>JAWWEW010000112.1:74129308-74180721 GCA_035583185.1 Anabacerthia variegaticeps | reverse complement strand
CTCTCCTCTCCTCTCCTCTCCTCTCCTCTCCTCTCCTCTCCTCTCCTCTCCTCTCCTCTCCTCTCCTCTCCTCTCCCAGCAGCGGATGGTTGTCAAACATGTTATCTGCACAGATCAGTCCCAGTCAAAGCTGGAACACATCGCTGGAGTTTTTCCCTGGGGTTGTCTGGAAACTGCATGCAGTGCTCTGTAGCAAGCTCTCCTTTGCCCTGCAACCAGCAAAAATATCTTAAACTACCCCATGTGCCAGCTGCATCCTGCCAGATGGTCAGGGATTTTTCTCTTTTGGTTTCAGATTGACCCAGCAAAAATGGCACGCTCCCACCAATGCTACGTGACCCACCACAGAGCTATGTCCTTACGCTCAGTCAGCTTTGAATGGCTGCTCTCCCATAAATGTGTTACTGTCACTTTTTTTTAAGAGATCTGGGAGGGAAGGATCAATCTTCATTAATTTGTGACACAGGGACCTTGCCGTTACTGAATGATTTGTTCTGTGGTGCCTGGAAGCACACCACTACCTCCAGCCCTGGAAAACCCTGGTTCCAGGCACCAGAGGCACCTGGTGCAAAACTCCGTGCCATGGGCTCACATTTTGCCACACATTTGCTGGAACGCCGAAGGCCAGATACACTGAAGATGCCATGCGTTATCCTGGGGGCTCTGCTGACACCCTGCCAGAGTCAAGCTGGCAGGAGCTGCCGAGGCAGATGCTTGCCCACGTCTTCCAGCAGAAGCGCAGCCGAGTAGTGACTATCCAGTAGAGGGGAAGAGGTAAGAATGAAATCCTCAAAGTAAGAGCATGGTGTGCTCGTGAAATCTAATTCTTTCCTAATTATTTCACTTAGCATTCTTAATGTTGCCAATTATACAAGAGGGTGCAATTATTCATGCTATAGGAATTGCGACATGAGAGCAGGTCAGTGGACTTTTTATTATTAGATAAAGTTCATCTCTCCAGAAATATTCTCATGGGCCAGTCTGTGGCAGCCAAATGAACTCTCACAGGAGTGGTGAACCATTGCTAATTCCCCTCTGATCCATATGCAGAACACGTTTCACCATCCTTGTCATCTTTAACACTATCAGCAAGGTACCTGTTAAAAAATCTGAAAGACCCTACAACAAATGCCTCCACAGCTCTCTGCCCTGGGAAGAATACAAAATTTTAAAAAAATAATTAATTAATTAATTAGACATTTTTCATTGTAGGTTAGGAGAAGCTTAGTATAGAGATGCTGAAGTTAGTGTCGTTGTGATAGAATAGAGAGAATAGGATAGAGCAGAACAGAAGTTACTTCTTTGTCCAGATCAATTAGTCTATATTCTGGCAATTAGAAGTAGTTAAAATTGATGATGCAGTCAGCTATCTCTTTGAATCCTTTTTATTTACAGGCATGTTTACAATGTCCTGTTTCCTTTGTCCCAGCTTTATACCTCTCCCAGCCCACTCTGTGCCCAGAAAATTAGTTCTCTTCCTTTTTTTTTTTTTTTCCTTTGAGCACCAGGTCTCCTTTCTTTTTCTTTCCTCCTCTTAGATTTTCTTGTTTGTGTAGTTCATCAAACTCTTTCTCTCCCCCAAGTTCGTTTACAACCAGGTTTACAAGAAAGCTACATTTTCTGCAACTGTTGTATCTATTTTGGTTCTGAATGCTGTACAGTTGCCACACTCACAAGCTTTGATCAGGTTTTCCCTAATCTCAACCGTAAAAATAGAAGAGTCAAATGACCAAATTCTGACAGTGTCCAGTGACAGATGGCTTGAAGAAAGATGCAAGAATTCTTCATACAGATAATTAAGGAAAAAACTGCTCTTAAAGTGTGCAACTCTACATGGAGGAAGTGTCTGTTTAAATCCTGTCTCTTGACTAGTTCCTTATTTGCTGGGGCAAAAAGATTTATATCCCTTTGTATTTTTCATCGTATCTAATATGGCTGTAGACTTCTTAGTTATCTGCAATTGCCCTAATAGTAAATGTCTAATGTACTTTTAATCCTGCTAACCGGCTCTATGATATTTACCCACCATGAGCTTCACAAGTTTATTTCGTACTATGTTAAAAAAGCATTTCTTTGGTTTTTAAGTAGTAGTAGTGCTTTCTAGTTTAGATATTCATTTCATCTGGCATTACCAGAAAGAATATGCAATCTATTTACTTCCTCCATTTTCAATGTTATATATTCTGCCAATATGTTCCCACTTCCTTATCTTCTTTCCAAGCTAAGCAGTCTTAGTCATTTCAACCATAACTCAGATGGAATGGAAGCACCTTCTATTTTAACAACCACCTCTGCTACTGAGATGGCAGCTTCTGCTTCACGCTTCTTTTTTGAGACAAAGGAAGCAGAACTTAGACCATAATTCTGGGTGATGTCATATGTTATGATTTGCGTCTTCTCATATTTTATGATTTGCGTCTTTGTGACATGTCAGGTATGACTGTAATGTGTTCTGCATTCAGCTCCATTCCTTGCATAGCCAACCTTTCAATCCTTTCACCCATAGCTGCATATTGATCAGCCACTTCCACTGGCTACCCCAATTATTTTCCTAGTTACGCTGAACTGAGATCACAACAATATTTATGAGTAGCTTAAATTATTCCTCCCAATGAACTGTATTAGACATAATAATTTAAGCTACCTTGTATTCACTGCAAAGAGAAATCAGTGCTTTATATGTCACAATCTATTAAGTAGTTTCTTTTCTTTTATAAATCCTCTTTTTGAAACCTGATCATCAACACTGTAGTTTTCAGTATAATCTTTTCTCTCAGGTCATCGAATTTTTTGAAATTTGATCTTCTTGAAAAGTGGGACAATTTTCACCAGCTTCCTGCCAGCTGGGACCTCTATGTAGTCCCAGGTCTTAGTTTTCAGCAACACCCCTGTACTTCCTACCTGAGCTCTGCTCTAGGCCTGAGCTGATGTGTCCACCCTCTTTTGTTTTTTCTTGGCATAAAATACAGGAGTTGATTTCTCTTTCTCTCTATCATGAAAATGTGCATCCAAACAACGAAAAATTTACATGCTTGGTAAGTAACACACCATTTTGCTGATATTTCCTGATAATTGGGCCTTGAGCTACTAGTTCCGTATGTCACTTATTTTTTTTTCTGTAAATAAAAAGTCAAAAAATACATTTTAAGTCTGGTTTCTTTTTCTTTAAGGCTAAAGTAAAGTTATATGGAACAAATTCTAACATTGCCACCAAGGGAGAAAGGGAGAGAGAGAAAGAAGCATGGCCTGCTGATGTAAGTAGGACAGAATATGGCAAATCCTCTGCAGTAGGCAGAAGAATTTTTCTTTTTTTTCGGTTTTATAACCATAGACATCACAGTCCATGCATTAAGCTGTTCATAATGACATGCCTTCCGCCTGGCTCTTCCAGAGTCTAAATTGATTATAACTACAGAACAGAGATACAATTATGCTTGGCCTCAAAGATCACACAGAATCACAGAATATGCAGAGTTGGAAGGGACCCACAAGTATCAGCGAGTCCAACCCTTAGCCCTGCACAGGACCATCCCCAAGAGTCACATCATGTGCCTGAGAGTATTGTCCAAATGTTTCTTGAACTCTGTTGGGCTTAGTGCTGTGACCACTTCCCTGGGGAGCCTCTTCCAGTACCCAACTACCCTCTGAGTGAAGAGGCTTTTCTTAATATCCAGTCTAAACCTTTCCTGACACAACTTCAGGCCACTCCCTCAGTTCCTGTCACTGGTCACCACAGAGAAGAGATCAGCGCCTGCCCCTCCTCTTTCCCTCATGAGGAAATTGTAGACTGCAGTGAGGTCTCCCCTCAGTCTCTTCTTCTCCAAGCTGAACAAACCAAGTGATCTCAGCCGCTCCTCATACAGCTGCCCCTCAAGGCCCTTTACCATCTTCATTGCCCTCCTTTGGACATTCTCTAATAGCTGAATATTTTCTTATATTGTATTGTCCAAAACTGCACACAATATTCAAGGTGAGGCCACCCCAGTGCAGAGCAGAGCAGGACAATCCCCTCCCTCAAAGGGCTGGTGATTCTGTGCCTGATGCCCCCAGGACAGGGTTGGCCCTCCTGGCTGCCAGGGCACTGCTGACTTGTATTTGACTTGCCACTGACCATGATCCCCAGATCCCTTTCCATGGCACTGCTTTCCAGTCTCCCATTCTGAAGTCTGTCCATACATCTGGGGTTGCCCCATCCCAGGTGCAGAATCTGGCACTTTCCCTTGTTGAACTTCATATGGTTGGTGATTGCTATAATTTCTTGAGGTCTCTCTGCAGGGACTCTCTGCCTTTGAGGGAGTCAACAGCTCTGCCTCGTATTGTATTGTCAGCACACTTGCTTAGTATTCCTTTCAGTCCTGCATTCAAGACTTTTATGAAGATGTTGAAGAGCACAGAGCTCAAGATGGAGCCCTGTGGAACCCCACTAGTGACAGTCACCAGTCTGATGTCACCCCATTCACTATTGCCCATTGTGCTCAACCCATGAGCCAATTGCTCACTCACCACGTGATGTGTTTATCCTGCTGTGCTGGACATTTTGTCCAGGAGAGACAGTATTGAAAGCCTAATACAAAAAGATAATATTAAATGGCTTCCTTGATCAACTAGGTGGTGATGGCTTTTCCTTGTCATAAAAGGAAACCAGGTTTGATAAGCAGGACTTTTCCTCTCATGAAGCCATGCTGGCTGTGACTGATGCCTGCATTATCTTTCAGGTATTTTTCAATACCTCCAAGAATAATCTTCTCCATAACTCTACCAGGCACTGAAGTGAGACTGACAGGCCTGTAGTTTCCAATGTCCTCCTTCTTGGTCTTCTTGAAAATTGAGACAATATTCACCAGCTTCCTGTCAGCTGGGACCTCTCTGTATTCCCAAGACAGCTCAAAAGTCATCAAGAGAGGTTTTGCGATAACATCAGCCAGCTCTTTGAGGATTCTGGGATGAATCCCATCAGGCCTTATAGAATTGTAGGGATCCAGCTGAAACAGCAGATCCCACACAATTTCAGGGTTGACTGGGAGTTGAACATTCTTGCAGTCACGGTCTTCCAGCTCAGGGCACTGAGACCCCCTTGGTCCATCATCTGTGTTGAAGACAGAGGCAAAGAAAGCATTAAACAGCTCCGCCTTGTCTCTGTCCCTGTTTGTGAGGTGTCCATCCTCATCCTGTAATGGGCCAATGACATTGCTATACTGCCTATTGCTATTTAAAATAACTCTTTTTATTGTCTCCACATTTCCGGCAGCTTCAACTTCAGCTGAGCTTTGGTTGCACAGATTTTCTCCCTACAGTGGCCAGCAGCATCTCTGAATTCTTCCCATGTCACTTGACCTTGCCTCCACTGGGCATACACCTTCCTTTTTTGCCTTATTCCAAAAGAAAAATCCCCGCTCAGCCAAACCAGCATTCTGCCTCACCTTCTTGACTTCCGACATTTGGGAATTGCCTGCTCCTTTGCCTTCAGGAGGTGATGCTGGAAAAGTGACCAACACTGATGATCCCCAGCACCTTAAAAAACATTTTCCCAGGGAACCTTACTAATTCTCTGAACAGTCTGAAGTGTGGTCTCCTCACGTCCAGAGCTGAGGTGTTGTTGGCACTTTTCTGCCTGTCAACAGAGATTTTAAATTCAATCTCCTCATGGTCGCTGTGGCCACTGACCCGCCTTCATGACACTGCAGCCTGAAGAGTGTCAGAAGACACAATATAATTATGAAACAAAGAAAGACCAAGATTTTGAAAGAGAGAATGAAACATGGCCATCTATTATGTTGCAGAAGGAGCCATCTGCCTAAATTTCCAGGGCTGAAAAGATGGCAAAGCCTGACCTTGTTGATTTATGGTTTTTTAATTATGAACAGGAAGAAAAAGAAACTTGCAGATGCAATTCATTGCCATCTGTTGTAGGTGTCTCTCTGAGGATGTTATGAAATGCTCTCTAGAGATACCTGTTCTACACATCAGGCTCTGGAGGATGTCTTCATGATCTCATTCCACTGTAGACATCCAAGAGCAGTAAGGGAACTTGATTTGATCTAGACATCTAACCTTAATACAGCTGAATTAGTTTGGATGTACTTCACCCTGTCTTTCTTTTGTTTCATTCCATCTTTCTTTTCCAGAAGACAGAGAAGAAAGTTTGTGACCCTACTACATGGTGGTCCCAGGTGTTCACTGTGCAATGGACCCAAGAAGATGCTGAGCACGGCAGGAGCTGGCATTGCATTGTAGCTTCTACAGAGACGAGCTTGGCCACCTGCCTTTTAAGCTAGGAAGACTCTAGCATATTCATAGTTCTGCTTTCTGCTGTAAAGCACAGGAAGGCTCTGGCCAATACCTTACGTACCTACATTCTCTGTAAAGCATCAAAAGTGCATGCAGACCGTTGAAGAAAACAAAACACCAAACAGTAAGATTTTCCCTATTACCCCATTAAACTCTCAGTGAAGAGAAGAAAGGGAAACATGAGCAGACATGACAGACACACTTACATGACTGGGTACAGACGGATGTAATCTCACTCCAGTATGGAAAACAGAGAGCTGCATTACTGCAAGGATGCACTTGAGCTAAAAATGTACCTTCATCACTCTTCAGACCTGAGTTTCATTGCAGAAACTCTGGTGGAGTTGGTACCTGTGAACATCTGCTTGACAGAAATGAGTGTGAAATGCAGTAATGCTTGTTCAGCTCTTTGGCTGTGTTAAGTGCCTCTAAAACACTGCAAGTGCTACATATATCATTCAACTTTTAAAGGTGTAATGGGAACTGGCAATCATTATTGGCCTGGCCAGAGCCTGTGTCAGATTTGTTCTTGCTGGAATTAAAAAGCACGGCCATTACAATTTGAGTAGGAAAACTCAATCATTAGCTCATATAATTGCCTCATAATATATAAGGACTGGTTTATCTCTCTGTGATCAGACCAGGAAAATAAGCTCATAATTCTCATGTCCCATGTCACCAGCTTTACTATTGGCCATGCTGAAGAGTCTAGCTCAAATTCTGCTCGGGAAAGTCTATATAGACCTAGCACATGCAAAAGAGTTGGATGCAATGGGAACTCTAGAGATAATGACAGGAAATTACAAAAAAAAGCCCCAGTAAACAAGGTAAATAAAGAAATCTACTCCTATCTTAGAGATACAGCAACACAACCCCATCACTCTGTTGCCACTGAGTTTCTCTTGTCATCAGACTTCATCAGCCAGACCAAGGCTGTGCTCTAGAAGCTGCCTTCCCCCTGCACAGAACCAGAAGGCCAACCATCACAGCTGCCCAACAAAAGTCTAGAAGGTCATACAGAACATTTGCTCCAGGGTCACCACATTACCTACCCAGAAAACACTTTCTAAAATGTTACCCTCACCCTTAGTGAATGTCAAAAGCTATTGCCTCAGCAGCATAGAAAGAGAGCAGAAGACATCCACCAGCATCTCAGCATCTAAGATTATGCCATTTGTACAATTATTGTATTAATAAATGAAAAAAATATCTGGTAGTTCTGGAAGCCCCTGCATACTCAGTGTCAGGCCTTCAGTGGGGTATTCTCTGCTGGAGGAACCTTTCCTTATTCAGATTGTAGAGGAGCAACCTCCCTCCTGATTTAAGCATTAGCTGTTTACAATTAGGCAAGATGAATAAGCACACGTGATGTCTGTTTTGTTGGATAGCTGGCATTTTTGTAGCAGCTGCTGTGCTTGGGATCAAATCTCTCTGTCTTTACTGTGCTTGGGGTCCAATCTGCTGTGTGTTTTTATTCTCTGAGAGCCAGGAGCCAAGCAGCTCAGGCTGGACACAGCTGTAAGGAGGGACCACACAGCTGTAGCTACCTGTTAAAAAGTGGTTTTTCCAATTACTTGTTCAGTATCTTCAAAAAGCTCTGTGTGGGGTGAAATCCAATTCTCCAGGTTGGTATTAGCCACCTAAATAATGGTGCTGTCTTTCTTACAGCAGTTTTCTGTTTTGTTCACCACTCACTTCCCAGCTTCTGCAAAAGACACAACATAGAGGCTCTGCAGGAAATAGTCTATTCCACCACGGAGTCCTGCCATGTCTCCTACACTCACTCCTGGCTCTGCTCTGGGCTCTCAGCAGCTTGCCCAGACCTGAAAACCCCACAGTTTGAGGAAGGGATAATTGAACAAATAAATTTACAGACTTCCTAGAGAATTTAGTATCCCTGCAATGGAAAAAGTGAAAAAAAAAAAAAATTGTTCACTGAATTCCATTAGAGCAAAAATAAAAGTAAACAGGCCCATAAAGATCATTAGATAAAAAATTTTAAGTGCCCTTAAACTACACTTATAGAAGTCTTTGTCACCTTTCCTAGAATTGGCACGTATCATGTATCCATCTTCCAGTGGAGTGGAGAGCACTGTAGGAAGGGTGTAGTTTGGTAAGTGTATTGGGTTTGTCACAGGGGAGCCTCGTGTGAGAAGCTGCCAGAAGCTTTCCCTATGTCCAATGGAGCCAATGCCAGCCGGCTCCAATAAAGACTCAACACAGGACTACATCACCAGTGGTGGCAGCACCTCTGGGATAATAGATTTAAGCAGGAGGAGAAAAAACTGTGCAACAGCATTTGCAGTCAGAGAAGAGAGGAGTGAGAACACATGAGAGAAACAGCTATGCAGTGAAAAAGGGGGAGAAGGTGACCCTGTGGGAAGCCCACACTGGAGCAGGCTACTGGCAGGATATGTGGCCTGAGGAGAGAGGAGCCCACACCGGAGCAGGTTTGCTGGCAGGGCTCTGGACCTTGCAGGGGACCCACACTGGAGCAGCCTGCTCTTGAAGGACTGCACCCCATGGGAGGGACCCATACTGGTGCAGTTCATTAAGAACTGTAGCCTGTGGGAAGTACTTTCCTTGGAGAAGCTCATGGAGGACTGTCTCCTGTGGGAGGGAGCCCATACTGCAGCAGGGGAGTGAGGAGTCCTTCCTGTAAGGAGGAAGAAGCAGCAGAGACAGGCTGTAATGAACTGACTACAGCACCCATTGCCCATCTGTCTGTGCTGCTCAGGTGGAGGAGGTAGAGATTTGAGAATACAGTTGTGCCCAGGGGAACTGAGGGGTGGGGGTTTGCTTCTCATTATCCTACTCTGATTTGATTGGTAATTCAATTCATTTCCCCAAGTCAAGTCTGTTTTGCCCGTAATGGTAATTTTTGAGGGATCCCTCCCTGTCCTTATCTCATCCCACAAGCCTTTTGCTCCATTTTCTTCCCCGTGTCCAGCTTAGGAGAGGAGTGATAAAGTGGCTCCGGTGGGCATCTGGTGTCCAGCCATGGCCAACTCACCACAAAAAAGAAAAAAACACAAAGGCAAGGCAATTTTTTCAGGCTGGGTAAGACAAACATGAAGCTCACCAAGGTTTGGTTCTCTTCAACTAAAATTAAGGAATACCATGAAGAAGACCCAGGACTGACTACACAGTAAGAGATGAATGTGACAGAGCAGGATCAGAAGGTCTAGAAGATGAGAAGGTTTTTCTATTTAGAATCAAAGGGAATGTTGTGAAGGTGAAGAAAAGAACAGGTAATGAGGGTAGCTTTAGATACCACATCTGAACGGATAGCCCAGAGGAACCCGAGACTTTCCAAATATCTAAATGAAAGTTTAAGATAGTCTCCCAGCACCAGAAATTAAGAACTTTGCCTGGGACTCTGACCTGCCTCCAGCAAACAGAAGTGCTTAAGTGCCAGGGAGCATAAACAAAACTGTTCAAAAACAAGAAGGTTAAATGCAGAGTTCAATTGAAATGAACTTAAAGATAATAGAAAATCTTTTGACCTCAACCCTTCCTATGCATCTTCCCCCTGTAAAGCTTAGCATCAGGCTCTTGAGAGGCATCTCTGACTGTTCAGGAAGACGTACTAGTTAGCAGGGCCTATTTCTGCACAAGGACAGTCCTCAGAACTCTCTTCAAATGCAAAGAAGAAGAGACTCCAAAGCACGTTGTAGCTTTTGTTGGCCTTGTAAATGTGCTCCACTAAAATTGCACTTGTGTAGAGCAATCAAGTTTGGGAACATCTCAAAAAATCTTTTGAAGGCCCACTGGAAACCAGCTAGCACCACCTTTGTTGGAAGTTGAACCGGGACAGATGTAGCAGGTAAAAATACTGAATAAATTTGGTCAAACATATCAGAATTTCACTGGCATGCAGCAGGACTTGATCTACTGTTTTGACACTATAATTATCTGCCACCTGATATATCCTCTACCCTTTATAAGATATGACAGTGTTCACTGATCAAACATAGCTTTTTTTCAATCAGAAGAGGTCAAAACCTTTTGTTTTGTGAGACAGTGCCTGGCTAACCAGAACTGTTTGTATTAGTATTCTGACAGTGGCCCAGCAGCAGAGTAGCATGGAGGGTAGCAGTTGTTTTGGTTTGAGCCCACTTTGTGTTTTCCGCCCCAAGCATTGCCTCCAGCCACTTGCACTTCCTTAAGAGGATTATTTGCTAGTGATATTTTCTTGAAAAAAACATCAACAGCGTAATGCTGTTGCCTTTCCTTAGGAAAATAAGCAAAGTTAATGACCAGGCGTATGTCCAGGAGGGATTACTGATGTCATTAATATTTCTTGTTTATTTGATGTCATTAATATCTCTTGTTTATTTAGTGGCTTAAAAATAACAACAGCAAGAAAACAAGATTTGTCCCAAAACTCTTAGTGCAGACTTCTCTTCCCTTCCACCACCCACTTTCACTGCATAGCCTGAGAGAAGCATTTGGTCTTCAGCTCTACAAGCAACAGATATAGCTCTCAGAACCAAAACTTTCCTTCAAGTTGACCCAGATCAACATTTTTTCCCTATTTCCAGTGAATTTAGGCTGCATTTGGAGTAGTTTTTGGTAAAGACTAGATCACTTAGGTGAAATCAGGGTAAAAGTATCTCCTGTGAAGGGATGGGCCGTGATGGGGACGACTTCGTGCTCTAGTTCTAAAGGCACTGGTGGAGGTTGGGATACATTGACATGGGGGATGGCTTTGCTTCTGGGAGATCAGAGAGCCAAAGTGAAATGGTCCACTGTTCTGAGCAGTGCCCTAAATCCTCAGTAGTCCCTGTTGGCCCTCATTGTCTCTCAGGGAGTGACAGGTTCCACCTGAACCTACAGCTCCTGTGCTGGTGACTGTGGAGAGCATATCCCTGCCTCGAACATGTCTATGGGCCCACAGGTCACTTATGGAAAACCAAGCAGCTTCAGCAGGAGGAAAGGGGAACACGTCACTACTGACCACAGAGCAAGCCAGTGCAAAATATTTGAGTCTGGATCATGTTGGAACTTGAGGAAGAATTTGAAGTATCATCCCCTGCAATCCAAATGATTGCCCTCACTTAGTTGAAAAAAAATTAGTATGTCATTCAATGATTTACAGGTAATAATCACATAGAAAAATGTTAAAAGTCATTATGGGTTAGGACTGCAAGACAAAATTAACATCCTGCCTTGAAAGCGACTTGTCATTTCTATGGACCACTCCCCTCCACCTTCACTTGACACAGGCCTACCAGCTATAGGCAATAATTCCCTTTCCCCCCAACAAAAACTGTTTCTTACAGGAGAAACATCAGTACTCCTTCAATAGCCACTCTGTAATTATGTCGCAGGTGGGACCTGTATGCACCACGGTAGGTTTCCAGCCTTCTACACAGCATCATTTGTCCATATCCTTGGACATTGCTCCCAAGGAAACAACACTCAACACTAAAATTAAAAAAATATCTACTGTCGGCATTCATACGTCTTTCTTTATCTCAGGATATGGGAAATTCAGTTTCCAGTGTACTTTTCCTCAGAAGAGGAAAAAAGGAGAGTGTATCATTCCTGCTTTATAAATAGAGAACTTGAAGGCCAAGTGGGCTGCCAAGATGTCACAGCAAGGAGCTGAGTTTTTTGAATGGGTTGTTGAGATGCTGGGAAAAGCTCCAGTTACCAAAAGCATAGAAAATAAAATTAAAAAAAACCAAACAAACAATGAGAAATGTCTACTTATTGGTAGGTAGGTTCACAAGGAACTAGCTGACAGTATGCAATGTTTGATATTTGAAACCATCAAAGTGGTCACCGTGCCTGTGCTGCATTTGCTGTGCAGAGGAGGTAACACAAACAAGCTTCTCTGAAGATGCTCTCTCTGTCTCTCCCAAAAAGCAGTTACTGGTGGGCTGTGTAGGGGTTTGTGCTCATGTACCACTGTTGGGTAGGAGTCTGGAGGCTCAGTTTGACATAGGTGAATAGTGAAAGCAATGCTTCTTGAAGTCTACATGCAATTTGGGATGTAAAATCCAAATGGATTGGATTTTGACTCCAAACCCTCAGCTGAAAAAAAATATGTTGCAACCCAAGGCAGATCTGGGAGGCCATAATTCCATGCAAAATGAGCCAGATTTGTAAATCCGTGTAAAACCACCAAAGATAAATCACATATGTACCTACACAGCGAGTCCAATCCATTCACAGTGGGCATGTGGAGTCTGACCCAGCAAGTATCAGGCTGGCCAAATAGAAATTTTCATCAGTCACCCTATGGTTTCTCATCTGCCCTTCACGGTTAAGGGTCAGTCTCCTTCTGCTTTTCCAGTGCCATCTGAGCATCCCCTCCTGTCAGTGTGGGCATGTCAAACCTTGCAACTGGAACTGGTCGCCAGCCAACCTGGCAGCTGAAATTATGGGTCAATAACCTACTAGTATGCATCTGGCCAGTATATCTATACACTGTCTGTTACATGGGGTCAAAAGTACTTGGTCATATTTTGCAGAGTCCCCACTTATCAGCTACTAAGGGTGGTTCTTCTGTCATAAGCTGCTGGAGCTTGTACTTGGGGAGACGTGAGTTTTGCCCCTCCTGGAACCTTCTTTTTTTTGCAATGCCTCAACACAAACTACTCTACTGCAAATGTCAAAAAGCTCCAAAGTACTTGAGAGCTAATACTACTCAAAGAGTCACCCTCTGCCTTGCATTGTAAAGTTGCAAAATCGGCTTCTTGACAGCCGTTCAGAGGTACTCTTGTCCCCACTTTGCAATAGGGAAACTGAGGCATGGCAAGCGTGGGTGACTAGCACAAGGTCATACATGCCAGTGGGAGTTCTGGGAATAAAGCCCAGAAGCTTCTGGCATATCGAGACACAGGCATATATTTCATACTGCCTTGGCAGGCTGCGGATGCTCTCCTCTCCTCCCCGCACTTCGTGTGCCACAGAAACAGCCTTTGTTCTCCCTAACTTGCTTCCAAATGTTTCAAACATCACTTCTGCTGTGAACTGTAAAACTTGTCTTCAGTCTCTATGGAGCACTTGTCCAGACGGTATGTGGCTGTTTCTGCTTGCTGCTAGCCTGGACTTCCTCTGATCCTGACTATTTGCCAACTTCTATAACTTTGATCAGCATATAGGGTCAGTCTGGAGAGCTTGTCCTGACATTTTTACTTGTTAGACACCCTCTGGCCACTAACACTGATCATGAGGAGACCTGCTTTCATTTGGTTTTACCAAAATTGTTTAATTCTGATTATAATTACAACTTTTGCCCTCTGCTAACTTAGCAAAAAGCTAAGGCAAAAAGAGACACCAGCCTATTAGCAACCACTGGAGGGTCTAGAGCTATGATTTTATTAAACTGCTTGTCAACTTGAAACCTGTGCTGAACATGGGTCAGGTTTTTCAAAGAAGAAGAAATAATTTAGAGTGCATCTAGGAGAACTTGTGAGCACCACAGACAACTATTAAATTGTTTGCGGGCTCTCTGCTATTTTTTTTCTTGGAAGGAAGGTCTGACCTTGAAAGTTGTGCAAACACAGGAGTTGTACAAACACATTTCCCCTCCTACCTTCTTGCCCTGCATGCAGTACCAGGGATGGTATCACACACTCTCCACACACTGATGATAAGCTGAACTAACAAGAATATGAAGAAAACGTGCCAAACCCGCAGAGGGAAATGAAAATCAAATCCCCTTTCTCGCATCAGCGTCAAATTTTTATTTCTTGACAAGACAGGAGCTCAGTGGAAGGGAAACGAAACGATTAAAAAACAGATAAAAACTAGAAAGAAGCTGCATATCCAAGTCATCCACTGCCCTCCCGTGGCTGTGTGTAAAGCACATCCAAAGCACTTAGCAACGGAGGAGGGCTTCAAGTCCCTGCAAATACATTTGCCAAATTAGTAGATTGTCTTTATGTTGTCATTCCCCATCACTTAATATTTGGCTGTTGGCTGAAAGATAATTTTTAACTTGAATAAAGTGGTAGAATACTAGTCAAAAATAACAGAGGGTATTTTACGCATCCAACTGAAAAATCATGAGAAGGTAGAACATATTAACAGTTCTCTACAATTTTTAGAATATTATAATAGTACATTCTTGTGACAAACTGAATTAATAAAATCTTGCTATAAACGTATTATTTCCTAAAATTAACCCTGTATTTTTCCTTAGTATAACACAAGAGTCCCTGAAAAATTTCTGGATCAGGCACAGATAGAATTACAAAGTCTTACTCATTTACCTGGGCTGTTGCCAAAGGGGCAGGACTGGTACTGTCAAGTGTGTTGGAATCATTATTTTGTGGCTTTGGATCCAGCTGCATTTCTCGTGTGCAGCATATTTGTTGTCAACACACAACTGAGGTTTAAGAGATATTCAGCAATCCTAAATCAAAAAACTGAGTAAACTTTTCAGAATTTCTGCTGTTTGCCTAAGCTGTTAACCCCTTTCACCAATCAGAAATGTATAACTTGCTAAATTATTGCTATGCTGTGGACACTGCACAGGTGTATTTTATTTCTATGAAAATAATGAGAAGTTGTGCTGTCACCACAGAGGGGAGTGCTGAAGATCAGAGGAAGGACAGGTTGCCAGCAGAGGTGCCACTGCAGATGTGAAAATTAAGGGCCAGGGTCACTCCTGGGGATGTCCCCACCCCATGCAGTGGCAGGGGAATCCAGAGGAGGGATGTCTCTTGCTGCCCCAACCCACCACAGCCACCCTGTGAGCTGTTGTGAGGAAACTCCTAAGCAAGAGGATGGAGATGGAATTTTCAAGAATGTACAAGTCTTTCTATATAAATATAGCTCACAATAAGTAGCCAACACAGAGGGAGAAGGACGGTCCCTGGTTTCCTCTTCACAAGAACACAGAAGAGATGACTGAGTTGGTGAGATGCAGCAAAGTCTAGAGGCATTTGTTTCAGCACAACAGTGTCTCCAGGGAGCAAGTACTCTTGGACAGCAACTGCCAAACACCACAAAAGAAAGAGTAGGCAGTCAGGAACTGAAACAAGTGAAACTACAGAGGCAGATTTGTCACCACAGGAGCATCCAGGAGTCAGCTGAGGATGCTGACAATACTGTGCTACCACCACCTGTGTATCCATCAAGGCAAGCACAGAAGTGTTTGCAGAGGAGTGATTCAGGACACAACTGGGAACTTCCCTGCAGCTGACAGTAATTGATCGTCAACAGGGATTCTGCAATAGGAGAAGAAAGAGGCACAAACAACAGAATTATGTACCTTTCCCTGATGTACAAATACAGCAAGATTGGATGGGACATCTCATGTCTCTCTTCCAGGAATAATGCATAACTAAAATCAACAACAGTGCCACATGGGCAACCCCTTGAAGAAAGACGTCAGCAACTTTTTTGCAGCCTCTTCCAGCAGATCTCTTCAGCCTCTCAATTTTCCCCAGGAAAGTAAATAGGAATATTTATGATCGAAATTTTCCCTGCTCGATCCTCTCCTAGAGAGATGGCAGACTGCTCGAACAGGAGGGTGCACATCATCGTGTGCAGGAGCAGCCAGCTCCGCTGGAGACTTGTCAGAACAACCAGGAGGAGGCTGAACAGCAGAAGCAAACTGAAGGCAAATAAGGTAGAAGCCCAACTTCAGTCCTCCACAAAGACATTTTGTTGAATGCAAAGTGGATGATGTCTTTCTGCTTTCTCATATATGGCTGCTAAGAGGTGAAGTACCAAGTAGGGAGCACACTACGTGTTTTAGAAGCATGGTATATCTGCTGTAGGTGATGTAATTGTGTTGCTGAAAGCTCATGGCCTGATTCGCTTGGCTTGAATGTTAAACTGGCTGACTGTAACCTGCTTAGGTTGGGGAGGTTAAAGGAGGGAAAGATCAGCACTTTAAATTACAAACATCATTATGTCATTTAGAGCTCTGGATAAACAAAAACTAATAACATTTTTGAATACATATGGAACAAAATGCTGACTAAACTAGGTCAGAAGGGGGGCATCCAAGGGGTCTGACATTTCCAGTGTCAGTCAATCACTCATATCTATTTCATTTCATTCACATGTCAAAGAGAAAAAATATTTACTTGCCTAACAAAGCTTCCTTTGCTTATGTTTGCAGTGGTCTGATGACATGAGCTACCCTCAGCTCTGGTACAGAGGCAAATAGGCTTAGATTACAGTTAAAAATGGCACTTCTGTTTGACAGAGATTACACAGAGAGAGAGAATGAAAAACCAGCTAAACGGGGACTTTGTTGGGCCTTCCCTTATTCGGGGCATTGTTATACCAGATCAAAATCAGGGTGATTGACGCTTAAGTTGTCATTTTAACCCCAGCACAGAGTTTGGGGATGTGCAATTAATAATTAGCCCTGGTGCCTCTCAGCAGCATGGAATCAGATAAGGGGCACAAGTGTGAGGCTGCTGCTTGGGCCAGGGTTGCCTCAAACTCATTTCTCTAAATTTTTTTTACTTTGAAGCATCCTTTGATATTGAATCTGGATGGAAACAGGAAAGTTTAATAAGATTTCTAAGCAGAAATGCTGCAGGACGACTTGTTCTGCTTCAACATTTTTTACCTCACTGAGTGGCATGGAGTGTATGGAAAGGTTGCTCTGGGGGCAGGTCCTTGCAGGCTGCAGGGAAGTACTCACCCCAAAATAAATGACTTGTGTCTCCTTCAAGTCATTCCTGCCTTGTTTTAGCATCTGTGAAATTTAATCATTAATGTTTGTAATCAGGGTTGTACAAATTATAATTTTATAAATATGTTTACCTGAATATTATTTTATTTATTATTTCCTTACCCCAGTTTCTTTTCCCTCTTCCCATCTCCTCAGCCATCAAAAGCCAGTAGAACATAAGACATCTGTAGAGCTGAGAAACTGTAATTTAGATGATGAATGAACTTTATCCTGACCTAGACTTCAATGAGACAAGTGCGCACTTAGATTTGTGCAGGGGGTAGAGACTTGTGCATCTACTGATGTTTACTGCTCATGCTAAAAAGGAACCTCAAATGTCAGCAGCAAATCCAGAACTTTCTCACCTTATTAGCATGGGAAATGCTCAATTTAAAGCTAATCTGATAGAAGCCATTCTGAAGCCTTCAAGATACCACCAAGCTTCCGAGACTTGTTTAGACTGGTAAAAGTTTATCACAAAATCTAGCTGGCCTCTTTGCCAGCAGCAGCTACTTTGAGATGGCCTGAACCATCACAGCAATAAAGCAAGCTGCTTCATACCGACATTGTGAACAGGAACTTCCCAGCTGCAGCCACTTGATCCCTATTGCTAGGTATTGTTGTATTAAATAAGGTGGAGAGAAACACTCTCCTGTGGGTCTCAGCCCCTTTCTTTCCCATGAAGTTTTACAATTATTCTAGGTAGAATTTTAAAGCTTCATGTAATAACCATTAGGTTTGCATATGTAATATGATTGCTTCTCTTCTATTACCCTCCTCCTATTCAAAGCCTCTGGTTTACCCCATTTCTTGCTCTTTTTCCCTCACCAGCCATAGCTATTTGCCAGTATATGTCACATATATGGTCCTTTCTGACATTGCCTGATGCTATCTGGCTCAGGTGATGCATGTTCCCAAAGGTCTCCAAAATCTATGCATGGATTAAAAAATGTATATAATAGACAAGGCGAATCATTATGAAGCACTTGATTTTTGTGCATCTTGTTAGCCAGCTTCCAAAACACAGAGAGATTAGTTTACATCACACCATTCATTCTTGTCATATTTTTAGGCTTATTGTAAAAGTACTAATATTTTCATGGCTTTCAATTAAAACCTGAAGACTTCTTTAACAACTTTTCTAAAGGATTTGATTTTGTGAATCACTTCAGTAGGCAGGCTTTAAAAAGCTTGCTCTTCACTCTGATGCCTCAAGTGGGTTCCAAATGTATCCGTGGATATATAAATGGTATATCAGACAGTTCTGCTTTTTACTCTTCCATTAAGGTTTGCTTTTGGCCTCAAAGCAGAGAGCAAATAACTAACAACAGTTATGGCAGCTAGAAATTCTTCATATCATCCTCACACTTGTACAATTCTTTGTTAGTCTGCGAGATTTTGGTAGCTGGTTGTGAGCTACAATGAAATCCCAACAAACTTTAAGACATGTAGATTAAAGTCATTGTAATGTTTTGAATTATTTTATGGGCATAGCAGGGCTGGCATTGGCTTTCAGAAAATAGCTGGGAGAATAATTACTATTCAAATAGCACTAAGCTTGGGAAGGCAGAGAAGATACAGTCCCACCTTTAAGATGTGTAACAATACTTTACAATTGAAATATTACAGGAAAGTTCTCTGGAGCTGTGAGAGGAAAAGCATGGGCTGTTCACAACTTGCACAGCAACTCAGGAGAGAGAAGGCACAAACTTCACCACCTACTTTATCAAAACATGCACACATTTCAAGCCACCTGCTTTCACAGTGATGCTTTCTTCATCAGCAAACCTTCACATTTTCCCCTTCTGAATCATTGTGTGACAGTGAATCACAGACGATCTTCAGCAGCGGGACCAAAAATAGGGCTGGGCACAGAAAAGGCTGGGGTAGGGGGAGCCTTTCCTATGTTCAGCCCCAAGTCTCCCAAGCAACGGCGAGCACTCTGCTCCACCTCCAAGTACTTCAGATCCTCCTGGGAGCAATCACCTTTCCCTGCTCCACAGGCTATTTCTGCAACGCTGAACTCACAGTGCCAAGAAGCCACGCCGACAAGAGCCACATTAGCATTCAGTGAAGTTTGCACCCTGAGTAATTATGGTTTTCTTTGTCACAGTGAATCACTGCATGTGAAATTACAGCAATTTCTCTATGTGTAGATGTAGTTGATAAATCAAAGCTGCTTATTAGATAAAAACTGTGCTTCAGGTGGCTCTCAAACAGATTCTGCCTTCAAATTGATGGTGAACGATGGCTCAACCTCAATGCCATCATGCCTGGGCAGAGAAAATTCAGCTTCTTTCACTACTGTCTCTAATGTCAGCACACCCTCAGCCACTGCAGATTCTGCTGTGAAGGACAGAAAAATTGCTTCTGCCTAGTGACAGCCCATGCCTCCTCCCTCCAAATGTTATCATTTTTGTATCATATTTCTCCTTTAAATAATTTCCTTCCTGTTTTGACAAATGAGGCTTTATTTTAGACCCTCAACTTCCATCTTAAGAGTAATCAGCACTTCCCTAAGATCCTCTAACCCACACAAAGTGCATCTCCTAAGAATCTCTTCAATGCCTATTGCTTGTCTTTTCTTCTTTCTTCAAGTCCACTCACTGGCTCTTCCTATATCAAATTCCAATTTCTTGCACTTAGTTTCAAGGCTTGACAACTCTGCCTTTTTAGTCCTGTGTATTACCACATCTATAAACTTGTTAGCATTTTTGAAGCACCCAGAAACCACGGTAATAACTGCCATAGAGAAGTTCATGAGGAAATTAATCATCCTGTTTCCATTGTAGGACTTGAACACTCTGCAGTAAATAAGGGTTGGGGGTCACACTTCAAATGAAATCCCCACCAGCTCATCATTAATTCACCAGTCCCTACCACCTGCACTAGACAAGGCAGAGGTCTTAAGGAAAAAAAGAAATATGTAGGAGAGAGAAAGAACTGAAACCTGCACTCAACACTTAACAAAAAGAGGTGGCACTAAAACTATACAGGCAATGGAGCTCTGGTCCAGCCTTGGAGTGCTTAATGTTACAGCCTGAAGTACCCTTGATCAACTTCCCCTTTCTGAAATGGTTCGTCATTTCCCAGTATCAAACTAGAGGTGATGGCTGGGATTTCAGGTAAGGACACAGCCATTTTCCTGTGGGATTCAGGCTGGCATTACGAGATGTTAATTTTGATGTCTGACTGTAGGCTATACTTCTGAGCCGTATCTTCATCTTCCACTATCACCCACAGAGACACAGGCCGTGCAGTCAGTGCAGAGGGAGCAGTTCAGCTCACCTGACAGCACAGACCTGCTCTACTGACGAGCCTCAGGTTGCACGGACCACTCAGAGCAGATCTTCACGGACTGCAACAACGTAGACACCTGGAGAAGCCTGGGAAAGTCTTAATATAAAACCAAACCTACATGGTCAAATCCAAAGCCAAACACTGAAACAAGAAACTAGAGTTCTCGTCTCTCTTGCTGCACCACTTTTTCACTTGGATTGCAAACCTCACAGGAGGCACTCTGAGTCATTGAAGAACAAGGACTCAAATGCTGGCTGGATTACTTAGAATCTACCACAATATAAACATTGAACAATATTAGTTGCAACACCACCACCACCATCACTTTCATTTTCCCTTTAAAGTGGTTATCCGGGGTAGTATTCAGTTCCCTGAAAGCAGCTGTTTAGCCATCATTTTAGAAGCTGTAAGATAGTCTGTCTGGCCTCCAGCTGCTGCTCCTAGCCTTAGGTGTCACCTGGATCCTGCCAGCCTGCTCTACCCGGATACCCCAGTTCCCCCAGGAGATCCTGCACACCTACCTTGCACAACTGAACCCGAACCTCACAAAAAAAAGTTGGCAGACACTTCCAGTCAGCTGCTATGAACAATTTAACTGAAAAATGAGTGATATTAGAACCAGAGAATGGTTTAGGTTTGCATGGACCTTTACAAGTCATGGAGTCTAATCCCACTGCAATGAACAGGGACACTGCCACATGGGATATAGCCAATAGCTAATGGCTTTTCAAGGAACTTATTGGTGCAGTTCCCTTGGGGGTGCTCTCCTGGGACACTCTTGGACCACATGCCTCTATCTCCTCACATGGAAAAGATAGGCACTCACCCTCACCTTTTTGGCAGCACTCTCTGAAATAAGGATCAGGCTTACCACCAGTTACTATGACCAAATTCCCACCAGCAAGGCTGCACTAACAGCTCCATGTGTCCAAATGGGCCAGAACTACCATGTAATATCCAGAATATTTCTCACATGCCCTAATTTAAAGTTTTTGAGACTGGGGCACAGAGTTCGTGAGTATTTCACGAATGCAGTTCACTGGAACAGAGAGAGACCTGACCTTGACAAGACTCTCAACTGTGGCTGCCAGTTCTTCTGAGCTTGCAATATTTAATGTTTCAACCCAGATGCATGTTTCTGACCTCTGTGTTTATTAAATACATTGAAATTTCTAGCTTTCATAGACAAAGTCTAAAGAAAACCTCACCAGCCATAAAACTGCCAGACAGTGAAAAGAACTAAAAATCTATTCAGAATGGTACTACAGGCTTGGTCCTGACTTGTCTTTGTTGGTTTGGGTTGGGTTGGGTTGGGTTTTGTTGTTTTCGGTTTTTTTGTTTTGGTTTGGTTTGTTTTTTTTTTAAAGTTTAGGTAGGTGAAGTGAACCTGCAACACTGACACCATCACTTACAAAGCTGCATTTGATGTCAAGCCTCTGCAAGGCCTGAAAGCACCCGCGTGTAGTCTTGCACCTTTATCACATGCACGCTGCTGTCCCGTATTTCTTCCACCAAGGTCGTGTCTCCCATCACACAGCCCCTCTGCTGCATTCAGGGCATGCAAAGCCTGGCTAAGGACTTGCACTTGCTGAAAATTTTCAAAAATACCACTGTACAATGAAACTAGCCATCACAGTGCTCTGCGCAAAGACCTTAAAGATTATGCCCTCATGACAGAGTTACCTTCCCAGGATTATTTATTTTCACACTGGTAGCAGTAGCCACAAAACAGAGAAAGGGGAGCAGGGACCTTTCCTCACACCCACGTTTATGTGCAGCCCTTACTCTTGTGCTAGCCCCTGAAATCCATTCTGCAGTGTCAAGGGAGAGGCGAATGAGTGACGGAATGAATCAATCCAAACTGCTGGTGGCTGAAGTATTTGCCTGGGGAGATGAGGGTTTAACTCACTGCCCATGAAAGTTTCATGCACTCCCCACTCTGAAGAAAGCAACTCTCAGCTGTTCACAGCTCTACAGAAAGCAAGAAAGCATAGACACATAATAAGGACATGAACCAGAAAGATATTTTAGATCCATCAGTTATAATTTATACACCAATGACATACAGCATAAAGACAAAATATACAGATTTTCATATATATGTACATGGATCAACACAGTGCACAATTTAAAGTTATGTTACAATTAAGTGTACAATTTTAAATATGGCTTTATAAACTAGTAATAATAACAGTGCTAAAATAACGTATGTCTCATGTAAGTTTATAGATAAACAACATAATACAGCTACAGCATTAGAGTTCACATTTAGAAATGTGTTGCTTCATTTTTTCAGTTAAATCTTGCACACTGCAGCTAGCTGGATATATCCCTTACCACACACCCATCTACGTATACTTTATTCTTGCTGGATTGCACACCCCTGTCTTTGGACTTGCCTTCTTCAAGTATTCTGAAAAATAAAAACTTGTACATTTGAGGAAAGGTAAGTCATAAGACCAAGCTAAGAAATGAGGAAAGAACACATACAATCATAGTGCCCAGTGAAAATATCAACATGACCAGTGCAGCTTAAAAAAGCACTTCTTGTTTAGGGAGCTTAAAAAAGAACAACAATCACATCTTGTTTGTCTTACTGTCCCGAGCAAAGCAAATTTTCACTTGAGTAGAATTAGACAGGAATAAGAGGAGTGTAAATTCTGGGTCACTTGGAAGCTCGGTTGAAAACTCTGGCACTGCTGAAGCAAATGATACTTTTGTCAATGACGTCAAACTGGGGCAGAATTTTATTTCTTCTGCGGAAGTTGAATGCCTTTTGGAAGCATATGTTTCAACTTTAGTTTGTTGAGCTGAATGTGGAACACATTACCTGAAATCCCACAATCCTTTTTATGCTCAAGTCTGACCAAATGCCCATAATGATCTCTTCTGGTCTTGAAACACCTGGAAGTAAACCTGGGTACAACCAGGACACGGCACTGTAGTGACACACAATGTTTTCACTGACTGGGATACCTGTGCTGTACACAGACATATCACTTTGTTTTTCAAATTCCTTAGGGAGCTGTAGAAACATCTCCTGAGAAGTACTTCACATTACGGTACTTCCATAGGGAAGGAGTGCAAAAGAAGCCTTCCCTGATGGCCATGAAAGACAGGATTGCCCAAAACCACAGAGGCAGAGCTGTTTCATGTTGCAACACTTTTCTCCACTAAGGCAAAGCTGTAAAGACTTGGGGTCACTGGCCTGAAAATTAAATCCACCCTCCTGCCAGCAACCCATGCAGTGCAGAGGAACATTTCACTCCACAGGGTACCAGGCTGAATACGACAGCCTGTGCTGGCCAGTAGACTCCAAGCTGTGCTCACTACAATGCTCTGGAAAGGGGTCAAACCCAAAGAGATCGTTGTCCTTGCTGCTCATCACCAGGACACAGCACAGGGATGAGACGACAGCACACTGATGCCTCGTCGGAGCCACAGCTACCAAAACAAGTCCCTGCACTGTCTACCTAGCCCTAACCAATACCTGAGGCATAGCACAGCACACCCCAATTCCTGTAGCACTGAACAAGTGCTGAAAGCCTCCTCATTCAGTACCTCTAGTCCTCTTGGTCCATGGAATTAAACAGTATGACCTGGCTGCTTCTCTGGATCACAGCCACTGACATGTATGGGCAGGACTCACACCTATGTTATGCATATCCATTTCCATATGCCAGCTACTGGGCCATCCAAATTAATTCTGCATTTAGAGAGCATAATTTGCTTTATTCCTATCACATGCCTAAGTCATACTTCTGCAGTACTTGGGGAGGGGGGGGGTTAGGCCAAACAGCTACTTGTCAGAAAACAGATTCAAATTCTTATTCAAACATCTAAGGACAAGACTCACTTGAATTCATCCCCTGCCACAGAAATTTCACTTGGTGAGTTGCCCTGCATAAATCTGCGCATAACATACTTTTCCAGCAGGCAATATTTTGTAAGTCTTAGCATCTGACAGATACAGCCCTTTCAAGGAAAACAGTATGAAACTGTCATGATTACTTGAGCAGACATCACTGACAAAAGCAAATTTGTGCCTGAACTGTTGCTGCAGAAATATTTCAGGCAGTATTTTTTCAAAGAGAATATAGATCTGGAGGGACACTGCCAAGGTTTTAAAGATCAAAATGTGTTACTTGCAGTGCTATAATTGGATGGAAACAGTCCTCCAGATCTGAAACATCAGGTTCAGTTTGGTTTTTAAATCAAACACCACATTTGCAGGATTTCTGTAGGACCTATATATCCCAGCGCCTGTTTTCCCCACACGGTAACAGTGAGCTCTGCTGACAGAGCCAATGAGTCCGACAGGGGTAAACAAATCCCTTCTGACATGACAGAGTGTCACACAGTCAAACACTGCAATTCACATTAAAAAAAAAAAAAAAAATCCACCAGACTGCTTCAAGTCTAACTCCAATGGAAATGTAGAGCTTGCTTTGAACTCCCATTTGCCAAATGAGGAGCAGACCAATTAATTATTCATTCTCTTAAAGATGCACTATGGAAACAAAGGCAGTACTCAGACTTTGGTGGTATTTAAGGTAAAGTAACTGTGGCACTGTCTCCTCATCAAGATGTGGGGTTATGCTCCAGCTCGTAAGCAGAGCAGGGGTCCCTCCTGGTCACTGGAACAGGGGCATTAGCCAGGCCACAGGTGCAGCCCAAGTCCTGCAGCAACCCACCACTTGGCACTCTGTGTCCCACCCTCCCCTCTCCTACCTGCTGCCTCCTCCAATGACCACCCAAGGGCTCCTCTGCCCTATTTTGGGAGGGGCTGGACAGTGTATAGGAGCCCTAAGACAGTTTTCCTTCTGCCCGTACCATGTACCACCATCTACCCCAAAGCAGCCTGGGGCTGTGGCTGGGACCAGCTTTAGCACTCGCAGCTGTGGTGCTTTGAGACCTCATGGACTCTTTTGCCAAGGGTCCCCGAACCCTTTCTAACATCACCCCACAGTCAGTGTCTGGCTGTGGCAGCGGGAGCCCCACCCAGGGAAAAACCTTATGAGGGCCACGTCACCTCACACATGACATCGTGGCATCCACCACCCTCCTGCTCCAGACAAAAGCAGCCTTCCCAGCTCACCCACCAGGAGGCTGGCAATCTGCAGTTGTCTGAGGTTTCATGGCTGTGGAGACACCTGACGACCCTCACCCCCATCAGCAGCACAGCCAGGACTTCCAGCATCCCTACAATGCACTTGCATGCGATTTTGATCGGGCAGGGAGGAAAAAAGAGAAAAAGAAAAAAAAAAAGAAAAAAAAAAGGAAATAAAGATGCTCTCCAACTATTTTTAGTTCTGTACAGCCCCTCAGCACTAACTTTAAAAATAGATATGATGGAATGGGGAAAAAAAAAAACCAAAAAGACACTGCAGGATTAAGAAAATGTTGCTCTCTTAGGAAAATTTTGGTAAGTCAAAAAAAAATCGTTCCCTTTTTAAGAAAACACGTCTTTTTTTTGCCTGTGCAAACCAAAATGAATGAACGCTTTTTCATAGATGTTAAAAAAGTTTGGTTTTTTTAAACTTGTTTTTTCGTTTTCCCACAATACTTAACCAAGAGCAACTTTCAAAAGAAAAAGTGTGGATCAAAACCTTTTAAAGAGGTCTAACAGTCAGTATTTGTTTCTAGACGGGACAAATAAAGCCAAGGATCTTCTACACAAACTGGACAAAATACATCTATAAATTCTTACAGAGATGTCATTTCCTAATTTCATCTCTAATTTGAAACATGGCCAAAATCAAAAAGGCAAACTTTACTGAGAGTAGCTGTGACGAGGAAAAAGCCAACTGACTTCTCCCAACTAACCTCTCCAGTAAGCTGAAAAGAGTCCCTCGTAAAGGGGAAGGCATGTGATAACCTGCAAAAGGCACTCTCCTCACTGATTAACCCTGAAAACTTCAGCTGCCAGCAGAAAGACACTTACCCTTCTGAACCCCTTCTGATCTGCTCTTCTTCACTCCCTCTAAGGGCATGCCCATTACCTGGCTGGTCAGGATGAGGTTCAGCCTCTGCTGAGGCACATCAGTCATGTGAAACAAAAAGGCCAGGTGAGAACACAATCATGACCCTGTCAAACACCTTCATCTTTGGCATAGCTCCCCATGCCATGGCATTGGCTCTACCTGCCATTCCAGCAGCTCTGAGCACTGGCAGACAAATGAGGCCATGGCATGACACGAGCTGTGCACTGCACTGGCGTCTCCTGTCTCTGCACCTGCCACTGCCTGTAGCCACACAAAATCCAGATCCTGCCACGTGCACCTGGGAGGGTAAAATGACATTGCTGATTTCTGGTTAACCTGTGTTTCAAGGGCCACTGACACGGACAGATCTGTCAGACCACCAAAATTATAAAGGTGATGCTGTGCGCTGAACTCAGGCTGGCCTTTTAATAACTGGGACTCATCTGCTGCACACTTCGCTCTGCTGAAAAAATGGAGAAAGCACAGCCTTCAAACATGCCTGGGTAAAGAAATGAGAACATCTCCATCAGAATTTCCAACACAGTAATGTTTTTTAAAGAGGAGCTATTTGATGCAGATGCCTTTTATTCAGAATATCACTATCTAGATTTTTGCAGATAAAATTTGTCCTGATTTGGACATTGAGTTACGCAAGCATTTCAGGCCATCACCTCTGTGCTTTCAAGCCCAGGACTTATACCTTCATATGACCTATTCTTGTGCTTAGTTTCCTGAGAAGGGTCCCAAGTAACTGGATAATGTCTTCCTCCTTCTCCATTTTGTTCTCTTTTCAAATGATACTTGCCCACAACATTGACTGGAACATGGCCCCAAGGATATGCTTGGGAAATTGAGGAAACAGGTGCAAATTCACACCAAACTTGTCAGTTCTCACTGTGGTAGCTCCCACGTGTGAACAGACATGGGAGGTCACTGCAGACATGTGTGTCCCTGCAGGAGGCACTCCAGAATCCAAGAGAGCAAATTATTCTTTGAAAACTGGAATTATTTCAAGCTCCAAACTATTAGGACTACTAACAATTAACAATCTGAAGGAGTTGTCTGCCCTGTCTGCTCCCAGAACACATGGCACAACCAACGCATTATAAAAATGTTGCAGAAGGATCCTGATTCATCTAACTGTAAATCACTGAGAAATTCATAATTAAAATGCTTTTAAATGAGCCACTAACCAAGTCTGCAGTCAAATTCTTGATTTTATAGGCATGCTTACAAATTAGACAACTGTCTTTATGTCCTATATGCTTCACCTCTACCTAAAACCCCTAGTCATGGTCAAGCAACACTGATGTACCTACCTAACTTCAAAGTCGTAAATCCAATGGATTTCATCTCATCTCTAACCTGCACTTAGGGAGACAAGAACATGAAGCATATCAGAACCTATGCAATCATTCCCAGTTCGATTCACAGATGTGCTAGCAAAGGTCACTTAAAATCAATTCCAGCCATGCTTTCAGTTCTTGAATATCCCCACAGATGGCGGAGCTGATGGAACTGTCCTTTCTCAACTGCCTCCCATGGATCAGCTTTAGGGATTGTGCCCTGGAAGCCAGCACAGTGCCCAGCACCCACTGAAGCACCCTCCTAGACAGCTCAAAAGTCTTTTGTTGCCTGGGTCAACATCTTACAACTACACAGCATCCCATGTCTACTAATACCATAAATTGCTTTGCAGCCTTCATGGGTTTGCTATGTCTGTTGGTAAAGAGCACAAAGCACCCACTGCTGAGACATACCAGGCTTATAGAAACAAATTGTAATTCTTTAGACTTGCCTAGCAATAGCAGACAGCAGCCAAGGGCAGAGAGTAAAAACATAATAATAATTCAAAAACACAGAAGAAATTTGGCCAACACACATTCCAGAAGAGTATTTGGGAGATTATACATTAACAGGTATCTCCTTCCTGAATAAAAATATTCTAGAATAGTGATCTCAACCTTCTGCAAAGAACAAGAAATACTAACCAGCTCCCTTCTGTAGGAATGTGTTTTCCTTCAGCTTTCCCTGACTGTCTCAAAAAGAACTGGGAGCAGTTCTTACCTGCACACATTGTAATATACGCACCCAAAGTATGGATAGCTATCAAATAAAATCCCCTTGAAACTTCACCAAATCATAGAATCTTTTAGGTTAGAAAAGACCTTTGAGATCATCAATCCAACAGTTAACCCAGAATTGCCAAGGCCACCACCAATGTCCCCAAGTACCACATTCATGTGGCTTTTAAATACCTCCAGGGATGGTGACTCAATCGCTTTCCTGAGCAGCCTGTTCCAATGCCTGACAACCCTTTCAGTAATGAAGTTTTCCCAGTATCCAGTCTTAACCTCCCCTGTTGCAACTTGAGGTCGTTTCTTCTTATACTATTGTTTGTTACTTGGGAAAAGAGACCAACTCCTGCTTCACCACAACCTCCTTTCAGGTAGCTGTAGAGAGCAGTAAGGTCCCCCCCAGCCTCCTTTTCTCCACGCTATACATCCTCAGCTCTCTCAAACGTTCCTCACAAGACTTGTGTTCCAGCCCCTTGACCAGCTTCATTGCCTTTCTCTGGACATGCTACAGCACCTTGGTGTCATTCTTGTAGTGAGGGGCCCAGAACTGAACACAAGACTCGAGATGTGGCCTCACCAGTGCCAAGTACAGGAGAATGATAACTGTCCTGGTCCTATTGCTGATACAAGTCAGGATGCTGTATGCATCTGATCCACCTGGGCACACCACTGGCTCATACTGAGGTGGCAGTCAAAAAGCACCCTCAGGGCCTGAATCATTACAGCATCAATCAGTTTTTTCCATGGAAAAAAGCTGTGCCAGTGATACCTCTTTCATTTTTGTCCTCAACCCGCTCCTGTAAAGATAAGATATCAACACAACCCAGTTGTGACAAATGCTCCACTTCCCAGAAATCAGTCCCCCCGGGATGGGGGAGCTGGTTTTGAACACGAACAAAAATGTAGATTGAAAGGTCCTGTTGCCCTCTAGACCTCCAGTTTGCCCATGTGTGTTTTAAGTAAGTGTTTACCTTGGTTCCACCTGCACAGTTAGACAAAATGAAATACAGTTGAAATAGTCCAAGTAGCATGTGACAGCTGAGTCAAGCACAATGGTCTCTTCCAAAGTGGTATAAACCTCTTCCTGACCGGAAGGAGAAAACAAATCAGACTGATCCCAAGAAACATCTTAACTGCACAATGGGAGACACCTGGTACATATCACTTGCATTGTTCATGATCTCTGTACTCATCCATGTCCACATCCGAATCAAAGAGGGAGTGTCCAGTGTAATCGGTGTCAGGGGTTTGAGAAATACTGTTCCCTTCCTCATCAAATGTTTCTGTCCTTGAATAAAAACTGAAGTCCTGCAAAGGGGAGTAAGTCTTGCTTGCTTCACTGCTCTCTTCAGATTCATACAGAGTGTTATCATCATCATGGTGCCATTCTGGCCAGAATTTCCTCCTTATTCTTTCACAATACATAGCAAGGTTAATCAGCTCACCTGCAACACAGCACAACAGACATATCAGTAAATATATCTAGTCAATAATGCTCTAATTCATCTGCTGATGTAAAAACACATAAGCACTGTTTGGAAAAAACTGTGCAGGGTCTTTCCAAAGAGGTTTCAAAATTCCAAGATTTCATCAATCCTCCTCACAGCTCTGTTTGCAACTGTCATCTAGCTTAAAACATATTATTAATGCACATACAACAAGAAGGGTTACACAGGAATAAACACAAATGCATACTCATGCAAACAGCAAAATAACCATCGTAAATTCTACTCCTAAGGAAAAAACATCAAGACAAGACACTAATCTTATAAGGCTTCCCTACTAAAATTTTTACTTAATTGCAGACACCTAGTTTCTGAAGACAGAATTTGATCGTATATATGCACAATATACTTATTAAATGCACTGAATTTAGTTTTTCCACCACCAGATGGCAGCGTTGTCTGCAACATAAATTCACATTTTTATCATGGTCACTGGCTCACTCCTGGCGCTCCAAGCCTTAGTACCTTACGCCTTACGTCTACACACATGTGTAAGCTTACAGAATAAATCATCAAAAAGTTCAATGAAGAAATAAATAAAAGGGAGCTCTATGTGAAACCTATACTCACAATAGCATGACTAGGTGGATGGGTATAAAGAATCAACCATACTGCTTGATTATTTCCATCTATTGCCTTCCATTTGTTTTCATTAGAGACAAACTAATTCAACAAGAAGTATTTTTTCTAGAAAGCCATAAGCCCTTCAGAATTTCATCCATGATTCCCCAGACATCATGGGGAAGAACTGAATAGGCAATACTTATGTCCTCATCTCAAGTGCTTATTATTTGAGGAAAAGAGTAAGTTTATGCTTCCTGACTGTCAATTTAGGAGAGCTCTCTTGTACAAAGTAGATTTACAGGTCACATTCTTTCCTTTTACACCTGTTTCATATCCTTTTCCTGCTTAGCTCTTTCCCATTTTTCACATTGTGTGGTTTTATTCTGAAAAGGGATGCAAAAATACTTTAACATCTATACCACTCCACTAGAAAAAAAAACCTCTCTGGTGGGGAGGGGGTTATGCTGGTTTCCAATTCATGCCAAAACACAGTGACTTCAAAGTCAGGCTGGATTTCTTCCTTCCCAGCACCTTCAGTAACAGCAAATGCTGTAATTTTAGTGGGACAACAGCACCTGCATTTCTGCTGTCAAGAAAACTACTCAGTTCAGCAGAATTTGGCTCATGACTGCACTTCTGTCTTCTCATACTTTACCCAGCATTCATTCCTGAGAGGCTTTCAACCTCTGCCACGTTAAACAGGTAAAAGATCAGGTACAGGCATAAAAACAATTATTATGCTGACCATTAAAGAGAAAACAAACAAGAATTTTAAGAGAAAACAACATTACAGCATTAGGATACAAATGGTACAACAAAGGCAAGAACAGTCTGTGATGCAGCTAACGTACTGCAGTGTTCAAAATGGCCTTCCAAGGTACTCCAAGTTTAAACACGGAAAATGTCCCCAAGAGCTTTTCATCAGAGATATCTTGAGCTTTCTTACCTTTGATTAATCTCTCTGGTCGAGTTCCTGGTAGCGTCCACATTGCCTGTGCCAGATGTCCAAAGACAGTGGCATCAACAGTGGAAACAGTTGATCCCATAATGTACTTCTTGTCACCTGTAAATACAACAAAAAAACATTCCTTGACTGGATGTCAGTTCTCTGCAATTTAAAAAAAAAAAATACCATGGTTACATCTTTAGCATATTTATTTTTTTTTAACTAAAATGATTTAAATGAAAAGGGTCACTAGTTCAAAGGCAGGGATTCAACACCGAATGTGGTTTTGAAGCCATTGCTAGGGTGCAGCAGGTGAAATCCATTCCTGCAGATTGCCATGTTCGCTCACCGCTTCTATAACTAGGCCACCTACAGAGCCACCACTGGTCAAGGAACCTCCTCCACTCCTCACAGCTTGCAGCACTCACACATTGTACTAATTCTACTGCATTTAAAACGTGCTCTGCAGCCAGCAGGTGCCTGACACCACAATTTTCACCTCAGTGTAAACCCAAATCTGTTCAACCATGGTTCAAAATCATGAACTTGCTAAAAGAAACTGGTTACCCTTTACCTCTCGTGCATGCAAACCCAGATCCAATTTATTCATCCGATCAGCCAAAAAAAGAAAAGTCATACTCAAAGCTTTCCCCTCTCCCTACTTGTTTAGGCTGAAACAGATGAACCGGTTAGACTGGCAGCAACTGCTCAGAAATGACCAGGAAAAGGACAAAGCTGTGGACAGGAGTGAACAGGTCCTCTCACACACCACCAGTGCAGTGCCCCCACCCACACTGATCCCTGGCAGGTAAAAACCAAATAGAGTCATGTTAAGCACACAGGCAGTAAGTGAAACAGCAGCCCTTTGGGACTGGCCTGGTCCAGAGGAGGGACATATCTGCTCCACACAGCTATTCTGCATACCTCTCTGGACACCCTCAACGTCATGATGGTCCTAAATGGCCACCACAAAACAAACAGATTGATAACCAACTAAGACAAAAAGGAAAAACTGCATTTCAAAGCCACTGTTTGCAACAAAACATCCAGCATAAACTGCTTTTCCCATCACAGGAATGAGGCCTGGAGCAAAGACCACACATAGAGCAGGCAGGTGAAACAGGCAGTATTGCAGAGGCCAGGTTAGCAGGTTCACTCTTCCTCCCTTGGCCCAAAGTGCTATAAACACTGCAAAATGCGGTAGGTGATTGAATTCTCAAAATCCCATCTCCCCAGGATATTCTTCCCCTGACCACTATAAGCTGCCTGTAATTCAGCAGGTTATTAAATGTTAGGGCTATTGAGAGAGTACAGAGAAACTGTCCAGCAGTAAAATCAAATTCCAGTGTACAGTACAAGGAATGCTGCCATCCCCCTGTACAAGAGCGTAGCAAAGCGGTGCTCGGGAATAACCAGTAACAATAACCTCCTCTGGCCTGTCAGATGTCATTTTGACATGGAGTTAAGTCTCCCCAGCTCTTTCACAGCTGCATCAATCTATTGTTTTAAAACTCTGTACAGGGTAAGTGTTGTGTCTTTTCAGTATTTACCTAACACCTAAGCATTCACTGACCTCAAAAACAGCTCAAAAATTGGTCCCCAAACCACAGTTATATGCCAACACTAGGAATTTAGTACCATACATCCAGGTCTTGAGATTTGATCAATAGGGATGTTGTGCTCGGAAGTAATATTGTTGTTCCCATTTTGTCACAATTAAGGCAGGCAGTGAGTGAGGGCTGAACCATCCCTCTCCCTGGTTCACCAGGCAGAACACCCCACACCTTTAGGTACACAGAAACAAAGGGCAAGAAGAGGAAATAAAACCGTAGGTTCATAAAACTGCAAATCTTGTTTTAAGTCATGCTGCACCACATAATATGGCCTCTGTGCACATCTTCTCCCACTAGTTTCAATCTGTTCTCAAAATTTCCAGTGCAACTTCTGTCCAGAAGACTTTCTGATACACCTGATACCTCTGTGTTCATTTTTAGGCCAGAACACACAGTGCCTGTCACATCAAGGCAGAAGACCTGCACCCTTCCAAGAGTAGCATGTACAGCCCTTACAGGCTGCTACAAGGCATTTCAGCTAACTTTAGAGGTTCACATTCAAGTTAGCCCCACTTCTGTGTTTCAGGTCTGAGCACCTCCGCCTTCCACAAAGCATCAAATGCTTTCCAAAATCTGCTTCAGGAAGTTGCTGCCCTGCAACTCCATGCTCAAAATCCCCATCTATCAAAAAAGCCTGGCAGGCAGACAGCTAAGAGGGCACCAAGAGATTTATGGGCACTGCTCACTGTTTTGCCTCTTTCAAACAATTATCTAAAGGTTTATTTTTATATATTGCTAATTCATATGGTCATTGCCCATTTCTTACACCACTACTACACAGTACGAAATGGCTACAATACAAGGAAATTACATTTGTGCCTTAAAGACTGCAGGACAAAGAGCAAGATGATACGAGTGGGGCAGACTGATTCATCACAGGAGGGTTAGTTCATATTTCTAGGTTTATAAGAGATCTGGAGAAGTCTATCAGGGAAACGGGTACAAGGGAGACAGAAAAATGATTCTCAGAAATGAAAAATAAAAAAAAAGGCATGCAAGATATAACTGGGAATGTCAAAATGAGTGTCAAAAGAACTGTCAGCTGCCAAGTTATCATTCTCTGGAAGCAGCTCTTAGAACTTAAAAGTTATTCTTTTTCCCATGTTAATAGTCCCTGTTAAAAAAATGGGAAGCATTAATCTGACACGCCTGGTGACTGACAGCTACAGTTTGGTATGTTCAGCTATTCTGCATGATAGTCATCCTTTTTAAGCTCTTAAGATTGCCCTCTAACAGCCAAAATCCCAAGTTCCTCTTCTGGGAAAACACTTGGGCACATGTATGCAGAGGGGAATCTCACAAAGACTGTGCAGGCAATAAGCAGTAAGTGAAACAGGGGAGTCCTGGAAGTCTGCATCCCACCTTCTGTCCCCACTGCAGGATACTACCCGGAGGCCACAGTTACTAGACCCAACCATAAACAGCTGATTGAAGAAAACTTGAGCATACTGATGTTAATAAAAATCAAGGCAGTTACAGAAATGTAGACAAACTCACCAATAATCTAAAAGGCAAATACAATGATTCATGTAACTGCACACTGACTAATCTGACATCCATTTCAGAAAGGAAGATGAAAAAAACATACAATATTCAGTTTGTAATGTAGCAAAATAACAGGAATACAGCAGATGCTCATTGAGGCTTTCTGAAATACACAGAAACATACTCAAGAACAATCTAGAAGTAAGAATAAAACCTCTCCTGAAAACATATGTGTACAATACCATTAAAAATCTGGCACACAGTAGAAGTGCTTCAGGATTTACAGTGCCTTTTTCCCACCAAAAACAAAAGCAAGAGACTGATTATGGCATTTACCTTCACACGGAGATGACCCAAGCCACCCAGAAAGGAAGGAAGAACTAGGAAAAGCATCTGCCTGCAGACTGGAATTGGACAAGCTCTCATTTGAAACAAGTCTGATTTTGAACAGATTGTGATAGTGACTAACATCTACTAGCAATTGCTAATAAAAGTGGTGGCACTTCCACCTACTGAAATATCACAATTAAAATTGTATGGCTTTTAGAAAGCCATCCTCAGCCAGCAAAGAGGCACAGGCCTCAAAACAGCAAACAAGCAGTATGATTCAGAGAGATCTATCTAGATGATTAAATTACCCCTTTGAACTCAAAATTTTACAAATCTGAGCGTCAGTATACATTCCAGAGATAGAAGGATGCAGACTTCAAATAAGCAACTCAGGAGACTTTTACAAGTACTTGGGATCATGTTTTAGTTTTCTCTTGAAGGCTCTGTCTACTCTTGGCAGACAGGGATGACTTTAGCATAGACACATCCACTGCTGCTCCCTGCAGCCTGCCAACGTTATCTAGCCAGAACCATGGGGCTTTGCTGAGCTCCCAAGTCATAGGCTGAACGTGCTCCAGCTCCTGACCCAACCCCATTCCTCACTGTGATGAACATGGAGCAACACAGTGCCAATCTCAAAACTACAGCAACAGTAGTCCCACTAAGGAGTGCACCATGAGCTGACCACAGCTCTGCAGCAGGTATGACCAGACCTCCTCCTCTAAAATGAGCTGCTCCCTTCCTTCCTCCCTCTAAAAGAAAAGGGACCCCTTAAGCTTGAAAAAGCAGGTTTTCTTTGAAGAGGCACTAGAATAGATAACCATTTAGCATTATCAAAATGTAGCATGAGAAAGCATTGTCAAAAAAGGAGCTGTCTACAAATCTTCCTCTTGCCCATTTTGCCCACACATTACATGTCTTTTTTCCACCTTGTTCCCAAACCAGCAACTCAGCACGTTTGTTTCAGAAAACAAAGTTACAGAAAACTCTACATAGACTCGTCTAGGTCCACTGCAAATACCTTCCTTTCTGGAACACCTAGGAAGTTCCAAAGCATTTCTTCCTTCCCTTTCTCAGCAATCACTCAGTGTTGCCTTCTGCTGGGCATCCCTCACTTTGCTCCATCCACCTACTCCACACTTATCTCGTTAGAGCATTTGCAGCATGCCCTCCCTCTGGAGCACAGGACAGGGAGACATCCCTCTTGTCCTGCACTTAGACCCATCTTTAAAGCAATCATAACAGGAAACAAAGCAGACATGCAGGTACCATCTCTTTTGGTTCCTTGCACAAGAGAGAGACTCAAGCTCAAGGAAAGCAATAATCTGCCCCAAATCAATTCCTCAAAATGCAAATTTTACACAGACACACAGTATGCTTAGCTCTCAGCAGACCAGAAGGCAAGATGCAGAGTGTAAACAGCTCCAGTGCAGATTTCAGCCTCAGCCACACAACAGAAAAGAGGTTCATGTAATTCTAGCTAAGTGAGGTCAACCTTAAGGCTAGAGATCCACTCATGATAACCGAAAAGCTTAAACCCACCTACTCTGACAACACAGAACCGCCACCTACTAGGAGCTTTGAATAAAGCTAGTAACCCAACCAAATACAACAAAATTCAGCTCAACAAAATAACATCTTTAAAGGGTTTTCAAATAGCAGCCTCATAACGATCTATCAAATAGCCACAAGTTTCATGAAATAAAAAATGGGTCACCCACCTTCCTCCTCCAAAAAAATATAAATAAGAGGTTTCATTTGCAGAATTAAACACTACATTTTCCTAAATTCTGATAGTAATATGCCCTTCCAACATTGCAGGCCATGTTTTGCTTCTCTAGATACACATACTTGGTGGTCAGAGAAGAAAGCCTCTTATGCCTCTAGACACACAATTTGGCAGCAGTGGGGAAAGAAACGCTGTCTCTGTGAGAGCAGGGGATAGCACTGAATGACAGCAGCAGTGCAGCCTCTACCTTCTGCCAAAATGAGATTTATTTGAGTATGTGATCAAGCTACCAGGAAGCACCTGAGGACAATTTCATCCTGTGGAGAGAGGGCTCTGAACAGACCGCACATAACACACTGTACCTTACCCAGAAGGCCTGCCAGAGTCCGCATGTCCTTCTCCATCAGCGTGTACATCTCCTCCTCTGAGAAGCGGCCGATGCCATGGCCGTACATTTCCCGCTTCACAATTCCTTTGGTCAGATGGCAGAAGATCCACTTCAGCAAGTCGCTGAAGGGGCCAAAAAGAGAAACCATCTTTTGCGTCTCATGAAGATTCTCCACCCACTGGCAATAAGCTAAAGTCCTAAAAGGATGCAAAAATAAGTTATAGCAGTACAATCCCCAGACAGCCCATCACCACCCTGCAAAGGCTCGCACAAAGGTGAGACAGATGAGCGGTCACTGCCCTGATGGAGAGGCATCTTCCATAAATGGCAGAGCCTGTGGAGGGACAGCACAGCAAACCAACTTTACAGCATTTATACAGACTGCCCAGTGCTTATTCTCTGTAAATCACGATTCACTTCAAGAAAAAAATAAGAGTCACGTTGAAATATAAAATAAAAGCTGCAGAATTCTGATAAACTCATGTAACAAAATCCAAAGCCAAAGGGATTTATTACCTAAAAATGACTGACTGCACAGACCTGGGGAAAACAGTAACAACAACAAAACAGCACACAAAAGTATCAATCTTTCCCACCAACCTGTTCTTACTTTCTATACTGCTGAAAATTAGCCAACCAGTAACTTTGCTCCAACAGTAATTTTTCAGATAATCTCTTGCCTCCTCAGAACCTAACAATTACACGCTCTTTTAAAAATAAAATTTCAGAAATGAAGGGGTAGCAGTTATTGTGCTGGTTTTCTGTTGCACATTTTCCTCTCTTCAAAATGTTGATTTTATGCGAAAGACATTTCTAAAGGACTCTGTTGTATCCCAAGCTTTACTGAATAGCAAACAATAGTCTTCTGAAAAGCCGCCTTATAAAAATGTCTCACCAGCTAAAATTTTTGTTTCCTACGTGTATTTTTGTTCTTTACTAACACTATAGACAAACAAAAACTTGATTTGTTGCTGTTGTAACTCCAGAAACTTATGAAAAAAGGAGCATTAACTTTTTTAATATCCAGCATCTCCTGAAATTACATATAAGCCATAAAGACCACATATATAACTTTTGCCACCAAGTTCAAGGGATGTTGGAAAAAGGGCTAAAGACATCTCAAAATAGACATGACAGACATATGAAGCCAGCAGGGCCTAGAAACACTGGAAGTTAATACCCATATTCCATTATGTTTGCAGCAATTTCCAAACTAAAAAAATCTAAAAGTGGATTTACATATTTCAGGTTGCATGAAAAGAGGCTCATGGAGACACGATAAACTAGAGAAGCTAGATAGAAGAGTTAAAATATCAAAAGATGCAAGTTCATGTACCCAGTTACATTAAATATTGACTTAATAATCAAACGCTTCCATACTCAATATGACCAGCGCTCCATTGTTTTAGTCTGGAATATGACTTCAGTTTTATCATAGTACGTATTTATAACTCCACATAATTTCCTTAGCCCTGATATGGATCACCTAATTCAAGACAGGAAAGGAAAAAAAACCAAACCAAACCAAAAACAAACAAACAAAAAACAAACAAAAACCCAAACAAAACAAAAAAAAAAAAACAAAAAAAACAAAAAAAAAAAAAAGGAAAACAACCAAAGCAGTATCTCCTGGAGATGGGAAGCTAAATTCAGCACTACCATCAGGAAACAATTACATTTCCACAGTGAAAATGTTCTAATCTTGAATTTACACAGATTCTTTACTTGCATTACTAATAACATGAGATAAAAGGAGATAATAACATGAGATAAAAGGAGAGCATTTGCTGTAATAGCTGAAAACAACTTCACTTTCTGCTCAAATTTAGAATGCTCCCAACAAAATAGGTGAAAAGCATTTTAATTCCATTAAAAATTGTCCCCTGCAGTTCAATGCTTTCTGCTCAAACTGGTTTCACTAAAGTCAGTAACAGTGAAGCATGCACAGGTTTTGCTGTAAATGCATAAACAGTGAAGAACAAAAATGCCCCTCCTATACTTCTAATGGCTTTTATCCTCAATAGGTTTCTTCATAACTTCTTGCACTGTATTAATATGACAAAAGCATCCCGCTGACATTACACACATTTCAGCATCACTCTTCAAATGGGAATGTATTGCACAACCCTTGTTTTTCAAATTGGATGGATCAACTCAAGTCATTGAGCTGGTTTCAGCACAGCAGAGTTTGAAACAGAGCCAGATGCAGCACAGGCATCAGGAATACAGGAGGAACATGAAGCCAACAAGCACAGCAGTAAACAGCTACTAAAACTCCTAAAGCATCAGCTTTGTCTGGAATACTTGGTGTGAGACTGCCCTGCTAGAGGAGCAAAGGTAAAATGGGATTTAAGAAGGATGGAAAGAAGACTGGGCTGAAAGCATAAGGGCACTCTATAGAGCGGAACATTGCAGTAATCACATCTCGCAGGCCTGGCAAAGAACAAGGTACCTTTGGCAGATACAGGCCTGACTCAGAAGAAAAACTCTGGTCTGGATGTGAACACTAGGAAATAATTACAAATACTACCTATACCACAGAATCATAAAACGTCTTGGGTTGAAGGGGACTTTGAAAGTCATCTTGTTCCATCCAATTCCCCTGCCAGGGGCAGGGATGCTACCCACTAGATCAGATTGCTCAGGGTCCCAATCCAGCTGGGCAAGGTGTTCCAGTGCCTCACCACTCTCTTCCTAACATCTAATCTAAATCTCTCCTCTTAGTCCAAAACTGTTCTCCCCTTGTCCTATCACTACCCATCCATGTAAAAAGTCCATTTCTCTGTTTTCCCTAAGCTCCCTTTAAGTATTGAAAGACTACAATGAGGTCTCCCTGAAGCCTTCTCTTCTTCAATCCTGAACAACACCAGCCTTCTCAGCCTGTCTTCACAGGAGATGTGCTCCAGCGCTCTGATCATCTTTGTGGCCCTCCTCTGCACCTGCTCTAAGAGGTCCTCATCTTTCTTATGCTGAGGACTTCAGAGCTGGACACAGGTGGGGTCTCACAAACATAGAGTAGAAGGGGAGAATCCCCTCCCTGGACCTCTTTTGATGCAGCCCAGGATGCAATTGGCCATCTCATACTTTTGTCTCATATGCAGTTTTTCATTCACCAGAACCTACAAGTCCTTCCCCACAGGGCTGCTCTCAACGAGTACTTCTCCCAGTCTGCAAGTTATCACTTGAATAAACAAAGAAAAACTTGTTCTCTGAAAGCACTGCTCTGTCTTGCTGCAACGACCCTCCTTCCCCAGCATGAACCTGACCTGCTTCATCCAGCAACTCCGAAATGCGACTTGGTTGCTTTAGGACAACAGGCTTGGTCTGGAGAAGGGCAACAAGAAAGAGAAGCCAAAACAAAATAGAAAAAGAAGACAGAAGATTTCACTGCAGCATTTTTTAAAGGTCCCCCCAGTTGCACAAGACTAACTAGGCCCTACAGACTTGCCACCACTACTGCTCACTCCAACCACACCAGTGAGCTGCCACTGCAGAATGATCAAACATGTCCAAGATGGTTTTAATGTCGTAAAATAGAATAAACAAGGTTTGCCACCAAGCTAATTTGTCCATTTAAAAGTAAAAATATATTTCCCTAGAGTTCACTTGCTTCCTCTGGGTGAAAAGGTCTTTGGGTCTGGAAGAAGCAGAAACCAGATCAGGTGTTTAACAACCAGGGCAGCAACAGAAAACTGCATAGGATTTAAGTAATCCTCCTTAAGCTAAACTGTCAAGCACAAATCTTAAAACAACTGCTTGCCCACATGTGCTCGAGAGTATTGTCCAAACCCTTCCTCAACTCTGTCAGGCTTGATGCTGTGACCACTTCCCTGGGGAGCCTGTACCAGTGCCCAACCACCCTGTGGGTGAAGAACCTCTTTCTAACACTCAACCTAAACATCCCCTAACACAACTTCAGGCGATTCCCTCAGTTCCTGCCACTGGTCACAACAGGGAAGAGATCAGTGCCTGCCTCTTCCCTTCCCCTATTTACCTTATTTGCCTTCAAACTCTGAATGAGCAGAATTGTCACATGTCCCAAATCTCAAATTTACATGGACAATGAAGGCAGCTAAACAGAAAATCACAGCGTTTACTTCTACAATTTTATGGTTCTAAGTACACAAAAGCAGGGGGGAAAGTAGGCTCAGATGCAGAGAGAGTTAAAAAAACTTTTAAAACTGGCTTTACAAGGACTTTGTTAAAAGAATTCTATTCAAAGGTTCATTAACATGTGTTTGATACCAAAACATGCTTCTCAGTATTTAATTCCACCCATGACTCCTCTGCTCAGAATACATCAGTAGAGTATTATCAACATTACAAAAAGTTAGGAAATGCTTGAAACTGGGGAGTCTACTTCAGCACCACATTAACTATACGTTTTTACACTGCAGTTAGTATTTATGAGATGACATAATTACTTTAAATATTGGCCTGAACAGAACATTTGGAGAAACATTAACATTCCCATTTGTGCCAACACATCTGTAAAAATCTTAGAGTATAAATAAAACAATAATGCACTAAAGAGCAATGCTGTGGGGCTGAAATAAATATGAAGTCAAAATGTAACAACAGCTTTGGCCTCAATACATAAATCAGGCAGGGAGATGAAGAAAGTGACTCATCAACAGCAGCTTGCCTGATTATCCCAAAACTGTCTAAGCATCAAAGCAAAGTGAAGGCATTCACAAGAATGTGAACTGGTGGTTACTTTTCCTATCTGAACCTGTGCAAACTAGAATGTCTTGATTATACAAAAGGATTGTAACAAATTCATTCCACAATCAGCAGCAGAAACCCCACCTGCTGTGCAACTTCCCAGAGCAACTGGCTTTCACACCACCAGTGGCGCTCAAGTCTCATCACTGCCAGCAGTAGGAGACAAGCGGTGCTTACAATTGGCTTGATATATTTAAACATATTGACATTATAAACACAATTTATGTTTAACGGTGGCAAGTCTGAATACTGACCAAAGTCATAATCATTTGTATTCTCATACCATGCTTTTCCTGTACTTCAAGCACTCAAGTCACATATTATGTTTACTGGTTCGCCTTGAAAAACAAAGCAAGAAATGAGTCAAATATGTGTGCGTGGATATATATAAATATAGATATAGATACATATGTATACACACACACATTTATCCCCACAGTTGTGTTTGACAACACAGCTAAACCAATCTAATGGGTTAATCCGGTTAAGATGAATATTCAAGGCTTTTATGTTCTCACTAAGCACATTAGTGTCACCAACCTAAGATCCCTCTCCTGAGATTAAAGTGACAGAAAGCATCTAGAAGTGACTGCTACCCCTCCAGGCATCAGGAGTTCCCTGGCCTGAATCCCAGCAGTGTCGTTGAGCCCAGCATGCCAGTTCCAGAAGAAAGTGAGAGTCAGACCTATCTTACACAGAGGTCCGATCCCATGCATGTGCTGCAGATACAGACTCAACAGATCCCCAGAGGTGCCTGTGGGAGCCCCCTGGTTTCTGAAGGCCCACAGGTTGTTGCAGGCAGTGGAGGCAACCCAGAGCAAGCCTACAGCAGATGAGAGGTCTGCACGGGATTCAGAACCTGGGGCAAGAGCCACAAAATTGTTCCACTTCCATCCCCTCCCTGCTGGCTTGGCCCAACACCCATTCAGGTCAACAGGCTTTTCTTCTTTTGCCAATTTAAACATAGCAAAAACCTAATGGTTATGGCATTCTCCAGGGGTAGGAGCTCCAGCATCAGCTAAAAATCAGTCTAGTGCATCTCAGAGATATGCTCTAATCTCAGCACAAAAATAGGCACACTCGCTTGTTGTCTTTTTGCCTGACCTCTGCCAGGTGCCAGAGCCTGAGCCAGAAGCAGGATGTCCAGCAGCTGAGGTTTACATCAGCCCTGCACTGCTCTCAACCTTAGCCAGAGCAGCTGTTTCCACCTGTAAGAGGCACTAACTGTGAAGATGAGCAATGACCTCATCAAAAGCTAAACATTTCTGGAGGAAATGCTGAGTACCCACCAGGATTAGCTCCATCCAGAGGCAGCACACCACAGGATGTACTTTGCTTCTTTGTTCGATAAATGTATTGCAGTATTACTTATTTATGATGAAGTTACTTTGCATGCAGATGGCACTGAAACACTATGAATTACATTTTATATCACTGCTTTGAAGGTTTGATTTTATAAACCTTATTCTGAAAATAGGCATCACTTTGCTACAAATTCTTTACCGTGGAACTAAAGGACACAATGAACAACCCCTAAGCTTCTGGTGGGAAGAGGGAAGGTTCGGCGACTGATGTGAAGGGATCCCACAACCACAGATACAATGCTGTCAAGGAGAAGCATGCTCCTACACTGCAAAAGCCTGGTTTTATTTTGGTGTAACTATAAGCTGGTCCAAGCTGTTATCCAGGAATTACAGCAGTACAACTGCAATGCCTCATGGCTCAGGCTTTGCCTAGTACAGGGAACCTGTACAGTATAACCCCACCAACATATCAACCTCTGTTACAGCCACACAGCAGGGACATACAGTTAAGACTTACACTTGGATGTTTTACTACACTGCAGCAAAAACACATGCCTGAGAAAAACTCAAGTGTGTGACTACACAGGAAAGGTAACAGGGATATGCAGCCAAGCATTCACATTTCTGTTCTTACTTGATTTAACTTTGCCCACCCATTTCGACACCACCTCCCTTGAGGTCAGTGCCTGAATTTGCAATACCTGTACTCCACACTTCCCTGTCATGCCCAGCAGTGCCAAGTCAGCTCCAAAGGAACCGGGATGGACAGACAACAGCTTCACAGAACAAAGCATGCTTTGCAACTCAGACACAACAGCAGTATAAGCTTGTCATCAGCAGCAATACAGTTAAAGCAAGTCAATCTATGGACAACAACTGACACTACAGCAAGGAGATGAAGCACTGGGGGACTAAAAGGCTCCGTCCACCCTTTGGTAGCTATAATAACTGAAGGTGCAAAAATTAACAAAAAAAAGGTTACATTTGCAGTCTGCTTGTGTCAGGTTTTTGAGGCTATGACACTGCAGGTGATTATAACTGGTGAAAGTCACACTTCTTGGAAGGCAAAGATTAGATTTCTAAATTACATCATTTCAACTTGCCTACTGAATGCTAAAATTGTTCTCAGGAGACACTAAAAATTATTTGAAGAACTATATGGATACATATTGCTGCTCATCTTCAATCACAAGGTAAAATAAAAAGCAGGTAGATGTGTTCAATTTAAAATCACACAACATTTTTAAGAAAAAATGCAACTTCAATATAAAACTTAGTATAGCAAGGGCTTAAATGCATACTAGAAAGCAAACTATTGAGAAAAAGCCTTGTGCCTGCTGAGGCAGCAAATACAGCGTCCAAGATGCATGTCCACCTGATACTTCTATGGATTCAGTCTGGAAAGGACACTTAAAAAGGACTGAAATGTAAAGCAAGGGGGAAATCACGGGTCTTATTTTCAAAGGTGTCAGTAAAATGCATAAAGTACCATTTCTGTTTTCCATTCACATACATATTTCAGCTTCTCAAGATAGTGTGACTAATCATTTGGCAGTACAGTCAGGCAGCACAGATACAGTATCCTATCATTTGGCAGTACAGTCAACAATACATATTAACAGGAATATCCTGTGCTACAGAAAAGGCAATAATCTGTACTGTAATTGCACACACCTAAGATCAGTAATTGTAAGAACACAATATTCCAGATTCACTACAGACACTGGATTTGTTCCCCTGCACCCCCAAACCACAAATGTATTCAGTCACCTGCATCTTCTGCTCTTTATTAACTGGGCTGTTTCTACATAGAGGTCATATTAAACAGGATAGAGAACATCCCACTGCTGCTTTCTTCCACAAAGCTGCAGGCAAAGGGCCTGACTTTACCTTGCTTACACAGCATAACAACTTTTCAGGGGAGTCATCCCTGGCTCATAATAGTGTACACAGAAAGCAGCAGTTTTCTAGGATGAAGAGAGCTGTGAAATTAGTAATTGGGTACCCAAGCTTTCTGCAAGAGAAAATAAGCATTCACATCCAGGCATGAGCTCAGGAGCAGTTCTGACAGCACAGGAACACAGACAGCTTCTCCATGCAAGCTTACCAGTATAAGTGCTCTTCCACCATTTTTGTCACAGCTCTGGAAACAGCTCTTTCATGCGGACCAAGGTGTTTATTTAAATTCACTCCAAGCTTCTCTTCCAAAAAGTCAATAATGAACTCAGTGCCAGACACTTTCTTGTGATTGTATTCGATCCAAGGCATTTTCCCTTGAGGGGAAAGTTTCCCATCAAAATAGTTCTAAGAAAAAAAAAATTATCAAGTAAACAAATAAATATACAGGCAAAAAAGACCCTTCAGGTTCAATGTGAATGAGAATAAAAATTTTTAAAGCCAACATTATCCAACAAACTTTTTATAAATTAATACTCTAGAGCAGTAGTAGCTATTCAATGAGAGCAGCAGTTTTACCCTATGTGACAATTCAGATAAAACTATTTCCAGGCCCTGCAAGGTGTTACCTGCTTTTATGATGGATGCCATGTGATGCAGTATTATTTAAATATGTAATATTATTTAAGGGTTGAAGATGCTTAGATCTCCCAGAAGATCGGGTTTGTTATTCTAAAAACGTTTTTAATCACAGGACTGACAACTGAATTTGGTTCTTGCACAGAGCTGCACTTTTCATGTTAAAAGCACTTTGAAAAAATTAATTAAATACCTAACACAGATGGCTGCATTACCTCCAACGATAAAACACACACAATCACAAGCATACATATCATTCCCTTACTGAGCAGAAGGGAAATCTAACTTCTGCCACTTCAAAACTTAGAAATCTCATACGTTCACATACATACTCGAGTCTCGAAGAGCCCAGCGCAGTACAGCACTACTGCACTGCTGAATACCAGTAGAGGTGTACCTGCTCAGCAGAGCTCTCATGCAGAAACAGCAATGCATTTTCCCCACTGAGAAGGTGAAACACAGAGATTACAGAATTATGTATCTGACAAACACGAGAGGAATTGCTGGCTGCCAAAACACGATCAGACATTTGGCTTCAATTCTCTTACACCTGAAGGCACAGACACAAGGCAGAACTTTCTTCCTTTTCTTGTAATTCCTGTTCTTGCATCCTGTTATTTAGTGAAATGAAAATTCCTAGCTCAAAAAGCTGAACCATTAAAGCTCACAATAAAGGCTCTGCACTCAGTCTCTGTATTAGGAGCATTTCAGGACATTGCTCCTAATCGCTAGATGTTTAGGGTTTGCAGTTCTGGACAGATTTGTTTGGATCTCAAGTATTTACCCTCCCTGACTCCACCTAAGGTAGGTTAGGGCAGCAAGGAGTGTACACCAGAACATGTCTCCCACTCAGTCTGAAAGCACCACCATCCTGGTTACCACTCAAAATGCAGATGTGCAACACACTACGATCATGCAGCCATTGCCAGAGGCTCTTTCCTTTTGGATGAAAATAGACAAATGGGTAACACTGCTGGGAAACAATGCCTTCTGGCTCTAGCCTCTTCTGGGATTTGTGCCCAAACAAACAGCATGGTAGGGACACTGGATTATATAACGTCTCATCTACTGCACCCCTGCACAGGTGAACAAAGCTTCTGAATCCCTCCCACTTGCATATGCGGATGACATGGGGATCATTTCCAATGGAGATACTCTAAAAGCACTAAACATCTGAAATGGAAAGGAAAGCACTGCCCCATCCTACCACCTTCAAAGACCTTTCTTTCATCAAAAAAGGGTCTTTCGGCACAGAGACTGAGAGGTTTCCACCATTTTCCATTATGACTTCACTACAGAAGCACAGGCGTTTTCTGGAACTACACAATATGTCTAGAAGGCACTAAGCATTGCTGGATTAATCTTTGTTAAGCCCTTCCAATATGAGATTTCCTTGTTGTGCACAAACATGGGTGTTTTGCAGAAGCTACTAGACATGAAGATGTGTTTACTACATCTTGCAATCACAGCAGTCCCTACCATTTGCAACACAGAAAAAAGCAAACTATTATTATTCAACTGCATATTTCTTCAAGCACATATATCTAATACATATAAATACATTGCCTAAAAATATTTTCATGTTTCATTACGTGTGGCAAACAAAATAGGAAACATCTTCCAGTGACCTGAGAAAACCTCAGTTTGTTGAGAAATCTGCTACACTGTTCTTGTATTCACTGCTCTTAAACGGGCATTTTTAGGCTTGAAACCTCAGTATCCTTAAGGCTGCTACTAATTGCCATCAAATATTTCTCAATTTTCCACTTAAAAACTGTGCCAGCTGCAAAGCAGGTAAAAGCTATGGTATTGTTAAAAACCAATGAACAAACCAAAAAATACCACCTCATACCTCACAGTACATTAACTGAACTGCAGCCTGCAAAGCAACAGTAACAATTGCTCCACAGAACCTCATTTATAAAGGAATCTATAAAAAGAATGGCACAAGGCATTTCTGGGGCAATTTTACAGTACTATCCAGAAGAAATTAGGTTTACATTTTCAATTACTGCTGCTTATGCTTTTACTTTTACTCATGTCTCTTCCCAAGGAGGCTACCATCTTCACAAACCTGGCATGAAAACAGCACATTTCTGCTTGCTAATTATTTATCAGATTACATAAAGGCTCAGCTCTTCATATTCTTAAGGGAAATCAAGGAACACCAAAAAGCGCTCTATGAGCACATCGAACATTTTGAAGAAACAGCTAGGCATTGTGACAGCCCAGACAGGGTGGGGCTTCCCAAATAATTTTTAATGGAGAGCTTGCACGTAGAAAGGCAGCTTCAACAAAATGTATGCACATTACAAGAATGCATCTGTCGGGAGAAATTCAGGTGAAAGTAGGAATGTGTCACTGTGTTCCAATCCTCACATGCCACTAAAGCATGCTGCATAACACACAGCCTGATGCACTATGATAAACACAAGGAATTGAAAAATAACAGCGGTCTAACCAGCTTGCTGCTTTTTCTTCACTCAATTTCACAACCCTCCATTCGAAGTAGCCCCTCCAAGGCAGGGTGACGACGACAGCAGGTCTCCTGAGATGAGCACCAGCATCAGTTGCCAACTGCAGTGCTTCTCTATCACCCTGCCAGCGTGCAGGGAAGCGAGGTGTTTCCTCCTGGATCCCGCCATACACCTCACACACACTTACCCTGCTGCCTGCCAGCCAGCCATCACACGCCTTTGTCACATACAACATCCTACACGTAACACAGTCATGAGGGAACAAAATAAAAGTCTCCAGGTAGTCTGAGTAGAGGAAACTTCATAACTCCAGCCAAGAATAGCGTTACCTTCTGCTCCCCTCCCGCTCAATCCCACAGCAGCATCCATACCTTCCTCCACCTGCCAGAGCCCAATGCAGCACCACACTCCTACACAATGACAGAAACAAAATCTCCTTCTTCCAGAAAAAAAAAGCTGCATCCTCAGCTCATAAGCTTACCTCCACCAAACCTACCTCAAAAGCCCTACTAAAACCTTAACCCTACATAAACCAGCATGGCTAAAAGCACCGACCTGGCATTTCCAGTACCCACAGGACCTGCTCCTGCTCCTGCAGCATAGCACATGGAACATGTGGGGAACCAAGATGAGTTAAAACCACATTAATTACAGTTCCATGGCTCCAGCTAGGCCAGCTCCAATCCAGCCTGATCTGCCACAGAAAAGCATGAAAAGGAAGCAACAAGATGAAGCAGCTGAAGGTACAACTATCAGTTTGGATGGTCCTGCTGACCTACGCCAGTTTAGTGTGCTCGTAGCTAGACAGTAGGGATAGAGAGATGCAACAACAAAAAGCAGTCCAGAAAATAAAGAGGTAAGAATAACTCTCTGGAAACTCCTCTCTCTTGGAAAAGCTGAGTGAATCGCTCCTGACCAGCATGAGCTCCCCTAAACAGCTCCATCCTGAAGCACAGAAATGCACAGTGTTACATTTTACAAGTAAGTGAGCAAGTCTTGTCACAACCATCTTTTATACTGCAGTGTTCTTCAACTACTCTCCACTGGAGCAACCCTGACCATCACAAACCTTTAAACTGCATCAACTGTCATTACAAAGAAACTAGATCTCGCCAATACTGTCTTCCCTTCAAAAGTGTAATTTCTACCCAAATTACTGTGGCTAGAGAAGCAATGTGCACAGTTTTCCTGCTTCACTAGCATGTTCAAATTTTAGTATCTTGCAAATTCTGAAAACCTAAAGGAAGAAAGTACATCCCACGGGATGGAAATCTTCCTTTTTAGTAAGTATCTGATTCAAATACCATTAAACTGTAAGACAATGAACATTAAACTCAGGCTTTTTATAAAGAGTTAATCAAAATGTACTAATTAGGTTTTCTTTCACTTCTGACATAAAGGAATTTAACCAGACACAAAGCTGAATGAAGATCAAAAATGACCACGTTAGAAAAAGAAAGTTCCAATAGGGTTGGTTTTCTTCTGTACAACACTGGACATAAAGCATTCTTCCTAACACCTTGGTATGCAGCAGTAAGAAGTGACTTGGCTGAGTTAGACCGGGAGATTCAAGTTTCTGCTCTCATAGCTTTCATTCACTGGAGGAGCCCGGGCTTCATCCCCTGTGAGAAGATGGCATGGGAAGCACCCAGCCACAACTAAGGAGCAGTATTCATGACCTCTAAAAGCAATCCTGTCTCACTTCACTATGGAGGAAGCACCAGTCAAAGGAGGTGAAGCAAAAGGCAAGCACTTGTTCCCAGGAGAGCTCTAGAGAGAAACCCTCCAGGAAAATAAGCTGTAGATGTCTAATCTTGATGTCTTTAGCATGGTGAAATTCAAACATCGCATAATGTTACACTTTAGTTTTCGGGTGTTACTTACTGTTATAGAAACTTCAAACCACTCTTCCACTTCAGCATTTCCAGCCAAGCTAACATTCATTTAGCTTCACCAGTTAAATCTACAGCTGCTCCAGGCCAATCGAATTCAACTCACATCTTTAAATGTTATACACCATATTTAACTGGAGATATAAAAGTATTGGTGTACCCGCCTAGTTGTAGGTGTATGTTTACATCTCCCTGGGTGAGACAGAGTGGGGAGAAGAGAGACAGGATGCCTGTGTGCCATTTCATGTAATTACAGCGAGCTGCAACATGAAGACAAATTGCACCATTTACCTGGTAGGGTAAATCAGCCATCCTCAAGTACGTTTCCATTTTCAGACAGAATGGAGATAAACTCGGAACACCATTCCTAGGCCTCGAAAACTGATGCAGTATGATGGCATCTTTCGAATCGAGCTCTTCCTCTTTCCTGTCAAAAATAAAATGGAATTTAAAAAAAAAAAAAGGAAAGGAACCCAACACAAAGCCAGACAGGTGCATGATACATGAGTGTATTAAGGGACGGGGATAGGGAAAGGGAATGGGGGGACGGGGAAAGGGGAAGGGGAAAGGGTAGGGGGAAAGGAAAAGGGAATGGAAGGGGGAAGGGGAAAGGGAATGGAAGGGGTCAGGGTAGGGGAAGGCGAAAGGGAAAGGGAAGGGGAAGGAGAAAGGGAAGGGGATGGGAAAGGGAAAGGGAAGGGGTGGCCGAGGCAGCAGTCGCGCCCCCCGGGGGCTGCTGCAGGCCTGGGTGCCCGGCCCGGACCACCTGTGGGGGCAGCGCCGGGCGCCGCCCCCTGCGCTGCTGCAAAGGGGCAATGCGGGGAAGGCCGGGAGCAGCACGGGGAGACAGGAACACGGGGAAGCAGAAGGAGAAGCCGCAGCCGCAGCCGCCCGGGGCGGCGCTGGGCGGGGTGCGGCGGCGGGCCGGGCCCGCGGCCTCACCGTATGGCGAGCAGCTCGTGGAGCAGGTAGGCGGCGGCGGCCAGCAGCGCCCCGCCCGTCAGGTACAGCGTCTTCTTCCACCAGGAGTCGGAGCCCAGCGCCGCCATGGTGCCGCCGCCGCCGCCCGACAGCGGGAAGGCGACGATCTCGGCCCCATAGAAGGCGGGCGGCGGCTCCTCGGGCGCGGCGCCCCAGCCCAGCGCCAGGCTGCGGTTGCGGCTCAGGTCCGCCACGCAGGACCGCGGCGCCAGGCCCACCCCCCACAGCATCCCGGCACCCGCATCCCCCGCAAAGGAGCCGCCGAGCCCCTGCCCTGCCCTTGCTCTGCCCTGCCCTCCCGGCACGGCGGCGGGAAGGGCCGCTCCGCTCCGCGCTGGGCTGGGCTGGGCTGGGCTGGGCTGGGCGGCTGCGGCGGCTCCCGCGGCTCCCTCCGGCGGCGCTGCGCGACTGCGCGGCGGGATGGGGAGGGGATGGGGAGGGGTTGGGAGGGAAGGGAGGGGATGGAGAGGGGAGGACCGGGATAGGGATGCCCTGCCCTACCCTGCCCTGCCTTACCCTGCCCTGCCCTGCCTTACCCTGCCCTGCCTTACCCTCCCTTACCCTGCCCTGCCTTACCCTCCCTTACCCTGCCCTGCCTTACCCTCCCTTACCCTGCCCTGCCTTACCTTCCCTTA
>JAWWEW010000112.1:74080886-74129208 GCA_035583185.1 Anabacerthia variegaticeps | reverse complement strand
CTTCCCCTGCCCTGCCCTACCTTCCCTTACCCTCCCTTACCCTGCCCTGCCTTACCCTGCCCTTCCCTTGCGGAGTCCCCCGATCCCGCTGACTCCGAGCCCAAAACTGAGGTCTGTGCCACCCCGCCGGGCTTGTCGCGGGTGATCCGGCTCTGCCAAAGTGCCCGCGGCCCCTGGCCGCTCCCGGAGCATCGGAGGGGCCGTGTGTTGGTCCCGTGTCTGGGGTGAAAGATCCGCCCGGGCGGGTCCCGGGTGGGCTGAGCGCCGGCACAGCGCGGCTGGCAGCGCCTTCTGCACCGTGTGCTGGGCTCCGTGCGGTGGCTGAGGAAAACACCTCCCCACGGGCAGGGAAGGAGTCAAAATGGCTCCAAAGCAAACCTCCCGGCCCGCAAGGTGAGATTTCAGTGGCACTGAGAGCCCCGGCACTGCCTTGTCTGTGCCCTGGGTGATGGATGGCACCATGAGCAGGACCTCATCTCGCGTTCTGCCCGACACCCCTGCCCATCATGCTCACCCCAAAACACTGGCAATGCCCTTTGCCTTCTGGTTAATACCACTGCCCAAAGAGTCCATCATCAAACGCTGCGGTGTGTACACAGCTGCTCCAAAAAGCCCCCTCAAGTCAGGTATCTTATTATGCCATTAGGGATGATAAAGGTGACCTGATCCTTCGCATAAATGAAGAAGCTTGTGGTGTCCAGGAGCGAATGGACAGAGTCTGTGACCAGGGCTTTATAGACGCTTTGCCTTAGGATATGGGACAGACTACAGAGGCAGACAGGGAATCGGAGGTCCCTGAGCGACGCTGTGGAGTTCAGATCCACGTGCTGACTTCTCCAAGTGTCAGTGGTGGCCAGTTTTGGGTTTAGTTTTGCTGCGCAACATCAGTGAGAGCAACGTGAAGTGTGCCAGGAGAGATTTAGGTTGGATATTAGGAAAATGTTCTTCCCCCAGAGGGTGGTTGGACACTGGGACAGGCTCCCCAGGGAAGTGGTCACAAGCACCAAGCCTGACAGAGATCAAGAAGCTCTTAGGGACATGGTGTGATTCTTGGGGCTGTCCTGTGCCAGGGCCAGGAGTTGGACTTCAGTGATCCCTGTGGGTCCTTTCCAACTCAGGATATTCTATGATGCTGTGAACTGTGTCTCCTGCCTACCCTCACCAGGAAGGCTGCTGTCTGCTGACACATTCCTGCAGTAGTTTCTTGAGGCATTTCGTTTTATTCCTCACTTCTATCTTGTTGTTTATGGTTATTCAGTAGCGACAGGCTACAGCACAAGAGCCCTGTATTTGTGATGACATTCTGCTCTCAGGAATCAATAGAATCAGTGAGGTCCCAGGGACCCAGTAAGTCTCATTCCATGAACAGGTTGCTCCCTCCAAAACCTGCTGCACTCCTTTACACTCATCCTTAGCAAGGTACTGGCTGAGCACCTTCTTCACAGCTTTTGGGCAACCCCATATGACAGATGATGCATAGGTAATGAAGCAAGAGTGAAAACTGAGAGCAGCAGCCCTTTCGTGCCACAGCTGATCATTTGCAGCATAAAGGTCTGTTAAATTCTTATGACAGGTCAATGAAGAGACAAAGAAGAAAAGTGCTTTTTCTCCGCTACAGCACCTGCAAATCTCAGGCTGAAGATTTGTTTCAAATGGCACGCAGCCTAATAAATCTGGACCGTCACAGCCTGGTAGCTGGTCTCAGCTTTTGATCCTCCATGGGAATTGCTTGCTATGTTACCGATAAGAGGGATCCAGTTACAGATAGGATCTAAGTTTCTGTGAGGGCAAGGAAAGGTCCCAGGCATCCATATCCCAGCTGCTGCCACTGCTTGACTTTTGGAGACAAATGAGCTATCCTAAAATCTGTGTTTTAATCAATGGCCAGCACAAGTGGGGAAGACCTGTGAGGGAGAGGAGAAAGGGAAGGCAGGAGTCAATCATTCACCTCCCAGTGCTGACCCAGACAAGGCAGGCAAACCTGGTGTTTAGAAGGAAGCATTACTACAACTTATGATCTGAAAATTGATGCTGTGTTTTGGTATTCCAGCTTGTCCCTAGTTGCCTCGGGATTCTTAGAGCAGTACTTTAGTCAGCTGTTTAATATTTGTTCAGTATGGACACTGAAACCCTTTGTTTGGAGGACTTTAGATTGTGCTAATCCTATTCTGTGTGCGGTACTGACTGGAAGCTGCGAGAGTCCAGAACAGAGAGATGCCTCCCAGAACACAGTGCAAGAAGCCTTCACAGTAGAGCACATGTGCATCATGGTGTGTCAGCTACAGATCCCCACAGACACCCCAGCAGCCTTGCTGTCCTGCTCATAAACAGGATCGTGCTGACCAGACTTGGCCATTTAAAAGGTGCAGGTCCCCACATCTTGGTTGCCAGAGTTAAACAGCAAATAAAGAACATAGGTAAAACACAAGTACCCTCATACCTGTCCCTCACACTTGTCTTACTAATGGTGCTCTGCCAGCTTTTCTTCCTTGGGATTTTAAAATCTCCTGCCAGCAGGTATCAAATCCATTTGGCCTGACAGTCTGGTAGCCAAGTTTATTTGCAGGCAAAACATCAAAAAGCATGTCTTCATCCTGCCTCTTCCCTGGCTGTGGAAGAAGGCAGTGTGCATTCCTCCAGGGAAGGTGCAAAGCCTCACAAGGCAGCACTGTTACCCATGGCCAATGCCTTGTATTAGAGAGGATTATTAGCTGGCAGCAGTGTCCAGGAACCTGAGTATTGCCTTCTGCCTCCTGTGCATTGTAGGTGCTGCAGTCTCAGACTGGTTCCTGAGATATGCTCTGGTTTTCCCACTTTGCTTCAAAGAAGCTCACAGGTGATGCATGCTGGACTGATGACTGCCTCACTGTCTCACTCACGGAGGGTGGGAGTCCAGCTCTGCATGTTTGCTAACTTTACACTGTTCATTTTTTTTGAATGGGGAAAATGAGAGCTACCAGTGATACATCCACAGCCTGTCTGGCTGCAAACACGCACCAAGTGCAGCACAGTCTGGAACAGTCATCCCTCAGATACATCACACAGAGCAAAACAAGATCTAATACACTGAAGTTCACTTTTGTCTATAATCGGTTCTTCTGCAGCTGCCTAAAGGAAAAGAGAGTAACAGAATTAAATAAGTAGGTTTTTCTAGTTAACATAACTCTAAGCTTACTTTGTTATATAGCAAGCCAAACTTTTCTTCTGAAGTCTGCAGCTTGATTTGGAAGCAGTAAGGCACTTATAAACTCATTAGTGCTACCTGATCCTGTACGTTGGCATAAAGACTCTTGATCTTCATTATATTTGGTTTGTTTTTTTATGTAATGTCCTTAGGTTCGTTGCATCTCTAAAAAAGCCTGAGGTTACCATGGTGGGCTGCCCACGGAGGTGGCAGTGGATGTGGAAACACAGTCTGAACCCACTGGTTGAAATGGGTCTTTGCAGAACCCCACTGCAGAAGCTGTCCCACCTGTATTTTAGCTGAACTAAACTAATCTTTTTAAAAATCAGAGCTCAAGCTGAATGTCTGTACTGCTGACAGCTGGGTTTGAACAGCGGAGCTTCTCTTGCCAGATCTCCCCTGGAGCTCCATAAAACGCCCACCCATTTTCCACTCATGTCTTGCAGTGGTATCACCCATGGCTCCTGCTTGCTGCCTCTCTCTCTTCCAAGTGGCTGAAGTTTGGGCAGCATGGAGCTTTTAACAGCTTCATTAATCAGGACAGGTTGGTTTTACAGCTTGCTCTGCCTGAAGCAAAAGCACCTTTCCACACCCATGGAGTGACTGGCTGTTGCCAGCCAAAGTGATGCCCCTACTTAGGTTGGGCTCTCACTCCGTGTGCTGTCAGGGCGTCCTGCAGTGGTACACAAATGCTTTCCTTCTCTTTGAAGTAACCCAAACTCACTGAGCCCCTGGCTGCAGATGATATAATTTAAGGGGGGTTTGTGGTGAATGCTGAGTTTATGAGAGGGTGAAAAAAAGGCTTTTTCATTGCCAGCAGGCTCCCAAGATCTTTCTGAAATAATTGCTGACTACTGCCAGGATTGGTTTTGTTGTAATATTAATGATCTCTCTGGGCAGCTTGAGTTTCATAAACACATCTTTTTAATTATTCAGATAAAAATAAGGTATAGCTGCAAAACAGTCATGCTGTGTTTCACTTTGGATTTAGAAAAGGGGTTAATGTAACTTTAATGACATACAAAGGTACAAATACATAGAAAATTCTAAACATCCAGAATCTAAACTACTTCTGTGCTATACAGAAGTATCTGTACACATTAAATGCAATTCCAGCAGTTCCACAGAATTTACCTTGCACTTGCTGGTAAACAAAACCACTTTCTAAGACAACCCATACCCTGAAACTGCTTTGAATGATGTGACTCAGAGTTCCTTGCTTTCTTAAGCTGACAGACCTAGTGTCTCAAAATTCTTCAGTTATTTCCAATTTTATTACACCGTTTTACAAGATTTTTGAAAAACTGACAACCCTCACAGTGTCATGGGGACAGTTACACACTCTTATAGTCAGATCTTTCACGTAAAACTTTCTCAATAGTGGAATAGTGCTGGGAACCACTTACAAATTGCTTGTCATAGCCCAGTACAGTGGCTCCCAGTCTTTGCCCATTTGTAACTGCTCTCTGATTTACAGCATTCTCAGAAGAAATAAGATTTGCAGTACATACTGCTATGACCTGGTTGGCATCACAGTTTGTATTAAACTAATAACAGAGATGTATGAAGGTTTTGCAGATTTCCTTTCCTTATGATATTTACTCTTTTCAAGAGATCTATATGATCTTCAGATTTTACCCCTCTAAGTAAGAAATGTTGGTTTTTGTGGGGGAAATGAGTTGTTTTAATGCATCTACCTTATATTAGCTTGCAACTTGCCTAAGGTGGTAATAACAGAGATAAGAGCAGTAGCTGCTGCAGACACTGCAAAATGGAGCAATGTACCATTAGCGAGAACAAACCCTGCCAATCCAGGGCAATAGGACCACAAAATGGGAAGAGGAGATCATTCCAGCATGATACATTTGTCTGCAAATCAACTCTCAGCTGAAGGCAGTAGGAGGAGAACGAGAACGGATGGGAACAGGGAGGAAGAGGCCGTGGCCATATCCCTGCAGCCAAGGCTATGCTTTCGTCTCCTGAGAGCTCTGGAAATAAGGAGAGATGGGAGAGACAGCAGAAGAACCAAAGGCCTGAAGTCTGCATCCTCCAAGAAGGTGAACTGTTGAGCACTGTAGTAGATAGCATGGTTTTGGTTTATTTTGAATTTGGTTCTGGAAAAAATCCTCGCCAAGTAGTCCTGTAGATGGAAGCTTTTTTCTTTTCTACAGATAATATTCAATAAGGGAGAGATGCTGCACAGTCCAGTCCACATGGGAATGCTGTCCTGCCTACACATGCCATGTAAAGTTTCTTCCATTACCTGCCATATTTTTCAGCCCATTTAGCTTCCTCCCTTTTCCTTCCTTCCTTCGTTCCTTTCATCCTCTGAAAACACCTTCAGAAACTTTGGCATCTAGGTTCATCTGGGGCCTCACTCTTCCTCTAGAGAAGGCCAAAACAAGGTTTCTCCAGAGTACTTTGTCCACAGCCATAGCCAGGTGAGCCATATCTCATCCCCCACACACACATTTCTTCTTAGTGGACACATTTGGTTGGAAGCTTTGGCAGGACTTTTCTTACTGTGGTGGGCTAAGAAGTGCTGTTTTGATGATTCAAAATTCAGAGGGTCTTCCTTTCTTGGCTGCAGAGCAAAGGCCTCCAGGCAAGCCCACGAACAGAGAACCACATCAGTATTCCATAGCTTTGTGCTCTTGAGCAAGTTAGATGTTCTGGCTGTCAGGATTTGGAGGGGTGAGGAGGAAGGCAATGAACACGTACTTCTCTTTGACAGTGAAAGGAAATCTGGTAGTGCTTTGTTTAGAAAGAGCAACATATGTGTTTACTGGTTTTAACATCCCTGGGTGTGAGACACAATGCTCAGTGTTCCTGCAGCAGTGGCAGGCGCCCAGTGGGTGTGGATGTGCCTGTCCAGGTCAGTCCTCCTCAGTTATAGCTGGGCACCAGGACAGGGAGCACTCTGAAGGGATCCCCCAGGAGTAGCCAGGTCCCATCAGTTTTGTAAAGCATAACCTGGGAGGCGAGGTGCTAAGCTGCCACTTCTCCAACAGCTGGAAGGCAAAGCTGGGAATTAAACCCCAAATTTCAATGCTGGGGCTATGCTTCATCAGAGCATTCTGAGGGCTCCTTTTTATGTATGTTTTGTTGGCTTTAAATTTTACATGTGTGCAAGTTGTATGTGAGTATTTTAACTCAGGAAAATAAATGCCATATTTTCTATATCTTCTATTATTGTAAGTTTTCATAATACAACCACCATACAAGGCAATATTAACAGTTCAGTCTCCAAGTTGTTTCAGGATTGTTCTTTGATTTTGTTTGTGGTTTTTTTTTAAGTTAACACATCTCATGAGGATGCAACAGCGGTTTCAAATTTATTAATGGAACACTAAGGTCTTCACAATTCTTTTAAGAAGAAAAAAATATTATATCTTATTGAAACAAGTAAATATTGATTATATTGCTGGTGTGACTCCATGGGGGAATACAAGCACAATAAAATGCATATAAAAGTATATATCCTGAATTCCTAATGTATTAAGAGGTGGCTGGGCAATTAATGCATCTGTAAGTCAAGACAGGTCAGGTGATTTTACAGCCTAGGTGAAATCCCAGCCCTTCTAGCTAGAATAAAACATGACATTTTATATTGCTTCAAGAAAACTGGACAAGCATCAATACAAATAAAGTCTACTTTTAGCACAAACTGTGATTAGAAATCACTTAAATACAGGAATACATACAGATTTTTATCACTAAATCTTAATCTGAAAATAATGTTATTTTTACTCAAATCTTTAGTATTTTTAGTCTAAGCAGAAGCAAATTACTTTGAAAGGGTTATAAAAGCAGCACTCCACTTTCCATTTGGGAAAGGGCAGGGGAAAACATGTAGCATGTTATAATAGCAAGACAGTGCATTACACAACTCACCAAAAAATAGTTCTTTTTATCACAAAGCAGGAGACAATGGAACAAAACTCATCCCAAGCTGAAAAAATAGGAAGTTATGCTGAGACAGGACAGAACCAAATATACCATAGGGTCTGTTTAGGGGTCCTGAAGGATGATTGTACCCCAAGTGTTACTGCTCCCCTGCAGGTTCATGAAGCCCAGCAGAGGCAGTAAGGGAGAAGCAGTGCCATGAAGCAGTTTGAGAACTTCAAAGGGGAGGTGATGAGGAAGAGAAATTGTGCATTTGGACTTCCACATTTTTCCCTTAAAGAAGATAATGTTAGTAATTTTGTTAAATAAATGCTGACTCAATTCAACAGTGTTGCAGTTTTAGGATAAAACTTGTTTGTACCTGTGAGCATCTTGAGATAGGTAATTTGAAGAAGTTTTTCTGTAGCTTATGTTCCTTAGAGAAGGGCATTAAATGCAAAGAAGTACAGTGGGAATACATGCAACAGGGTAAGAAACTTGCTGCACAAACATGGAGAGCACCATGAATTAGGGATCTGTGAGCATCTCATGATTAATACGTCACCAAGCTCCATTCTGAAGTGAGAGGAGCCCACCTTTCCCTCTAGGAGTTCAGCCAGGGTGTAGACATCTGGAACGAGGCACTGGAGTTTAACATGCAAAAAAAAGGGGAAGCTGTGAATACCTGAGCTGTTGTGCTTCAGTCTGACCCAGGGCCACTCTCCTGACCGCCAGTAGTTCCTCTTCAAAGGCACACTAAAACGAGACTGCCCTTACACTTCTCATCTCCATTAGAATAATATTTATCTTCCAGGCATCACTCATATTCCTTCTGCTATTTCTGGCTTTTCATTGCTGTCCCCCATTCCTCCTGTAACTACACTGTCAGCGCTCACATGATGATTCATGTTCTGTCTCACTTTTTCTCCTCCCGACTGCTTCATCAGGCTGGCTAATTACAGAGAACAAGTCTTCTGATTTCTGAACCTCTAGACTGCATGCAATTATTCCTTTCAAGAATTTCTTAGAAGTGTATGAAAAATAAATTTGAGGGGTTTTCAATTAAAGCTGAGATTTCAACAGAATGAAAAACTTCAGAAGCCATTTTCAGAAAAACTTTCTACACAATATACACTTTATTCTTATCTCTACTCACAGCCACTGCACATTTCCTTTCCCACTCCTTTCTCCCTCCTTTTTTCCACTCCCTAGGCACCTGACATAGGGTGTTAGTGAAAATGTAAGGAAAAAAATGTAGTGTCAAGTCCTGCAAAAATGGCCATGAAATGTCACTGGACCAGCAGAACAATAGGCAAGATAGGGCAAGAGAAATCATGAAAACTTCAAGTTGTATTTTTATTTAAAAAGATTAAATGCAAATCTTCTTTGAGGCTGTCATACTTATTTACATACATACATATTTACACTGCAGACAAGAATCAGTCTCAGCAAAGAACTGGGACTGGGACCATGTGGAGCAATGTGGGAGAGATGAAACAACACAACGAGCCAAACCACAGCTGAAGAGCTGAGACCACCCAGAAGACCATCATTTGCTCTGTTGGATTTTTTTTGCAAGATCAGCTTCTTACTCTGATGTGTTGTGTTGCAGAAACAAATGGCTGAGAATAGGCAGGTCAAGAGTCTACAACAAGAAATAAACAGAGACTGGTAGAGAGCAATCCCCAAATAGAAGTTTTTCCCCAGTCTCATGGCAAGAATCACCTCTTGCCTCAGCCCTAGTCCTGTGTGCATGCATGGTTGCTGTAAATTCCTTTTTTCACCTCCTACCGTCACTGTTCTGTAAGCACTGAAGCTATGGCTCCATAGTAATGAACAATATGAAAGCCAAAAGATTTTCAGATTTATTTGACTTATATTCTGCCCATTTCAATAGCACCTATTAAATTTCTGCAGGATCTGGGCTAAGAGTGAAAACTTGGTTTCCTATGCACAGATTTTAAGAAAAAAGGTTTCTGTAGCACAAATATGTAGTATGTATTCAGTGCACAATACTGAATTTGATGACACTGTAGTGAATTTGATTACACTGTGCCAGAGTTGCACATTTATGAATAATGCAAGGATTTAAAAACCAAAAGATAAAAAGGTGTAGGGTATTTTTGCACTGTTATCTCACTAAAATTATCTCTACTGCAATCTTTTACTTTCTAGTTTAAAATGATGCTGTTTTAAACAGGGAAGTGAAGTATAGTCAGGATAATCCACCAGAAGGAAACTGAGGGCTAGAGGCTGAGGATGAAGCACATTGGGACTTCTGGAGATGTTCTATTGGTACAAAGACCTGTTCATGCAGTCCCAACTCCTTTGCCCACACAGCTCACAAAACTCTCCCAGAGTGATAGGGCTCCAATACACATGTAGGAGCAGAGGGCTGGGTGCTTATGATAAGGTTTTTGTCAAAACCAGAGATATCCATGGATAGCCAGGTCCATGTGCTTGCTACTTAAATGGCAACCACTATTCATTAGGTACATGATCCCTCTTGTGAGCCTGGACAGAGAACTTGGGCAGAATCAAAGGCTTTTAGTGCCATGTGGAATAGAAATAGCAGTGAAAAAAAGCCCCAACAAAAACAGTTCCTTCCCCAGGCAGTTCAAAGTTTAATGACAACTACAAGCAAGAAAGTAATTCACTTAGGAGTTGGACTTGATGATCCTTGGTGGTCCCTTTCAACTCAGAATATCCTGTGAAGTGGGAAAAAAGGAAAGGATAATGGTAACAGCTAGTCACACAAACATCTGGATTTGGGGTTCTTAAAGCAAAGAAAATTCAGTTGTTTCTGTTCCAGTTTTATTTACATTATTTTTTTTCACTCGACAGGTCTCAAAGCATATCAATGGAGGGTGACTGTCCCTCTTGGGGGATGTTTCTACTGGGCTACCCCAGGAATCTGTTCAGGTCTCAGTTCTTTTCAGAACATTTCTTTCAATTCGCTGTTGGCAAAATTTGAAACAACAGTCATACAGTTGTCATAACCTAGACTGAAGTTGGTCATTTGGTTAGAATTTATTCAAGCCACATGGTTTAACATGCCTGAACACACTGATAGGATCAAAGACCAAGGGTTATCTGCTTTGGCTCCACATTTTCCCTCGGTGTCAGTCCTCTCCTCAACACCGTGCACCACACTGCATGCATGGCCAGTGGAGCAGCAACTCCCACACAGGTAGTCAGGCAGAAAGAGAATGATGTATTCCTCCTGAAGACAGCATTAGTGAAACCATTACTGAAATTCTGCATCCATTACTACTCTCATGCTTCAGAAAGGACGTTTACCACACAATTTTATATGAACTCAAAAACTCGCATGTAGTGGTAATAACTATCGAGATAATCCCAGACCATTTATTTAAGAGAAAATTAAGGGGTGACTTGACTCAAATCTGCAGCTGATAAGAGGTCCTTAAGTGTAAAAATGAAGACGTTAAGACATCACTGGCTGTGTTCTGAAGTTCAGACCACTTCAACTGATGAACCTTTGGAATAATTTACTTACTGATGCAGTGGCTTCTCCATCACTGGACTCTTTACATGATAATGAACCTTCTTCTCAAAGCCAAGCTGTAGCCCAAAGAAGTATTATGAAGCACAACTTACTGTCATGGAAACGATCACACCAGAGAATCCTTTGTAGTCTTAATACCTATGAATTACTATTATTTCCATTATAAATTAACTGTATTTTTCTCGGCATCATCAAATCAATCATGCAACTTGGATCTGACAGCAACATGCAAACATAGCAAAGCATCAAGAATGCAAATGTGCAAAACAATAATTTAGCCCACCACACCTCTACAGCAGGACAGATGAATAAGCAAACAAAAAAGGGAGAAAAATATGGGAAAGAAAAAAGTTTTGTTTTCTTTCCTGCAGAGACAAGCCACCTCTCTAGCTGTGTACAAGCTGAAAGAAAATGAAGGAAAGAGATACTGTCATACACACACATACACCCCCCCCTTTAAAGTTGTGTTTCATTGTAAATCCCTTTTTCTTACCTGGGCTCTAGGACATCAAGACTGAGTAGATACGGCACTTCAATTCGAGAACAGGCTACTAATGTGTCATTTTTCTAGCATAAAACTCTGGTTGCCTAGTAACATTTTACCCACAGCTTTACGTCCCTTTATTTGGGCAGAGGGAGAAAGCTGAAATAATAGGCACAGATACAAGTACCTTTTTGGCGAAGAGGCTTCCACAGTTGAGGCACTCTGATTTTGGAGACTTTTCTTCCACTGTGCAGTTACCTCACATCAACTACAGAAATAGCAGGACTCAACAGAAAAGGTATGCCCTTTCTTTTTCCCCTCCTCTCAGGGAGAAACGCGTATTACAAAAACAAATGTTTGTCGTTTTTAAGTGTTTCATATATTTTAACCAAGTTGAGTATCTTAAATACCCAATGCATTTTATTTCTTGTACATCATTGTGGTTTTTAACACATTCTAGATTTACACTATTATCTACAGAGATCTGAGTCCCAGTAGGCCTGAAAATGCCTGCATTTACAGGAGCTTCCTCCAAGCTAATGACAGAATAATTTGTATTTCCCTGTCCAACAATTTGAAATTACTTTCTCATAAAAAGACTTACTCCTTAACAGCTTTGCTCATTTCAGTCTTAAAAGATTCCTGAGATAATGGGCACCTGTTTTTTTTCCTGAGACTGCCCTAAAATATGTGGCCAAAAGTAGCACAAGTATTATTGATGCAAACAGGAAGCTTGTTAGAAAAGGTTTTATTATATCCATCTGAGTAAAACCTTCTTTTCAGTCCTGGTGACAGTCCATCACCACCCATCTCAGACAGTGGTGTCTGAGGCAGTGCCAGCTGTGCCAGCTGTGGCCGAGTGCTGTTGAATGTCCATCTCTGATGGGGCATCTGTTGGGCCTGACTGTCCCTGAGCCCCAGACTTCACAGCGTGCACTGCGTAGTTAAGGCTCGTGCTTTCCATCCAGCTCCACGAACCCGAGAGTGGATTATACAACATCCCCTTCACAGTCTCGACTGAAAAGCCATCTAGAAAAGAAAGAAGCCATATAAACTTCTGATGGTCTTAAATATGGTAAGTCACTGCAACATCAAGCTCTTTAGACCAGCGAGTCTGATCCTGCAGGCTGGGGAGCAGCGCTTCCTAAGCTGAGCTTTGTCAAACACCACCACAAGTATTGCCACTGGCATCGCTGGGGACAGCAGGTCCTGCTCCTGGCAGCAGCTGCAATAGCTCTGTCCCAGGCCATATACCATCAGCACACTACACAGTAAGCCCCTGCCATGTGGTCTGCTAGAAACCCCTATTTCACACCACCACACCTGGGTGACTGGAACATTTTCTGTAGGTGGAGACATTCTTCAGATTGACATCACACGCTCCAAAATGAAAATCTGAGCATATATTTGAAAGGATTCTGCAGATTCCCTTTAGGAATGGAAAAATGTAACAAAGAGGCAGAAGAATGCCATCAAGGACTCAGTGCAAATAAAGAGTGATTTATCACTCCCTGCTGAGCAGCGCTCAGTTCGCTGCATGGATCCGCTGTGTCCCAGCAGGATATGGGATGGAAAGCAGAAAACAAACACCCTATCAAAACAAATCACTCCACTGCACCTGCTTCTCCTTTTGAAGGAAGAACAGAAAGAACCACCAGTATGTGAACCAGTATTAGTCATGTTCCTCATGGCATCACTGCAAAGTGCCAGGGAAAGATCTTGCCAACAGAATAGCTCCACTCATACTTCAGTTTCTTTGCAGTGAACTAAAGCAAAATGAAATATTCAGCAAGAGGGTTTTAAAACATCTGCAGGAGGGCAATGGACAGAAACCTTCCCAGCTCAGTGCTTTGTCTATTTTAAAAGCAATCAAAGCAGGGCAATTTAATTAGGAATAATAAAAATCAGTATCATACAGTTTCTCAAGAACTGACTAATGAGTTTGTGGTGGGTTTCATCTTCACATTTTTGAAGAAATATTTTAGTACCATAATTTGAATAGAGAACATGGAGCAGCAACCAAAGCTAAAAATGCCTCCTCCCAAGGGAAAGACGACAAACAATGCAGTGGCAGCAGAGCAGCTCTGGAGTGCCAATACAATTATTGCCTCAGACCTGGCCTAGAGCATACAAACCACTTCAGAGCATACATTCTGCCACCACAACACAATGGAAAACCTTGGAATTTTTATTTGGGCTATCAAACAGAGGGCAGCTGTAACAGTGATTTGTTTGAGTAATCACTGCATTCTTAGGATTCCACTTAGTTTATTTATTTTAGGCAAAATCCAGTAAGAAGCAGTGCTTTAAACCAGAAAAGACAATAATATATGACTTAACTCACACAGGAAAAGCTGTTGGAAGCACTCACCCCACCTATCTTATCCCTTTGCTATTTCTACAGGTACCATCTACCAGGTACCTCTCTCTGCATTCCCATAATTTCCATGGAACTTACTTGATTCTAGGAGGTGCTCCAGCTCTTCAGGGGGAACGAATTTCTCCCACTCATGTGTTCCTTCTGGTACAACGCCCATTATCTTTTCTGCCACCACAATTCCCAGGACATAGGACAACTGTGTTCTATTGATTGTAGTAATGAATAAAGAACCTTCAGGCTAATTAAAAGATTAAAATGTTCAATTAGAATAATATTCAATTTTAAAATTGTTAATTTAATCACCTTGAAATACATAATTTGTCAATCTAGAAGTCTACATAATGCAAGAGAGAGAAGTAATTTCCTCCCAGGATAGATATTTACAAGTATAACATTTAAATAAAAGAAAGAATATAATGTTCTACCAGTATGACCCAGTAGTCCTCAAAGTCAATATCATCAGAGTCTTGGGTGGTCTAAAACCATTTCCTTGCCCAAAGAACACCTAACAAAGAACCAAGTCACTTAAAACACTTCCTACCCAGGAAAGGGATAAATAAAAGGTATTAAGGCATATACAGTATCTATTGTAAAAAAGCCCAAAAAACCAAAACCAACCAAAAAAACACCCACTTTTTAGTTGACACCAAAGTAAAATGTGCAATGCTGCCTAATTTTTGAGACTGCCGAGTGCCATGCTGTGCTTGTTTCAATGGTTAAAAAAAAACAAAGCCAGAAAATAATTTTAAATCCTTAAATTACTGTTTGGTAGAAATAATAATTTTTTTGGCCCTAGCTGGTTAAAAATTAGTTCCATTCAAATAATCAATATGCCTTCTGATGACCAGAAAGATAAAGAGATTAAAGGAAAGCTGCTGATTATGTGCTGAGCCTACCATTCTTCTTTACAAATGAATATCAAGAGGAATAACTGCCTGATTGTTTCTAAGGATAACTATGACCCTTTAAAAACAATCCAGGAGCAATCTATTGTGATGCTGGAGCTGGAATAGAATCTAGTGAGTAAGAAACATCATTACAGTTTCAATGCAGTCTGAGCCATATCTGTCCATCAAGAGTCACGTTTTCTCTCACCTGGGTGAAATCAGATGCAACCAGATTTCTTAAGGTCTTGATGCAATGCAACACTGCAATACTAGGTAATGCCACTAACACTTTTCTAAGGTAGAGTTGGGGAAATAAATTTCCCCTAACTTTAGCTGGGAAGATGTACTTGCATCACAAAGGAGAATGGTAGGCACCTCTACGGTGTGCTTCTGACTTCAAGGTGGAGAAATGAACACAGATGTGCTTTCACATTCCTTTAAATAAGAGACATAATAATAAAAGAGAACAAATATTCCCAATAATGAAAGCAAAAAGTCTCTTACCTTTAACACCTGAGAGCAACACCTGATAAACGTGTCAAGGTCAGCCACATGCTCCACTACTTCAGAAGCTACAATTACATCAAAGGTTTCCATAGACTCTTCCACAATCTCCTCTAGTGAACTGGACTTGTACTGTATTCTCTTGGCCAGGACTGGATCAAATGACTTGTGCTGATCTGCTGTTCTAATGTTGTCCTCCAGAGGATCAATTCCAGTAACTGAAGCTCCTAGTCTACCTAAAGGCTAATAAAACAGAGTATAATTTATTCTCTCCATGAAAACAATTTACTTAAGAGTAACTTTGCAATGTACATACATGATGCAGAAAACACCCATCAGAGAACAAGGCAAACAACAGTATGATGAGTTCTGATCCGGCAATTTTATTTTAAATGTTTATCAAAGCAAGATAACCCTTAAATTTGGACAAGATGGTGTTAATTTTCTTAGAAAATTATATACTGGAATATACACATATTATATACTAGAATATAATTGACTTTTAGAATAATCTGTTCTGAATCCATTTTGTTACACCAAATAAAGATTTCTTCCGCTATTACTCTCTGATAGAGGAAAAAGCAAAGGGGGAAAATCAACACAGTAATTAAAGGGGGGAAAACAATGCCGTATTTAATTACTGTCATTACTTTCTTCAACATCCAGCTGTAATGGTAAAGCCTCATATCTTTTTAATGGTTACTTAATATATGATTATCTCTGGGACTTTCTCACTGCTGAGAACTAAACACTGATGTTTACTAGGATAGCATCAGCCTTGGCTGTCACTCAGGTTTCTTCAGTGTCTTCTTACTCCTAGGTTAACACCTCAGTCATCACCTCTTTTGAAACTGAAACAGGCTGCTGAACATGACCACATGTATGATATTCCAACCTGAAATTCACCAGTTGCTCAGCATGAGCAGGTGATGCAGCACACTGGTTTTGCCAGCCTTGTCAGAGAAACCACTCTCACAAAGCAACAGGATTTTGCTCAGAAGAGAGGAAAAAAAAGAGAAAGAAAAGAAAGAAAACAGAAGAGAGATTCAAGTCCCTTTGTAACACTTCCTTTCAGATGCTGATGTAGTTCCCAGAGTAAGTCAGCCAGATCTGTAACCCTAAATTCGCAACCCATCCCTAGTCTACTGATGGGACACAGCTCTGTTTAGCGCCTGTGTGAACAAAGAGTTCCACCAGAACAGCAACTTCTCAGTCCCAAGTTTGTGGAGACTTCTCGGGAAGCAGCTGTAACATCGGCCCCTGTACCAGGAGTATCTCTCCTGACAGAGAGGAGATATGTCTCAGGTGCTTGAGATTATTTCATGCTTTTCCCAGCAGATCAAGGTGAGACTCCCCATTCCCACATAAAAAACTGAAGATAAGCAATTCAAAGAAATGAATGTGTAAGAACAAGTTTATAACAGAAAATATTTCTTTGGTAATGAAGATTCTCATGATTCTAAGTATTCTTCCTAGGTTTGTAAATTGGAAAAAAAAAAACAAAAAAAAACACTCAAAGACTTTTTCATCATTCTTCCCCTCTCGAGTGTCTGAAAACTTATTTTTCTGATGAACTCAGAATTTTGGAATGTTTTGTCACCAACTCTCTTGTTTTCTGTAAACAACCACCACCACTACACAAACCAAATACTCTATAGGGTTTGTAAAATAAACTGCAGCATATTCAGTAACTAACATATCACAGAAGAGAAAAGGTCCTCCTTGAGCTTTGGAAATTAAGCGGTGTAACAGTAAAGCAACTCAAATACCTTGTATACTTTTTAACAAGGAAACACAGAGCACACTGTTTCTCACCTCACTTAGCAGTCCTCCACCACAGCCAACGTCAAGAATCTTCACTCCAGAAAGTGGATTTCCCAGGTGATAATTACTACTCATGCTCAGCAGAGTATCTCTGAAAGAGAAGGGATGTAATTAAGGTCAAACACACAAGGTGCTTTAGTAGATGCAATATGCAGTTATCTTAAGTACTGGTAATTTTTTTTCTTTTACCATGTTTTCTGAGGTTATGGACAAATAGTACATATAAAAAAATCTCTCTTCAAAACCATACCTAATAAATGGCACTCTAATATCATTCATAGAATGAAGGGCTGAATATTCTCCTTCTTCGTCCCACCACTTATGTGCGAGGAGCTGGAATTTTTTCATTTCCTTTGAATCCACTGATGAATGTGAAGTCCTGAGAGGTATCTTCACAGTGAGCCTAAATAATGAAAACTGAATGTCATTAAACTAATATCGATATTTTGGGTCAGCTGAAATAAGGGAAAAACAAGTTCTGTATCAGAAAATGAAAAAAGGTAACACTCATGTTCCTTTAGAGACTAGTTATACTTGTTTAGTAGCGCACAGATTTTATAGGCTATATGGGTAACATATATTCCCAAACAGACATCTGCATGTGTAATCTTTAAATTGGTAATTAATAAGACAAGAATAGGCCACAGCAAACATTTAAACATGTGTGAGATGTAAAAATGTCTCCATGGGACAATCACAAAATAAAATTTCATTGTCATGAAAAATGGTAGTCCTTGTCACGTGGGATTATTTTAGATGCAATACTTACATGCTGTTTTTCATTTCGGGCAGAGTACTACTGGATTTCAGTTGTATTTTCCAGTTGTGCTCCTGAAGGATACCTCTCAGGCCTGTCTGAAAAGGCAGATCAACATGGCCACCTACATAAATAAAAGATAACCTAGACTCAAACATTAGCTTTAGGAGAGCTGAGAGGCGAACAAGTAGTTTTAACAATGCTGCTCTAGCACAGTATTAACCGTGCAAATCTTTGCACATTTGCTCGCTATCATACTTTGGGAGTGCACAGGGATTAAATAAGAGTGTGTGCTAATTCGCCACCCCTGTGCTCCTCAAATTATGTGCAATGCCATTTTTCAGAGCCTGAACGGAAAGGAGCTTGTCACGGAGCTGCAATGTTTTGGGTAGGATGAATTTCCCAAAAAGGTTTACTCTCACCATAAGCTGTGGGTTTGTTTTTTTAACGTGTCAGAACGAGCTGCGGGCTCCTTTTGCAGCGTATGAGCCGGTAAGCACAGGTAAGTGAGGGCACCTCACGGCCTGTGCCCCGGCACGGCTCTCCCTGCGGCCCTGCCCTCGCTGGGCTGGGCTGGCCCGCCACGGCGACAGCCCCCACCCACACGGCCCCACACGGCCCCACACGGCCCCACACGGCCCCACACGGCCCCACACGGCCCCACACGGCCCCACACCGCCGACAGCCCCACCCACCCCGCCCCATCCCGCCCCAGCCGGCCGCACCGCGGTGCTCCTGCACCCACACGGCCCCCGGGCACGGTCCGAGGCCGCAGCGACCGAGGGGCCACCTGCAGGCCGCTGTGTGCCGCTCGGGGGGCGGCGGGGGAGGAACACCTTCCCCGGGGCGCCGGGCACTGCCGCGGGGAGCCCCGCCCGCCGGCCCCGCTCACCGCCCGCACCGCGGCACGGACCGCGGCCCACAGCGCGGCACAGCGCTCGGGCGGCCCCGCCGCCGCCGCCGCCCCACATGGCTGACCCGCCGGCCCCGCCCCGCCCCGCCCCGCCCCGGTGCGCTCCCGGCAGGGCCCGCCTGCCCCGGGGCGGGCTCGGGAAGGTTCCGCACGGGGCAGCGGGCGGGCAGGGCTTCGCGGGTTGCCGCTCGGAGGGAGCGAGGGAGCGCGGCCGCGCTCCTGATCCGTGCGTGCCTCGGAGCAGGGAAACACTCGCGAACGGAGGGTGGTCGGGGTGAGACCGCGACGAGCAGGGGGCAGTCCCGGTTGGCTGTGGTGCCCGAGAGGCGGCGAGGCGCAGGGCAGGGCAGGGCAGGGCAGGGCAGGGCAGGGCAGGGCAGGGCAGCACCGCTGCCCCGGGCAGGCAGAGCCCGCGGGCACAGGGCTGGCCCCGCCGGCACCGGCAGCCTCCCACCCAGGGCGGGCTCCAGCACCGTCAGAGGTCTCCGCGGTGAGCCAGGGGAACGAGCTTAAAATGGAAAAGAATGAAGCCGGTTTTTAGCAAGATCAATTTTCCATCCCTCACGGGATGGAGGCACCGCCGGCACAGCGCCAGGGGCAGGGCATCCTCCAGGCTGCAGGAATCTTGGAGTCACGGGATCGGCCCTGGCTTGACTTGCTCTCCCCCTAATGCCAGTCTGCTTTAGCTGAGCTTGCTGGTTCAACCCTCACTGCTTGAAACCTGCCTGTTCAGAGGTCTCCTGTAAATACCGTGTAGTTCAGGTAGTAGTTAGTTTGGATTTTTTTAATTTTGAAAGGTGAACACGGACTGCTGAAAGGGCTCAAAAAAGACTTGTCTCAACAGCAATTAAACATATGGCAAACCTGCTTGGTGTGTACCTGCATCACTTCTCTACTCACCTGGCTTTCCATCCAACAAAGCTGACGCTGCACTGAACTTAAAGAGTCATCAACAGAGCTACTAAAAAAAACAGAGCTCAAAGAAATCCTGTATATAGGACAGTCTTCTTAAGACACAAAACTAAGCCTTCCTTCAAAATGTGCATCTGCATATTACTTATGCAAATTAATTTATTACTTGTAATTTATTTAGCAAAGGATACAGAAAATCTGAGAAAAAGAGCCAATCCTGACACTGCCATTGCTTTTGTATTTGTGATTTAAAAATCAGTAACAAGCAATTAAATACATGCACAGTGGCAAGTATTCTACTTAATAGGATAAGCTCATTTCAAACTAGAGTTAGCTGTTCCAGAAGAGAGGGCCTCAAAGACAGAACAGACTTTTTGTGCTTGTGCCATATTTCAAAATGCATGTAGTTGCTCAATATTTAAAGTCAGAGTATTTTACTCAACTACTCTTTATTTGGCCTATCCACGGCCATGGCTAGTTCCTTTCCTTATATGGCACAGCGGGTACCTTGGGGTACATATTGACATTGGTTTTGTTATATTCATCTTCAGAACAATTTGCATGGAAATCATTGTTCATCTGATTCCACACCATCCCTTATTTATTAAAAGAGTTTGCAGGAGAAACGCCTCCAAATGTCATGTTGCTGCACAACATTCAAAATCCTATGTCTTGCTTTCCCGCAATGCAGGGAAACATTTTTGCAGCATTCATTTCAAAATGAATAGAGCAACAACCCAATTTAGACTTTTCCAAAAAGATACGTTCCCATTTTTGTATATATTTGCACATTTTAGGATCACTTCATATGTATGGAATTAAAAGACTGGCTGTTATATTTGCCTTTTCTGTTGAGACACATTCCTACGAGAGTTACTAAAGCCCAAAGAAGTCTAACATATGTGATGCTGAGAGAGTACCAATGGTATTTAATTACTGAGTGCTGAGTAGGCCGTTATAGTAAGATTTCTGAAACAGTTAAATACAGAGATCGTATGCTCTTTTTATTGGCATACAGTCACTACCCATATAAGTGCATTTGTGTCAAAAAAATAATTTTCATAGTTACAGGAAGTGACAGAGTTCCAGTTGGCAGAGTATATAAAGCTTTTCATACACAATCTTTTTTATTATTAGACAGAGAATATAAAATCTGAACTGAAAATCAAATTCAATGCATCCTGGAAACTGTATTCCTCAACAGCTTTTCTTAAACTCTTTTCTAGTTTATTTCTTTCTCTCTTAAAACATCCTTCTAAAATAATCTGAACTGTTCCACTATCTACTTCTAAAAAAATCCTCACTCTTACCCATAGCCAAGAGTGTAGCAAGATTGGATCAACACATAGTTATTCATACCCTACCAATGCAAGTAAAAGTCATGTGTTGCAAATTATGCCTTATTTTGCTAGTAAGTATGACTGTTTACTCTATGTAGAGGACATAATTGGGGGTGGAAGGAGTGTTATAATTTATAACCGATAACTAATTATTTATCTGTAACAGTGTTTTGATAAACATGCATGTACTCACTAGCCATTAGCTTGCTTAATAAACACATAGTTAAAATGTGATTCTTTGCACCAAAGCAGTTTATTTCTGCATCTAATTTATGAAAAAAATTACAGTGTAAAAATGCTGCATATCTGCATTCTAATTTAGCTAAATGGATTCATCTGTTCATGAAGACACGCTTCTCAAGTTTCCTGTACTAATGTATTTTTTTCTTAGAAGATACAGCCAAACAAAGAGAACTTTTATCTTTTTCACAACTGGTGTCATACTAGACCTTTTAGGCACAGATCTCTCCCTGAATTCATGTTCTTCTGAAACAGTCACTGGCCTAGGGTTACGTATTGTTGGTTTGTTTTTTGATGGATATTATGTCACACCCCTGTTACTAACAGTCAATTTCCTGAAGCACGTAATCAATGACCTCTTTCTCACTTTATGGTGATACTAAAACCAAACATTTAGTAACATCGCAGTCTAATCAATGTATTAGCTTTGCAGAAATCACAATTCTTGTAACACTAACAAAAATAACCAGCTTTACTATTCACTATGCATTTAATGCATGTGACAGAATGTAAAGTCAAAGTATTGTCAGTTTTCTAATGTGTACTGAGTGACATTTGTAAACATATTCCATAAAAACATCTAAAATTCTGAGATTTGTTTGTGTAATATCCCTGAACATCCAGAAGGTTCTTTCTGAAATCTGGGTGAGGAATATAGTTCCAGAGCTTAACACTGTCACACAAGGTCAGTTAGTTGCACATATTCCTAATGGGGTTCAGTCTGTTTAAGTATAGCTTGTATTACAGTGACCCATATTTTACACACACAGCATATAGTACTTGCTGGACCAAAAAAAAAGTTATTAAAAATCTGTTACACATATCTAAAGAAAAATGTCTTTTCTCTCTTCTTCCACACCCCCAATAATCTTGTCATGTCCATGGATTACATATTATGACAGGTGTTTTATATCTTTTTCAAGTACTTTAAAAATTTGTTATACCAAAAAAAGCTGCCTTTTTTTTTAAGTACTTTCTACCATTTAACACAAAATTCAGGTGCAAGAATTTTAAACAAAAAATGAACTAAAGAGCTTTATTGACATCACAGTACATTCAATAGTAATTTTAAGAACATTACAGCTGAAAGAGAATGGCCTGTTTTATAGTCTTAATAAGCACTACCGTTCTTGAAAAAATGTAATACAAAGAAATCCTATTAGGTATTTAATTCTGAGCAGCATTTGGAAAAAATACACCTATGTACAGATAAAAAAAAGGATTCTGGTTTCACCTACATAGCCACAATGTGCCTCTATAATGAGACAAGCCTTTTATAACTCATGGAATTTTTAAACGTCATAGCACTGGTGCCATAAATTCCTCAGCGTTTACGACGAAGAGGAGTTGTTGATCTGAAAAATAAAGGAAAAGGGGGAAAAAGTTAATCGGAAAAAATAAAAGACCCCCAAACCCACACACACTTTAGGCTTAGTAATTAATAGTTTTAAAAGATTTTCCAAAGTTAATTTTGCCTAAGACAAAAAGTTTAATAAATACCATACTTTATTTAAAAAGTTCATATGCCGTACACATGAAGATGAATATAAAAAATTTTAAAAGTCAGACAAAATACTTAAAAAGTATACTACCTTGATCGTGACTTAGACTTGTGTTTGCGGCTTGCCTTCTTACCAGACCTTTGAGATTTCTCCATGGAGCATGACCGAATATGCTTCGATTTCTTAGCCTTCTTTTCTTTACTGCTTCCTGGTGATTCAGAACTACTCCTCGCACTAGATTCAGAGCCTGACCGCTTTTTGCTATCTTTGGTAGTGATTTTTTTGCTTTCTTGTCTGGAATCCTGTCTTATTATTTTCACACATATTGAATCACTGCGAGAGAAAGTTCTTTCGCTGTCTCTTTTTCTCTTTAATCTACTGTCATCATGATTACCAGCCTTACTTTCTTTTTCCTCTTTTTTGGGCTTATCTTTTCTTTTTTCTTGATCTCTCTCTCTTTCTCTGTTCTTTTTTCTGTCCTTATCTACACCTCCACCCTGTTCTTTCTTTCTTTCTTGATCTTTACCCTCACTTTTATGTTTGTGCCTATTTCCAGTTGGGCTTCTACGCTGGTCTTCAGCTTTACGTCTGTCCCTGCTTCTGCTGCGGCTTGCGCGGTTGGCTCGCCTGTCTCTTGAGCGGCTGCCGCTTCTACGTCTATCCCAGCTTCTCTCTCTCGAAGGACTCCGATTTCTCCGCCTCTCCCCTCTTTCGGCACTGTGATTTCTACTAGATCTTCTCCTTTCCCTTATTTTCTCCCTGCTCCTACTCCTTTCTCTCCTATTTCTGTGGGAGTAACTCCTGCTTCTACTGCGCCTAACCTTATGTGAGGGTGTCCTACTGCGACTGTGTCTCTTCTTCCTTTTAGGAGAGGAAGAACGTGAAGAGCTGCGACTGCTACCTGAGCTAGTGCTATAGGATGAACTAGATACTGTGCTGCTACTGCTGCTGCTCCTGCTATTGCTGCTAGTGCTACCACTGCTGGAGCTTCGTGACCCACTCCTTCCTGTCCTGTCTTTACCCTCTTTCTTGAGTTCTGCGTCAGGTGCCATTGTATTTGGAGATCTTTTCTTTTCATGAACCATATCTGCTTCAATTTCTTTTGCCTCCTGTGATGCTGAGTTACTATTTTGTTCTTTGTTGATAAATTCACTCATCTCTTTTGAAACTTTTTCATTTTGTAGCTTCTCTTCTAAAAAAAGTACACAAAAGAAAAGGTGCAATCAATTTGGAGGAATATGACAACAAATTCTACACTGTTACTGTGAAAAAAGCAAATTTCCATGCACCTTTCATAATACGTATAATTAAAACACTGTCTGCCACCATACCAAACCATTTTCTTTTAATTCTAGAAAAACTGTCCTCCTGATTTAGAAAAAGTGTACAGCCCTGAGATTTTTAGAAGTCCTCGATGTTATTTCATGTTTCAGTGGTTTAAGATGAAGTTCTCAAACAAATAGCCTAGAACACCAGAACTCCCGAATTCATCTACACACATAGACCTTTTGCTTCTGCAACCTTTTTGCACACCTGATTCTCCCCTTCTCCTTCCTACAACACTCCTCTAGTGGTACTGATGCTTCCCACCTTCCTTCTGGCCCAGTTTGTCTGGGTTTGAGGAATCACTGGCTGGTCTGAGGAAGTTTTATTTCCCACACAGCGCACAGGTGGCCTCTCAACCTCAGAACAATGTTGGCTGTACCTCTACACTTCATAGGCCTCGGTACCCAAAATAGTTTCAGAAGGATGACCTTCTGGTGTAGTGACATATTGGGCTGATGAAATAAAATATACAGTCTGTGGTATTTTCCAAGGATAATTTAAATTGAATCCTAAATGCTAACCAGTATGAACAATTAACATTTTTTCTTGTGGGTTTTATAGCCAATGAATTCCAAGGAAAAGAGGAATAGCATAAAAAAAAGGAGCCTTGTAGATCATTCTTTGCTTAAGACTCATCTCAAAAGTTAAAACCACGGCATGTAATACAGATATATGATGAAGCTCATACAAAGCAAAAGGTTAATGTCAGCTGAGATTAACACTCCACACTGACATCTGGCTTCATGCACTAGGAAGACAGAGGTCATAGGCCACCACTCAGTCACTCCCCATTTGACTATCCTTTTACACATACATCTTAAAGCACTCAGAGACAAGAATATGAACGAAACCCAAAGTTCAGTTAATTCAGCCTTCTATTAAGGACATCATATGTTTTATTTCCAGGCCTTTAAAATAAAAAGTGCTAGTGATAATAGCACTTGACTTGTTAACATTGCATTCACCTGTTGATCTAGACTGCTCTTCAGCACTGCAAGGTGACTGTGATATTCTTTTGACCTACATTATTGACACAAAAGGACAAACCTTACCTTGTATGGAAAAGCAGAAGATTTTTTTGGTTTTGTCTTTTTTTGTGAGTTTTTTGGGGTTTTTTTGGTTTTTTTTGTTTGTTTTTAAATCAAGCCTACTACCTTCTTCATAGACTGTCAACTGACTGAGTTCAAGAATTTTTCCCTGTTATTAGGTATAAAACCAATTATGAAGATGCAGCATATGGAAACAAACCTCAACTACAACTGAGGTCAATGAGTTCAAAGAAACTGCAGGTTCCGCTGTACATTCTGAAAGACACCCTGCCTGAGATTATGTAACAGAAGAGCAAGTTTTTCAGATGATGTGAAGTGTGCTTCTTATACTTAAGAGCATTCAACCTTAAGGAATCAAGTTTATATAAACTGCAATCTGGTGCAGAAAGGTGAAATTTATCCCCCAGACACAACTGAGATATTAAGAACTTTTAAAAATACATTATACACACATGTGCATTTTTATAAACTGATGCTATTGTTTACACAATATCTCTACAATACCTATAGTATACATATATGCACCACGTCTCCCTTTTACACAATGAAGTAGAGTAATTTATGGAAAACACTACATGGATTTTTTTTTCTTTTTAATAAGAGACAAACAAATCCCCTTTTGATCAAATAGCTCAAACATAATTTCTGTTAAAACATTTTAATTAAAAATTACATTATTTCTAAATTTGGCTTAAAATGCATTTTCTCTCCTAACAATTTACATCTACTAAATGACAAGTAGATGTATGTATGCTATATATTTATAAGCTCCAAATACAGCAGCACAGTAAGAAGACATTGTATGATTTACCTTCTAGCTGTTTTTCTAGTAGTAGTTGCTGTTCTCTCTCTTTTCTCCAAAACGCTTCCTGTTTTTGCCTGATTCTGTGTCGTAATTCCTCATCATCAGTATCAGATGATTCAGAGCCTCTGTCACTCCTCTCATCTTCACTGTCTCCTGATCCATAACCACCCAGTCCACCTGCGTGCATAAAGCCCAGTCTATCACGAGGAAAGGTTAAGCTTTGTTCTTAATATTTCTGTGAGGCAAAGAGGAGAATAACATTCCCTTCCTTCACTTCCTCTTCTCTGAAGAAGTCACTTTATTCTGGTAAGTGCCAATGTTGTTTGACTGGTGCATTCAAGGCTCCCATATCTGCATTGATGCTCGCTCTCTGGCTCTACTCCTTCTGGAACAGTTTGTCTATTTTCGGCAAGCAACCACTGTGATCACGGTACTTTCTTCCATTGTATGGAAGGGCAAAAAAACTCCCTGTGGAGATTGTAATAGTGCCTGCCTCTGTATCAGCAACCAGACAGAAAATGCCTGGGTTCTTTCCCAGAAGACACCTCTGAAATGACTTCAGCTGCCTCCATGGTCCAGGCTACAGAAATCCTGAATGCCGTATCAATTTTTCTACACTGATTTGAAAAACACTGTACTTTGACAAGTATGGAGATGGAACAGAAACAGGCTTTCTTCTCCCCCAGAGATTAATAAGTACTGGACTGATAAAAAGGATAAAGTCAATTTAAACATCTGACATGGAGATATTTTACTTTCTTTCAATCTGAGGTTCTTAGGATCTTTACTGAGCTAATTTTGAAATATGAATACTTGTGATGATAAAATTCAATCTAATTCATTGAAATTCCACATGACGAACATATAACTGATCACCAACACTGCTGCAGTACGTCTTAGATGATAAAAATCATGTTGGGAAAGACCTTTTGCAGTCGTGTCTCAAGCTGGGATTTTGATCTATTTTTCCTGTGTTATGGTAATATATGATATGGGAGCCTTTGTGCTTATGTAGCTTTTCAATAAAATAATTACAAAGATTATAATATTTTTATTTATAGACTTTCACATCACTCTTCTATCACCTTTCCCCTCTGGTTTGGATGGATCAAGATAGGAGGAAAAAATAAAACAGTAATATTACTCTCTTTGAAGACTGCAGTGTGCTTCTGAAACTACCATACTTCAAACAGTAAATGTATCTAAAACTTTTACTTATTTTCAAAATTAGGGCAAGATTCTCATACACTAACTCACACTGCCTAGTCCTTTACTCCAAAAATTATCCCACTCATATATCAGTAGGATCACCTGTGGAACAAACAAAGGCGCTGATAATGATAAAGTTATCAGAAAGTGACCCATACTCCCAGGCAATGAAAATCTAGTTTCAAAATGCAATTTCTAGAAACACAAGGCAAGAGTGAAACTCCCCCTTTAAGCCCTCTCAAAAATAAGGAACATACTTACCGAGTCCAGTGAGGGAAGCCAGTGCACTGGACTGTGCCAGCTGTTTTGCAGGAGCTTTGTATCACATCAACAACAGGAACAACATGTTAACACAAATAGCCACGATTTCATAGTCATGAGTCTATGGTATTGTTAAATCTACTACTATTGCTGTTCTTTGGAGGGAGAGAAGAAACATTAAAAACGCATCATCCATTTAAAACCACTTCTAGATTTTCTGACCATGAAGATTTAGAATTTAACTGCAAATTAACAGTGAACAGGAAAAAAAGTATATATTCATAAATCACTTTCCAAGTTACAGCATCTGCACATAGTTTTCAATTTCAGTAGTTACATATTTAGATTAACTCTGTTACATTAAAACAATCTGTTATGTGAGTACAATACATGTTAATACTGAAAGCAAATTAATTATTAATTGTGGACTCAAAGTTCATCTCTTTTCACTTCTGAACAGCTTTGAGATAAAGATGATAGTATTAAGAAACAGCTACAACTCAAGAGCCATTGACACACAGGTACCATTTTAACTGAAATGAATTGTATGAAAAAAATGGAATAACTGAGGTAACTCACAATACACTGCACAGGACGACAGTACATGATTACTGGATTTGAACTCTACCAACTTGGATGCATTATACTGGAATTGTTCTTGAGGGAGAACTATGGAGGTTAAATGTTCTAGAGACATGCAAATATAGAATATTCGCAGAAGAAACTAAAAAGAAAAAAAACCAAAACCCCAAAAGCCGGCATACCTTTAGTTGCTTTACGGTGAACATCTTTAGCCACATAATAGATTTCTTCATTTGTGACATCTAAAAGAATCTCTGTCAGCAGCATTTTTGTCAGCATCATCTGAACAAAAATTGCATATACAATTAAAGGCCAAAACACCTTGAATAAATATCGCATTCAAATTATGTACACAGAACTTCACTTCTGTTGATAGCTATGAAAGTAGTCTCCTACACATTTAACAACTTCTTTCAAGAAACACGAGTAAAAAACCTAAGACTGAAACTGTTTAAATGTGACCTGATTTCGAAACTTTCAGGTTTGCATTTTCACTGTGAACTGTATCTGCATGTATCGCACACAGCTATATCCAGGGCACTGATCATAATGTCAAAGATGATATAACAACTGAATATGTAAATCAGAAATGTACTCAGACTGATCCAAATTATTCTTTTAAAAAATAAGGAGCACATTTCTGACCAGTATGCTGCCTGCAAAAATCATCAGAGATTGCTTATACAGGATTTTATTATTATTTATTTACTACAAAAATTGCAATGGTGGTAGCTAGTGCTCCCAGTCTAGCCACATGCTTTACAAAAATATATACATCAAACTTATTAGAATTAAGGGCCTTGATTAACAAGGTTTCAGTTGTACAATTATCGTTCAAATGTGATTTCAAAGTATGAAGGTTCTGCAGACACAGTGAAACTGTTGCTGGTCTAGGACTTAGGTTTCTAGCACTTTCTTGCAAGAATCCATTTTTTAAATGCCCTTTCAAAGGAACTGAGGTTGAAGCGTAGATTTGAGATGGGTACACTTTAATCACTACAAGTTTTCAGAAATTTGACAAGTGAAGCAAGACCATAGAATTAATAATGATCAATGTAAACATTACAGTCATTACATTCTTTCACTATTGTGTTAAACACATTATATATAACCTATATCCTTGTTTTTGTGAGGAAGACAGCACTATGAAGAGACATGCAAATATCTGTATGATGCGTACTATACCTCTATTTCCGTATCAGGCATAGAAAAAGTAGTTTACTTTGATATGCCAAAAAAATATGGGGAATCAGACAGAAATACTTAGCGAAAACTACATTATTAATACCATTTGATACTCCTTTTCTTCTTCTGTCATTTCTGGTTCACTTTGCTCTTCTTGAGGAGCTGGGGATGGACTCCTGCTGATTTTCCCAACACTTACAGCTTCTGTGTTTTCAGCATCTTCATCTTCCTCATCACTGTCCTACAAGAACAGCATCATACATTTCAGGAAAAACGCACATGTAATTTTTTCTCCTTATTTTCTATTTGTAATAGTCAACTTGGGGATTTTTTTGTACTGAAATCTGTACTACAGTTATCATAAAACTATTTATTTTCTCCCTTCCTAAAAAATACAGGGACGTCTACCCACACAGGCTAAGGAAATACATAGCTGTCAGTTCATTGCAAGATTTGCACTTAGCACCACAAACACAGTAACTGCTAAAATTAAGACAATGCAAGGTCCCCTAAATGGTCTCAGTTTAGCAAATACAGGTATCTAAATTTTTTCAGCTGCTGATTTAGAATTCGCACTTTCAAAGACTCTGTATGTTCCAAGGCGGGGCAGGAAGGAAAAAAAAATTAAAAAGAAGAAAAGGCCAATTTCACTATTGTTTCTTTGCTACTATGGAAGAAATAACATACTTTTACCTCAGACATTAACTTCAAAACACCAAGTAATTATCAACAAAGCAGCACCTTAAACTTACTTTAAGCAACAAAACCAAAGAGGAAACCTGAAATACAGTCTCTCCTTTGGAGAGTTCGGAAAGTTGGTATCTTTCAGGAAATACAAACCTGAACAAAAAGCAAGCCCTTCTACTTACAAATTTGCTTTTCTGAGGTAACCGTGGGCCGTCCCCTTCTTCAGCCTCCTCACTTTCTTTTTTTTCTTTTTTAGACATCTGTGAACGTTGCTGCTCCATTCTTTCTTTTTCCAATTTTTTCTGTTTTTCTCTTTCCATCTTTTCTAGGCCCTCTCGAATCCAGGCAGGCAGAGTTCTACGCTTCACAGCATCTACATAAGCAAGGTTTACAATTATGCAAGATGCAAAAACCTTCCCCTCCTAAAAAAGAACAAAAAACCCACCCAAAACAAGGAAGCAAACCCTCCACCCATCCAAACAAGTCATATATATTGTGGGGAAAAAACCATTTACAATGGCTTTTTCTTTCCCTGCTCTTTTACTTTCCATTACAAGAAGAAAAGTCTTCAAATTTTGCAATTCTTTATAAAACACAGCTTCTACATTTTTTTCATTAAGGAGTGGGTAACATGTACCAATCTGTGGAGGCTCCTGCTTCACAGGCATCGCAATAGGTGAACGCTGCCGATCTCTGAATGAGGGCCTTTCCCTTCGATTTTGAGTAGGTGCAGGAGGTGCTGGAGGACCTGGTGGCCCTGGTGGTCCTGGCTGCCAATAAGGTGGATGAAATCCACCTTGAGGTGGACCAAAAGCAGCCCCATGCTGAAAGAGTAATGCAGTTTATTTTTCTTCACATGGTAACACTAAATGTAGCATGTGAGCAAGTTGGTCTACAAAAATCCATGCAAGTAGGAATCCACGATTTCTAGGCTACTGAGATCTGAGTCTCTTTTACTGTGATCCCCAAGAAACAAGTTTCCCTTAAAAACTTAATGAGTAAACTTAGATTTAAGCAGGGATACTAACAAAGCTGAAATGGTTTCAACCAATCTCCTTTTATACTGTGCTAAACATTAAGCCTATAATCACCATCTATCTCCATCAGTTGCCTGCCAGCTTAGAATCAGGGCATGCAGTTAAATGAAGAGCATACAAAACTAAGATTTAAAGTCCAGCTATGTTAGCAGTCCTTCCTTTTAGCTACAACCTGAGGACAAAAATTTAAAGTTCAACCTTTTATTACACAAGAATTTTGCACTGTGCATTTCCAGTAATCATTCACCAATCTTATTAGTACAGCTGATTAAAATACTAAATGCATAAATATGCCAGTTTAGTATAGATCCTGAGGTCTGGACAAGCTGTCTACAATCCAAAAGCCTTAACTCTTGAGGCATATATAAGGAGATTTAAGATTTGCTGCCCAGAAATGCCTAACGAAACTATTTAAGAGGAGAGTGTTTAGGAAGAAAGTTAAACCACCAAAATATTCTACTGACTATTTACATCACTAGTGCTGAAGCACTCTCCCACCACAATTTCAGGTCAAGCATCTCTTTTACTCACTGAAAAACAAGTTTTCTGTAGTATTTAGAGAAATTAATTTTAAGAGTTGTCCCATAATGGTAAAAAAAGAATATTATTATAATAACTAGCATATTGGAAAATTGTTCACTACCTAACAATACTGCTGAACAAGAGAATTATAAGAGAAAACTAGCCCAGAAGATAGAAAAACATTTCTGCCCGTCTTCCCTTGTGTTTGTTTAGAAATAGGAAGTAGGTTTTTTAACAGGTAGTTTGTCATTTATATCAAGATTTTTGAAAGAAAAATACTGAAAATAGAGGGAAGATACAAAACTGCTTTGTGTTTAAAGATTTGTGCAATGCCCTCTGCTACTATTAGTGCTAAAACCACCTACATGTTTATTATGCTATGCAACTTATATGCCAGAATGAAGAAAAAAGTGGATGTGGATTTTTTAAGAAATACCATTGTTTATTCAAAGAATCACAGTAGATAGATATGGAAAAGATCAGTGGATCATCCAGTCTATCTCCCTGCAAATACAGGACTGTTTCCTGTGGTACATTATCTAGTGTATTTAAATATATCTTTCTGAACTTTATATTTTTTTACCTCCTCCTCCTTTGTTTCTTTAAACACAAAGCTACATAATGTTAATTTATATACTGGAACACAGTGATTCATTTTAATATTGCAGACAACAGCCATTTCTCATTATTACTAGAGAAAAATAAAACCCTTTGGGCTCTGAACAGAACTGAAAACTCTAAAGTCTCTTCTGTAAAGTATTTGGGAAAAATGTATCTTAGCAGATAACAGATTCTGTAGATGTTTGCAGAACGGGTGAAAGTCGCCGCTAGATGATATTAGAGGAACACATCCACGGAAGGGACTCTGCGCGTCTACAATATTAAAGCAACAAATATGTTTCACCTGATAGTCAAACTGGTTCACTGGCCCCATTGCAAAGTTATCGGGAGGTCCCCCAAAGTTGTGATTGTTCTGGTTAAATATATGCCTGTTGTCAGGAGTAAATTCCCCACTGTCCTGACTGTTGCTGTCTTCAGACGGAGGAACAATTTCCATTTGACCTGGGGTTGGAGTCATCCACTGCTGATCTGGAGGTGGGTGAGGGGGTTGGTGAGGCATTCCCCATTCTGTTTAGGATTTAGAATACAGTTCAATACCAAGTTAGTATAATTTATATGAGTCACCAATCACTCAAGTGCTCTTGTATCACAGGGTTCCCCACAACAAAACAGATGATAAAGAATAATCAATCTACAGACTATTATACTGCTTCAATAATTTCTTCAACTAAATGAAGAAAATACAAATAGCTGTAGCTGAACTAAAACATGCAGTGAGGGGACAGAACTGGACAGACACAAACATGGTGTAAATTTGTTTTGATAAATTTCTACTGATAGTGAATTCACCACAGGATTTACAAATTCTTTTTAAACTGTTAAAAAGCTGCTCCTAATTCTCTACTTCAACTTTTGGAGCAATGAGCTATTTTATTCTTTTGTATAATAGCCTTGAAAGACCTGTTATGGAAAGCAAATGGGTTTGTGAGCAGCAAAAGCACTGAAACCTGCGTTCCAAAGTCTTTTGTCTTAGTAACAGATGACTCCTTGGATCGTCCAATATCTAGCAGAGGTCCTAGCATAAGATACAATCACAAGCCCACAAACATATGTTACAATTGGCTAACAGAGTGAAAAGGGTCTAAGGAAAGAATTAATAGCCCATGTGACCATAATTTTTTGGTCGATTTCCTTAGAAGACATAACTTATGTCTACTGTACAGATACTTATAGACTGTGACAGAGCTACCTTGTAACTTTCATCAGTAACAAAATTAAAATCTAGCCTCCCAGTTTAATTTCTACCTTCCATCCAATTCTTTAGTCCATTTTTCTAATTCATACCATTCTTCCCATCTGCATCATAATGGGATCCATTACTGTAGCAACTAAAAAGTGTTAACATAGTCTTTCTACTTGCTGTTCTTTTTTTGCATGTTCAAAGGTTTTATCACTCCTTTCACTCTCACTGTCATCTGTGGGAGGTCACATTTAGCTGATTAAATAAATCTTTTTCCAGAGTCAATGCACCTGAGTATTCCAAGGGATTGAATTCCTGGTCCTTTAAGGACACTTTACAAGAATTATTGTTCAAAACAGTATGTGTTAACATGTGATACTATTTAAATGCCCAGTTTACTTCAACTCAATTGACTTGAAAGCTTGCAAGTAGCATACAACACAGGCTGTTTGCACTTGTGGAATGCGAAGCCCTTCAAAATTAATTGCCTACCAGTTAAGTTTTCAGACTGCCATTTTGGTTTTTTCATTAGTAGTGTGTAAAGGACTTTTGGATTCAAAAAGAAACTTGGAAGGACACAGAGGAAAGATGAAGCTTTGTAGAAACAGAGTAAATATGCAAGAGAACTCTGGCTAGCCAACCAGTTTGTGTGCTGTGACTACTTTAACACATTAGGAATAACATGCCTTAAACTAAGGAAAAGCTGGGTCATGTCTGCATCAACACAGCCTTCTATCAGTGTCCAAAAAAACTGAGGAAAAAACCATATTCTTCGAATGATATACCCAACAAGTAACAAAATGCATTGGCATACCGCTTCCCACTAACAAAAGGCATTACACTTTTCTCACTCCTAGACCTATGATGTTTTCCTGTTCAGCATTTTCTGGGCCAGCTTGGGCACCAAACAATTACCAAACAATGGTAATTTACAATTACCAGCAACGTCTTCATCATTTTGACCATTCTGTGACTATTTAGAAAAACTACTACTTAGGACATTATTCTCTTTCACCCCTCAGAATAAAAAGCATAGGAGGAAGAACAAAAAGCAATTTTGTCCAATAACAACACAGTATTTCTGTGAAAAACTCTACCTACTATACAGAAATAGAGCAAGAATACACTTGCCACATAGTAAAGTTAAAAATTCTTATGTCTGCCAACAATAACTTGCAGCCCAGTGCAGGTAGGTGAAACTTAAGTGAAACTTGATAGCTACCTCCCTTTTGTTATGCAAATAAAAGAACTGCCAATGACATATTAGGCTTACTTATATTAAATGTTGCACTTCAACAAATCTGAACAATGACAGTGAAAACTGGGAGTGTTATTCTTTCAACTGTTAACAGAATCAAGCATGAAGTGCAGTTTTCACCAAAACAGAAGATATGCACACAGGTTTCCAACCACCTTGCTCATACAATTTAACTTGTGTTATAGTGTGTGGTGACATAACACAGCTTTCAGAAAACAACTTCAGCACCATTCTTCACAGAAAATACTCAATTTCTACCCCATTTTGATTGCCAGTGTTATCTTATGAAGTTTTAAAAGGAACATGAATTTTTGAACAAAATAAGTTTGAGGAAGTTAAAAAGAACTGAAAATAATCTATATGAACAGAAGCATCCAACTAAGTTTGACTTCTAATTACTTTAAAAATTATGACAATCAAATACATAAGTTAAAAAGTGTAAATCCTAAGGAGTAATAAAAACATATTTTAGACACAATTTTAGTGATATCCCTTTTTTAAAGATTTTTAAGACACCTAAGCCACCATTTACCAGTTATATTGTGAACTCATTCTACATACTGAGATCATGCCAGAAGCAGGTATTACACTACAGGAATTAGACAACAGTAATTCTTAAATGCTGAGGTATTCTGCCTTTGGTGCTGCTCTTCCTAGTGCAGTGGGATAAGCAACAAATCACAGAAGAAGTAAGAATAAGATCCAGTGAAATAAATATGTAATGAAATTCATACTTTATCTTTCTACAATGTTCATATCCCTACAACAGGAATAGAATAAACTTATTACTGAGTTCTGTTATCAGACCTTTCTGCCTGTACTGTTATCCATTCTGTAAAACACCTGACTCAAAAGTAGCAGCTGTGATACTTTTAATTAATCAGCTGGTAGTTTTGCATCTTGAAACTTGAGGGACAGGACATTTTCACACCCAAAAATGCCTGACAACAATAAAATGTCATTACATGAAGAGAAGGAATTAACATGAGGGAAAACAAACCTGGCTGCCACATTCTGTTGAAGTTGGGATCCCCCTGAAAATTATTATGGTTGTTTGGACCAGATTCTATTCCTGAAATATCCTGTCCGTTTGGCATCATTCCTTGTTGTTCCACTACATTCTGTTGCCCTGAGGCTTCTCGCTGAGCAATCCATGCTTGAGCTAATGCAGCCCAGTCAATTTGGCCTAAAATAAACAGAGGAAATTAAAAAGGTTAGAGTTCACAATCTGAAGTTTAACACTGCTTATCAATTATGTCTTATTGCTCAAGAGAAACAGGCAACGTTTACCTTCAGCAAGTACTGTGAGCACTATTAAAACTTATTCACAGTGTACAGTAAAAGAAACAAAGCAAATGTCAGCATACAGACTTGCTGAAGTAGTTTCTCTGCACATATTCAAAATGCCATAAACCAGGTTATTTTAGGTTCACATTAGCAATGAATGGTTGGTAGTAATGCACTTTAGTAAGTGAGCTAATTTTGGTATCAGAAATAAATATACATAGCCTTAAATTCTAAATTAATGAAGATTTGGATGCAAGAAAGACACATAGCTAGAAAAAGATTTTTTCAGTGCATACTCTTTGCATAACCCTTGCTACACTGTGTTACAGTTCTCTCCCACATTTTCTTCTTTACTGCCACTCCTATCAGTAAATAAAGAAATTGCACTCTCAGATGTGAACACTAGTATGTCTTCTGCTCATTAGCAAGTCAGGAAAATGCTCTAGTAAATTTAGCAGAAATTATAGTAACAGTAAAACCAATGTGCCTCATCACTCTGCCCTAGTATTAAATACACACCTCCGTTCTCTTTATCCCTCTCTCTATTTCTCTTGATATTTGGAATTGTTGTTATCTCATACTCAGTTTAAGGTATTTTATGTTCTACTGTTTAAAAGTGTTTCGTGCCTTTGGTGGGGAAAAAAAATCCAAACGATCATGATTATCACTGCTGTAGCCTAAACCAAACATCCTACTAGTCTTTCCATGAGTGTTTTTCTGTACATATATATATCTGCATTAATACTTCTGCCACAGAGGTACTGCATAGAAAAACAGATTTTCTCAAATAAATTATTCAGCTCGGCTAACGAACTGACAGGGATATAGGTTCTGTAAAAGTAAATGAAGTCTTAAATGTCCATCTATGAGACTGGTAAAATGTTGATAATTTGTCTATGATAACTCAGGTTGCTTGCCTCTATTTCGCATGTTACATATTAATGGTGTGAAAGCATTTGTAATCAATGTATATTTTCTATGTTTTCTATTTTTTCTAGTTCAGAAAAGCATCACAAATGTATTCTCTCGAGAGGAGCTACAACAGGACAACTATGAGTCATGCTCTGTAACAAAGATTCAAAAATTCTAATGACATCAGATGCAAAAAATTAATCCACAAAGCTTTCTATATACTTACTTGGGTCTTGCTGGTGCTGAAATGACTGCATCCACTGCTGTTGGTTCAAAGGCCATTGCTGCCAAGGTTGTCCACCTTGATCCCACATCTTTTAAGTCTTTATATAGTCTATATTTCAACTAAAAATAATAGTTGTATGTTTAAATAGATGCCCATGAAATATCACATAACTGAAACTTACATAACTGCAGATATAGTTAAGCCTTGCAAAGCAAGCTGAAGCAATGCTGGCTTAATATTTTAAGCTGGAGGAAATGGTTCATCCTTTAGAGTAATATCTGAAAATATTACTGTAAGATTTCAGAAGCCTAGTATGCTTTCTCTGTAATTTTGCAAGAAAATTAACTACAAAATGATGTTCAAAGAAAGATATGGCAAGTTTATAAGACAAGAACTCATCTGACAATAAATGTAATTTAAAGCAAGTCAAAATATAAAAGGCATTACTTGGTATCTTTGCCTGCTTCTTAGGGAAAAGATGTGTACTTTTCTATACAAGTGTCATGCAAGGCTGTTAAGCAAGACAGAAGTCACCAAATGGTAAAACACATTGTTAATGATTGCACTGGAGAACTGCACAGATACAAGATGATGTCGACATGCATTTTTTCCATTGTACAGGCTCATTATAATTTCTAAATAATATATTATTTCAAATCTAAGAAAGAAAAATAAATACAACTGCACAATCACCCCATGGTCCCCTAAAATCATGAGAAACAATTTTTGCCATGCTGTATATCCTCACTGAGCAGGTAGCAGCAGCCCTAGGTCCAGATGGCAGCAAAGCTCCACAGTCTGCTTTAAGTGAAGCTCCAGGACCAGCTTTACAAGAATTTTATGTGGCACAGCAGTCCAGGTAGGTGTGCCTGTAATGGCATTCCAGTTCCTTGCAGTCATTTGTACCTCCGGCACACACTCATCCTGCTACACACGAAGTACCTGAGAGCGGCTACGTATGTTGCTGCAAACAGCTTTTCTGAAGACTGGGCATAGTTCTGGGAACACTTCAGAATCTGTTCCCAAAAACCAGTATGGGTAGGAATGCACTGAGTGCAACTTCCTCTGTCCTACCCAGTCTTTAAGAACTTCTCAACAGGCTTCCCCCTCAATGAATATATCCTCATGGAATTTAACATACAGTCCTTGAGTTCATGCTACTAAAACATCAACCATGTAGGTTGTTTCAAACACTCCAAACTTAAGAGACAAATTCATTCCCTGAGGTCACAGGAGCAGTATACAAGACCTAGTCGTGGCTCACAGCCAAGTGTGATAGAGAATAGATGAATAGAGCCTGTCTGCTTCAGAGCAAACCCGTTCAAAGCAGCCAGCACCACTTGGGTGGCCAGCCAGGAACTCAACCCCAGCCGCTCTTACAGAGCAGGACACATGCAGCCCCACAGACACAGCCCGCTTTCGGCAGACAGAGAAAGCAATTACAGTGGATCCTGCTTGCAAAAGCATCTTGTGCTTAGTGCTTATCCACTCACACAAGTAATTGCACGACTGCATAGGAAGAGAGCATCACTCTACAGAAGTGCACACTACAAAGAGTTGGACGTAACATCAAGGATGCTGGGCCATGCAGAGAGGAACACAAGCTCGTATCTTGCATACTTCTGTCAAATTAAATCTTTTATCTGAAATACTGTAGATCACCTTTATTTTGAGACTGCTTACTTTCAACACTACAGAAATTACATATATAAGGCTCTGAAAAATTCAGTTGCAAATGCCTTTTTTGAGGGGGGCTTTAAACAAGACCAGATCAACTTTGACAACAGGAGGAACACTGGTCAAAACCTACTTTATTATTTTCATTATCTCTTCTTGACAAATTACTTTTTTTTTCCCAGATATCACTTATTTTTATAATACTCAAACATTTAATAGGTGAAGACTGCCTTTTCTTTTGTTTCTTTTTTTTAATTTTGATATGTATGTAGGAAATTAACTTTCTTACACCAGATGAGTGTACGCACTTAATGCAACATTTAAGATGACCTTGCCACAACTAGCTTGCTGGGTGTTCATAAATACGTATTTTTTTAAACAGTTAAATATTGATTTCTCTTTTGAAAGTGTAACAATATTAAGAGCACCTCTACAAATTCAACTGATTTGGAACCTCCTACGCACAGGCTTACTTGACAGGATCAGATGAAATTTATTTTTACTGCACTGGCTCTATCTCTGTTCTAAAATCATAGGCATTCTGGATTTTTTTTAAAAACATATTCCAGCTAACACAATTATGTATATGTTTCTCAAGTGAAATGGACATTAGCACTCTGTCCTTTATTTCTTTATTCTCAGGCATTGATCCTCACTATAGACACTGAAGTACTAGTTTAGATCATTTAGAAGGTCTAGTGCAACAAATGCCTCCACATCTCAGTATAACATGCACTCAAGACAGCAACTGCATTATTATTTTACAAGGTATTCAAATAAATTTTGTGGGGGAGATAAATTACACTGCAGCTGCATCAACTGGCACCTGAAATGGTGACCAAGAGACACAGAAGGCCGGCAGTGACCTTAGAGAGCAGCAGCATTTATTCCGTTCCTGGCTTCCCTGTCAGCAAGTTATCATGCCCCAGGAGGCTGAGGCCAAGCCCACACTCCAAAGGGAAGTGGTGCTGAAGGACGCCACCATCTCCCCACTAGAGAACAGCACTGACCCAAGCCACCCAGCACTCCTCTGGGCTGCTCTCAAGCACCTTCGGGTGTCAGCACAGACGTGAGACCCAACGGGCACTTAGGATGAGTCTGCTGTGGTTTGGAAGGTCAGAGGCATTCACTCAGCGCCAGCTGGCTTCAGGGCCACAGTAAAAATCGCAGTTGGGTTTTAGTTGTTAGCATACATATCTGCTTCTCCATTGCTCTGCAACATAATATGGCCCAGAGTCTCCAACTTTCCCTAGAGAGATTATTTCACCTTGTTACTGCTATTCTGGGGAGAGAAATCAGGTGGGGAAGTGCAAAGCAATAGGTCAAGGCATGGAGCTCGTTTCTATTTTGATGCACAACAGTAAAACAAGACAGAAACAACAGTGTAACACACTGAAGAACTTCAACATTTGATTAATTCCATTTATGCCATCCAGAGCACTGATTTAAAATAATTTCCATTTGAAACTGCTAATTTTAGTTTGTGAACTGTATTTGAAGGCTTTTAATTGCGTATTGCATTTGTACTTTTACTGTTTTCCTGAATAACGTTGATTTTTCATTGGTTAACAACTATAAAACACGCTCACTTTCAAATACACAGATTTATTACCAAAAGCAGCGTAAAGATGTTCTTTACTAATCAGAAAAACGTACTCCACAAATGTTTAAGCAGTGACATCACTTTTTTTATGCAACTGTAAATGCAGAAGCCCTTTTCCAAATATCATGTGAAAACTGGACAAAAAGTGTTTCTAATTTTGTATTTATTTCAACTCATCTTGGTTATTGAGCAATGCGTTTTTTACAGAAACAGGAATTGGATATTGAAGTAAAAAAATCAGCATCTGAAAATGTTTATAAAACTTTAACATATATAGGATAAAAGAGAAGACCGCAGGTATTCAAATATTTTAGTACTGAAGTCTACATGATGTATTTTAGAACACACTGCTCAGAAACAGTGAACAGAGAAGGTTTGTTCTAAGGCCTCTATCTATATGGTGACCTGGAACAGCAGGACACCATTATTTTCTGAGAAACAAACTCCTCTGCTTTTTTTTCTCCACTTGTTTTCCCACATTTGTTTTCAAGTTTTCACCAACCGGCATAAGGTAAACATGAAAAAGGTACTTGATATAATATTTTTTTCACTCACTACAGGGACGCTACTGCCATTTAAAGATGGTTCATTGCATTCAAAAATGGTTTTGCTAAGTAGTGCAGTGTTTAATGGTTTCATCCGCTTTTAAGTTTCAGAGGCAAATAAAGCGCCGTGGCTTTAGCTCTTCCTTTTCAGTTGTCATGTTCTAAAAGGTAACTACACAAGTACTTAGGCTATTTGATGTTACTCCTTTTTACATAAAAATAACTTTGTATTTTTTTACATAAAAATAACTTTGTATTCTGCTTTACTTTACTGAGTATGCAAGAACTTTTCAGCAGAATCTCAATACTGCCCCATCAGACACCGACAGTTTCCTTTGCTAGTCATGCTATTTTAACAACGTCAAAAATGAAAACAGATCCAAGCCAAGTCATACAATAATGAATGAACCAGATGTGAGTTACCAAAACACTTTTGAACCTCAGTGCCATCAACTGGAAAGGGAACAAACTGCTTCAAGAACTCACAAAACATAGCAGCATAGTGAAGAAAACATAGGCTGTTCTCAGTAATTTTAAAACTATTGCAAGGGATTCACCCCTAGTACTGAGGCAAGGGAGCAAGAAGCAAATCCAAAACCAACAAACAATGCCTCTCTGCCACCAAATCAGTAACATGAAGGCTTGAAACAGCTGAAACTTCTTGTACTAATGTATATGACAAGAAACAAACACTATTTGTCTGAGACACAAGTAGTAATTAATAATAGAGAAAAGAGAATCAAAGTCCTCTCTCACCTAATTAAACTCTGCATTGCCAAAACTAACTTTGGATGCTACCACATGAATTATAGACAAGTTTTAATTTCTTATGAAGTTCTCAAATCAGCATCACCTGAAAGAAAGAGGCTTCTTATAAGGCAATGAACAGCTCTAAGCCTACTTCCCACTAGTGACACAAGGCCAAATACACAGCAGAGCATCCAAATCACAGTGAAACAAGCATTATTTTACACTGAAAGAGAGTAGGGGGGAGGGAAGGATGAATACTGGCTATAATCTACTCAATTCAAACATTAGCACAACACTAAAAGTGGGGTACACCAACTGAGAATCCATTAAGACACACTGGTTCTGACATCACTACTGCACTCAACAGGTTTGAAAAGCAAACAGGTTCAAAGAATGGATCCATTTTACAGGTACCTACTTACATAGGAAAATGCAGCTCCTACCCTCCTTCATGATGATGGGTTAAAGTTTTTTACTTAGCTGTTCTACCAATTCAATTGGACATAGCCTTTTTTGCTTTCTCTCTCTAGCAAACACAAACAAACAAAAGAACATTTATTGGTGCTTCAAAAGCTGTTCCATGATGTCTGACCACTGAACAGGAACCTGAATCTATTAAGAATCTGTTTACCAATGAAGAAACAGAAGCCAATTCAGGATTCTTTTTGTTTTATACAGAAGCACAATCACATGAACAAAACACTCCATCAACTTGCATTTAATTTCACTTACATGTAGTTATTATGAAAAGTTTATGTGATATCTCAAAATTTTGCTGGAGTTTTTAAGACCCAACATGTTCTGAAATATGTTCTTTTGCATGTTGTTTATTTTAAAAATAAAAAAAAAAACCTATTCAAAGGCTGGACCAGGATCTGCTGAAGTTTTATTAAAACAAATTACTGGTATGAAAACAGGCACCCTTGAGAGGATTGCTGTAGAAGGCTCCTCCTGCTGCTGATAAAAGCTAAGATAGCCACATCGATAGGACTTACCTTGATCTCCATCAACTTCTGAGAGCCAAGAGCACTCAGACAAAATTTAAACTTGGTGTCAAACTATCTACTCAGTATTTAACCTAATTTTTTGTTAGGTAAAGACAGAGAAAGAACAGGTACTTTAAAAGGCACCTTTTCACTCCTCTCTATGATTGTGACTTGCATCTCAGCTACAGATTACATCTCAGTATTAACTTGTTCTTTTAGGAAAAAGAAGCATCTCTTTCAACATATTTGTTCATACATTTTCCAATCCAGTTTTATGATGTGTCCAGACACACCACACACTGAAAAGCATTCAATTACAGGTACTTACCAGTAAACAATTTTGAGTGATAATTCACAAGCTCACCTTTAACTTTAGGAGACTCCCCCCAACACTTCCCACAAAACACAGTTATCTTGAAGCAAATTAGATTTTGACACCAATAGGAATGCACCCTGTCAAGAAGAGCATGGTTTCCTGAGAATTTCCCAATGGCACAGTGCTTGGTGAGGGCCCCTGCAGCTCACTGCCTACTTATGTCAAAGACAGGGCCATTTTTTAGACAAGGCCACAGCAGACCCTGAGCACGAACAGACTCACTAAGATTCCTCAGATATCTCTACCTTGGCAGTTTCATAGTGTAAGCTCATAAAACCTGTTAGCCAGTTCAACAGCACTTGTGCAGAGGTAGCTATGCTCTGAACTCTCAGTAATGGACTGAAGCAGTCTTAGGGAGTGAGGCTCAATCCTGAGAATGACAAAAGACAAAGCCTGCTTGTTATCCTGGAGATACTATCCTCCTTCCATGCGTTATGACATTAACTGCAGAAGAACTGAAAAATAACAAGAAACTTCCCCTACCAAGATTATCAAGGTCTGTCCCTAAATAAAATTTAATAGAACTAATGGATAATCTGAATTCCTCCAATTCATGCAACAAGTCCAAGATAAGAAGCACAAAGACTTAGGAAGTTAGCTCAGCTCCAGAAGAGCACCAGGAAGATAACTAACCATACCGAGCTGACCAGATGAGCACTTCCTTGCTCCTCCTAAGAAATTCCCCCATCACTGTGACAGTATGCTTCTGCCCAATATGAATGTTACACAACATCCAAACTATGCAGAATATGTTACACATCAACAGCTTCAGCAGCAAACGCTCAGATTCCAAATAACTTTCCAGGAAATTAGCGGAAATGAAATATCTTAGCAATGAGAAACAAGTATTCTTTGGAAGCCGAAATTAAATCAGGTATTTGTTAGAAGGTAGACCACCTCAACTCCCAACACATCAGGAAATAGCCCAGGACTCAGGCTGTCTGTAGGAGGAGAGTGGCACGCAACTTCTGCTGTGTCATAAGCTGAAGAGATCAGGGTTAGGAACTCCTACGTCAGATATCAACATCATTTGACCAGATCTTCAGAATCTGGCAGTCTGTTTTATTCAACCCCATAGACAGGTGGGCTAATGACTCTGGAACCGACAGAACCACAGCCAATAATCAAGTACTTTCTGAGGCTGAGGGGAGACTGTTGCATCACCTTTCTGATCACATAACTCATCATTCCTGAAGAGCAGGTCAATATATAACATAAGATGGCCTGACAAGTTTTACTTGTAAACTGAGCTCTAATACATGTCTACAAAAGTTTTTCTGGTGACTAAAGATCTTGTCTTGCAGGCATTCCAAACAGGCATTGCATTTTAGCAAAGAAGTATCCATTATCTAAATAAACAAAGAAGCTGAAACCACAGGCCATCATGCACACTTAGAGAACCCCTACACATGTAGTCTTGGCACCCAAGGGTTTAAAGACAACACACTCTTTTTTGATACTCCATTCATAGGTCAGATATTCAGGTAAAAACAAACAAACAAAACCAAAAAATCCAAAACAAACAAGCAGATGTCCCATCTCCTCTAAGATAATCTGCCAGTGCAGCCATGACTTTTTGACTATATTTAGCTCTACAGAGTAGCTGAAGGGAAAGAGTTCAAGAGGTAGGAGTCCTGCTTTGTAATAAACTTCAAGTACTGGTTTTTAAACAAATTAACATTAAATAATGAGTGTAATTAGCTAGGTAATCTTTTGGTATGAGCTTAAGACAACACAAGCAACAAAGACACATCAGTCTCTGATGCTCTTTGTAGAATTCCTGGACTGCAGAAGTCATCCACATCACAAGGATCTCAAAAGCATAAGATACTCTGTGGACATGGATTTAAAGGAAAATTGAAATGTCTTAGAAACAGAGCTCCTTGGAAAACACAGATCTTTCACATGAGCATCTTACTCTATTGTAAGGCCTTTTCCTTTCATTCAAGATAGTTGATACTGACTCTCTGGAGCTTTAGCAGAGCAACTGAAGGCTTGTGATGAAGTTCCATGATGAATTTTGTGGAACTGTTCAGTTGCAAACAGGATAAATCAAACTATACATTCACAACACCTGGAGCAAAGCAGTTAGAAGAAAGACAAGAATCAGACCAGTGCCTCCAAGAGCTCAAGCACAACTCTGTTGCTTGAGACCTGTTTCCCCCACTTCCCTTCTTGCCACTGCGCTGTTGCTTCAACAGGGACATGATAACACAGACAACACTGATGAGGTTGGAAGGACAAGTGGATAAATACTCTGGGGATACAACACCAATAGTTCACGTTTCTCCTAAGGGATTACATAGCACAGCTCATCCATGGTATTAACAATAATCAATTGAGATAAAATCTGAAGTCAATAAAAGACACAAATTGTACGAACTCCAAGAAGATCTATCCCAATGTACTCCAAACTGGAAGAAAATGTAAACTGAGCGCTTCTTCCATAACTGTGTCAGTGGAATAAAGGCTATTTTCCTGTAAAAATCCATACATAACAAGTGTAGCTGAAGAGAGAACTGCAAAGGAAAAATGGTCGTACCCAAAGGAGCCCACCTTCCAAGAAGAAAAAAATGTGGAAAGGGTGCCACAAGAATTATCAGCTGGTGGTCTTGAAAAGGGAGACCCATGAACACCAGAATACCTCTGAAGCTGAAAAGATGTGGAAGTATGGAAAAGCACTGCATCCTATGTACTCAGACAGGAACAAAACTTAGAAGTTACTACAGAGGGGCTGCAGACACACTCAGGGTCAAAACAAAAGCATACCATCACTCAGACAAAAACATACCAGCTTCCATTTTATTTGGGAGAATTAATATTTATTACTAGATTGCACTCAGCTGCTGAGTAGAAGATTAAATATTTATGGAGTGAGTTAAATCTGCAATCAGTCAGAAAAAGTTAAAGCACCTGTCTTTCCTGCTACTCTGTTTCACCCACCACACTTTTTTGGCAAAGACTTCTATACACTATCTACAGCACTACCCAAAATTGTTGCAGGCATTTAATGCCCAGATACTATGCATCTTTTCTCCTCCTGAGGACCAGAAGCTACACCAACGTGCCTGCTGGGGTCTGTTAGCAAGACATCCAGTCAAAAAGCATGTAAAATTCTTCCAGCCCAATTACAACTGTGTATCACTAAAACGCTGGAAGTCAACTTCAGCTACTCCACTCCATTTTTTAACATCAGAACTGTTCTTTCTCAGATTGAAGAACAGAAGCTTTTCAAATGTGTAACCAAGATCCAAAATACAGAACCAGAAAAAGAACAGATAAAAACAGTTTGGTTGGTATCTATGAAGTTTTCCAGAACCTGGTTCACATGTCAGCACATCTGACTAATACTTACAGTGCCACCAAGATGAAGTAGGCTAAATGAAGACCAAATTAAAGAGGTACTATGAGGTCATCTTCAGTGAGCCATTTGAGCAGTATAGCTTCCATGGTCTGTTATTTCAAACTTAAATCAATATATTCACTGAGCTGAAGCCAACTCTTTAAAAAGAACAAAAGGACCAGATACTGGCAAGTCAGGTATCATTTACTTAATTTTTGTATTTCAAATACATAAGGACAAACTCATGTTCTGATTATCATAAAGCACCAAACCTACTGCTAAAATATTTACTACAACAGAAACATCATAAAAACTTCAGTAGTTTAAGTGAAAAGCTCTGTTGGGTTTGGAGGTAAAAAAAGGTTTTGATTCTTTTTTTCATGTATCATTCCACTGGAAGTCCTGGTGCTAGATTTTCAATTAGCCCTGCAACACAGCATTATTTTTTTCCCCAAAGTAAACTGTCCATCTGTAACTTCCTCTATGATGAACATGCTCTGCACAAAAAATTCATACTACCAATAACAAAATAAGCAAAAAACTATTCCTCACTGGTCATGAGCAGGTACTACCTCCAATGACAAATATAGTTATCACTTAATGAAGAGGGATCAGCTAGTGATGAAAGTAAGAATGCTTAAAAACATCTACCCCACAGTATTATTTGTCACCAAAGGAAGACTTATGATCACCCTGTACCTAAATCATGAAAAGAAGTGAGACTGGATACTCCTGTCTCCATAGTATCTTTGCACAGCCCTGCACCTAACTAAGAATCAAATGTGGTTATGACTCCACCTTACCACTACAGCTTGTAAGATGAGCTATCCACCAAAAAACTGCAGAACTGTGATAAATTTGTGGACTCTTAAGCCCTACGGCACCTCTGAGCCCAAAAGAGGAGAAACCACTCTTACTAGAGCAGGAGTTTGCACATCCTATGGGACAAGGACATACAGGAAGTCTTGTAATGGCATAATAGCAGACATAACAGGTTTACTGCTGTACCAAACAATTTAGAACTCAGGAGGCTTGTCTTTTGATTTGTCACCAAATGGTCAGTAATCCTACTGACTTCTCCTTGGACAAAGCCAAGGCTCTCAGTCCTCTGTTCCACAGTCAGGAGCTGCAGCAGCTGTCACCCCCACGAGAGACACCATCTTTAGTACAGCTTGGCTTCAAAATCTGAAAGGGGTTTCTAACTCCTACCAACAATACAGCTGTTTGGCTGGACTGGTATTACAACCCTGTCTTTGTAAAATGATGTTTGAATACTGTCTGCTGGCAGGCATGCCTTATGTTTTGAAGACCACCACTCCCCTTCTTTGAAAGGTAACTGACCCTCTGCCTTAAAACAAATCCTTCAGGGCAACACTTGCTCCCACGCCTTCCAATAAAGACTGTTTCCTTGAAAACATTTACAGGTATAACTGTAAGAGAAGAAACGAACAACAACCAGGGTGGCTAAATACTCTGTAATTTGTTACAGAAACTTGGTAAATTTCAGGTGGGGTAGCACATCATAGAATGAGTCAATTGGTTTGAATTGGAAGGGACCCTCAAAGACCATCTTGTCCAACATCTTTCATGAAACAAGGCTGCTGAAAACTCTGTCCAACCCGATCTGGAACATTTCCAATGGTGAGGCACATACAACTTTTCTGGAAAACCTGTTCCACTCTCTCACCACTCTTATCATAAAAAATTTCTTCCTATAGCAAATCCAAAGCTATATTTTGATTTACGAGGCCCTTGACCTGGGCCCTTGTAACAAGTCTTTCCCCATCTTTCTTACAGGCCCCCTTTAGGTACTGAAAGGCCCCAATAAGGTGTCCCCAGAGCCTTCACTTCTCCAGGCTGAACGATCCCAATTCTCACTGCCTGCCTCCATAAGAAAGGGGTTCCAGCACTGTGACCATTTCTATGGCCCCATCCTTAACTGTAAAGCCTAGCACATCTAATCAAACTTCAACAACTTTCTCTGATTGTCTAAAGAAGTATGGACAACCTGCCTGAAGTGCTGAGAACAAAAACTCTTCCAAGCCCACGGTCTGTTTGAGGATCTATTTAAAAAGACTCCCTGCGTTTGCCAAGCTACTGAACCAGGTGCAGGTATCTTAAAAATGCTGCTGCGTGTGAGGATATTGTTAATTTTAGTTCTCTGGAGCCCTCCAGTGGAACGAATTCACAGGAACGGCCACGAAACCCATGAAACAGCACAAATATCCCACAAACACATTTCATCCGCAGAAGGCAGGCTGCTGACACAGCCCGCCGCCAAACCCCGGTGCACATGTTGCTTCCCTAAGTAGGTTACCGGCTGAGCCAGGCGGACCCTCTGCGCCGGCGGCTCCCTCGGCAGGCCGGGCGGCGCGGGCGCCCCCACCATCCCGGAATCCCGGGATCCCGGGGCCGCCGTCCCCGCCTCGGCCTCTCCGGGTGCCCGCGCCGGGGCGCCCGCGGGGCATGCGCAGTGCGGGCACGGCCCGCGCCCCCCGGGACCCCCCCGAGCCGTCCCCGCCGGGGTCCCGGGGGTCCCCGAGCGCCCCCGTCG
>JAWWEW010000112.1:74023916-74080791 GCA_035583185.1 Anabacerthia variegaticeps | reverse complement strand
CCCCCGCCGGGCGGGGGAGGGCGAGCGGCGAGCGGCTCGTCCCTTCTCGTCCAGGCCGCCGGGTCCGCTGGCCGTGCCGCCGGGGCCTCACGCCCGGCGAGCAGCTGCTGCTGCTGCTGCTGCTGCTCCTGCTGCCGCCGCCACCGCGGCGCCCTCCCGGCTCGGCTCGGCGGAGGAGGAGTGAAGGGGAAGATCGGGTCAGCGACACCCGCCGGCCCCCCGGGAGCACTGGCGAGCGCAGCCCGCCCCCCTACTTACGCTCTCCCCCGCCTCCCGCCGCCGCCGGTGCCGCCGCTCCGCGGCCGCGCTGCCCCCGCTTTCGCTCCTCGTCTTCACGGACAAGACAATATGGCGCCCGCTGCCGCTCACCCGGAAGCGAAGCGCGCACCGGTGCCGACCCTCTCCTGCCATGAGCGACGCCTGCCCCGCCATCTTTGCTGAGGGCTCATGGGCAGCCGGGCGGCCCTTCCCTTTTCCGTTCCTGTGGCGGGAGCGGCAGCGCGGCGCCGCCGCCATCTTTAGTGCGGGCAGGCCGCGGTCGGGTCGGGGGCGCTGGCGGCTGTCCATGGCAGCCCGGGCCGGGCAGGGCAGGGAAGGGAGGGGAAGGCAGGGGAAGGGAAGGCGGGGAAGCGCTCCTGCCTGCCTGCCTGGGGCGCCGGGGGCAGGCGGGACCCACCTTCCCGGGTGCGGCAGCGCGGGGAGAGCCAGAGGAAGGTGGTCGGCTCCGCAGGTGGCTGGTGGTCAGAGTGCGCGATCCGTGTTTCCAGCGCGGAGGGCGGAGTCGCCATGAAGAAGTGTGTAAAGCTGGAGTGTAAGTATGCAAGTGGTGTAAGTGGCCAGGCTCTGGGCGGTGATCCTGCACTGAAATACACAGGTAACTTAAGTGTTGCACAGCTGCAGCGTCGGTGTCCCAAGTCAGTATGTGTACCTGCAGCGTTCCTGGAGCAGGATGATTCTCCTAAGGAGTTTATTCTGAACATCCAGATTAACTTTTAAGTTATTGTGAGGCCCACACTGAAACTTTGCTTTTAGTTTAGTGTACGAAGATAAACCAGAATCACCCTTGGTAAGAAGCTCTTCTCGTACCGACACCGGGGGCGATTCCTTGGGCAAGGACCGAGTGGTCGCATTCCTTTGTGCGGAGCAGGGATTTTCATTAGCTGGCACATCACTTACCGCTGTCATCACTGCCTTCCCTTCCTTCAGCGCCACGGATGTGAATGCCTAAACATCTACAATCTCTCTGATCATGGCTTAAAGTAGCATTAAGCCCCCACGGAATTACGGAGTAAGATACCTTCTATAAATCTATAGGAAATTGAAAGCTTCAAGAAACTTTTGTAGGGGTTTCATTGTTAGATTTGTCGGTGCCACTTAAGCTACAAGTTACTAGTATTTAGAGTGCTCTAGACTTTTCCCTTTTTGTGTCACAAGGAATGGCAGGATCGAGGCGGCTTTCCGTGGACAGAAGTGTTGCAGAAGTTTTAAGTCTGTCCAGTGTGGACTGGAGCAACAGGGAACCAAGTTCCAGCTGGAACCCTCGAGTGGTGCTCATGGATGGGCAGGCTTTCAGCCACTACTGACACTCGGGGGTGAGGGAGCTCCATTCTTAGTCCTTGTCATATCTCAGAATTACAGGACTTAGTTCTTCTAAAGGGAACAAACTGTCTCTTAGTCTATGCCGTGTGCCACAGATGGCAAGGCAGGGAAAACAAGCAGTGTAGCTTTAGTGTTCAAGGACACAAACTCATCTCTGGGCAGCTCTTCCATGGGCAGTGATGTTGTGATACAAGATGAAAGGAAAAAATAAATGAACACAGTTGTACAACAAACAGCTTCTGAACAATAAAGTTTTCCAAACTGGATGTTTTATTTACATGTTTGTCAAATAATATGTAACAGATGAAAAGACAAAATGAATAGACGAGAAGTGGCAGCTTTACTCTGAGAAACTTGTTAAAGCACCTAAGACAGACTGAAAAACTGATCAGATTTGTGTTTGCTTTTTAAATACAGTTTGTACTTAGTAATATTTGGAATTAGATATCTACAAATAAAATGTACCATGTATCAGTACTATAGTAAAATTCTAAAACTACTATTGGTTATTTAAATCCCTGCAGAGTCAAGTCAGACTATTGGTTTAAACATATGAAAAAAAGGAAATTAATGAAAACAAGATGAAACTTTTAACATGCTTGATTTATTGCTCACAAGCATTTTGGACTTAGCAACACGGGGTCTTGGACTGTCTTTTGTAAAAGTGCAGGCACACATGAACATATCAGGGATTATTCCTATGCATAAATGACAGTAGAATCAGAACTCAACTTTGTGGAATGGCTAAATAGGGAATGGCAACCATGGACATAGTGGTTTCTTTACAGAGTTCACTACAATGATCCCCAGGTTACACAGCTCAAAACAAAAAAATCGCCTAACTTAGCAAAGAAATAATTGTTAAAAAGCTGTACACCTACTCAAAGCAAACACTTTTCTGTTCTCTTTTAAAAGCTATACTAGAAAAATACTGTCATAGATGCCATAGATGTAAGAAACATTCTTGACACTTAAAAAGTTAGTTTTTCTACTGCTGTCCATGAAGACAAAAGTATTTATAAGTTTATAGTCTAATGTATACCGTGCAGCCTTGAAGTAATTGCAATGCATTGCAAATGTACCATAAAAATTCACTTAGACTTTATATATAATCTTGTGCAAGGGAAGTGCTTTGACTTCCACTAACAGACATCCATCGCAAAATACATCTTATAATCTCACTTCACCAAAAAAATAATTATGAATCATTTTGAATCATCACTTTTCCACCACCTCTGCAGTTTGTTTACAGACAACAGGAGAGGTACAAACAGGTAGAACAGCTGGCAAAATGATAGCCTAAGACATGGTAAATAGATACAGAAGAAACAATAAACCATTCTAAAATAATTAAACTGAAATGGTTCTACCAAAAATTTGTGGCATTTCTTTCACATAGATATATAAATCTTTATACATATGCATAAATGTGTACAGGATACAGCAAAAGAGTGTCCAGCTATTGAAAACTGAGGAATATCAAATCTTTGTTTAATAAGGGCTGCTATAAAGATGTTTTCTGAGGTGTGCTATTTCAATTAAAATTGGATTTGTTAATTTTTGCTAACAGAAGAGTCATATTCAAATGCTTTGTTTGTTCCCATTTTAATACATCTTAGAGTTTCTCCTCAAGAAGTTACTCCCTTTCAAATCCTATTTTGTTACCAATATGTTCAAGTAAGATTTTTATAATGGTTTCAGAACGTAGGTGCATTAATTTCATGTACCCTTATGATTCAGTTTGTGTTAGTATAAAAAAGAAGTCCAAAGAGAAGCAAATGGTGAAGTTAAGACATTTCAGCCTTTTAATGAATTTATAAACCACTCTCACCTGCTACCACTTGAAATCCGTAAGCAAGAGCACTTCATTGATACACACAGAGGGTGCAGATGGGGAAAAGGAGAAAGGTTTGGCAGACTGCATGGATTTCATTTTCTAACAAAGGCAATTACAGTGTGTACGTTTTGGGTAGCAAAGTTCAGGGTTTGTTTGTTTTTCCTTCACCACTATTTGTAGCCCTCTCTTATGAGAACAGACTTATGCAAACATGATGTCTATACATGTATTGGTGTAGATAGGTTAGTATAATAAAATTCCCTGTCACTTTTCACCACATTTGGCATATATTATATATAAATCCAAAGCTAACTAAGTTCTTTCTGAGGAAAAAAGACTTATGATCTGTACTAACTCCTTAGTTGATGCAGTGGTCTCTGTTGATGCCTCTGTTGTGGGGAAACTTTTGTAGGGGGTTCCAATTGTCCTTACGCAAATCAAGTACTTCCCATAAATGAGGTTTACTTACTGATGAGTGAGGAACTATTTTACTTGCATTCTTTCTCATTGTTTTAAAGGCACTGTCTTGTGACTGGTCAGCAGAGAGTCGCTGAGGAGTTACAGCTTTTCTCAGAGAACTGCTGAGGAGTCACAGCTTTTCTCAGTTGTCTGTAGGCAGAGCCAGTGTAGTGGTAGGGACAAGCCAGACTACACCTACAGTAGCTCTTCCTGTAAGAGCTTTTTGAGTTCACAGAACACAAATGATGGGACTGGGAACCACTAGATTATGGTTAAGGATCAATGAAAGGAAAGATATTGACAGAGAGGCTTATGGAGACCATGAAAACATAAAGAACAGATGAGACTGATGAGGAAAAACAGCGGTGCCCTTGTGAAGAGAAGGGTGGTATGAAGAGAAAGCCATTTCTAAGCTATTCCATATGAAGATGCAGGGTACTGCACTTTCTCAGGGTGGGGGACCATGAAAGTACGGTGTAGCTCTGTAAGAGTAGATGCTGTAGCCTGAAAAGATTTTTGGTTGATAACATAAGATACTTTCTAAAGAGAGTCTTAAACTTTCAGGTACTTCACTTAAATTCTGAAAACACACAGCTTTTCAATAGCGTGCACACATCTGGCAGTTGCAGGGAACTGCAAGTTCCTAGACTACAGAATTGTATTTAACATTCTAGTACACATAGGATGTACACCCCTCTTTTCCCAAAATGCTCTGAGCTTCTCTTCTATTCCTGGTACAGGATTTTATTAAGTCTTAAATATGCATATCTATATATAATCAATTGCTTTGGAGCCAAATTTTACAACAAACCTATGTCTTAAAACACCACCCCAAACCTATGTCTTAAAGCACACTGTGACTTGCATCTAAATTTGTGTTTAACATCTTGCATTAGTCATCATTTTTTCATTTTGAAGGCATAACTTCACCTATTGCCCTCATTTTTAGAGAATATTTCCTTCTATAATATTGTCATACTGGTTCCTGACTCTGAGCTTACTAGTTTCTGCTAACGCAGTTTTCATTTCAACTCAGAAAGCCTTGTTCAGGAGGAACAATGATAGCTGTCTTGGATGAAGGCATTGATGCTTTTTTCATGTCACTTTCTCTCCATGTTCTATAGAATACCTTAATACAACAAAATATTCCCTGGTCCTGGCAGCATTGTTTATGGCATCCTAGTCAGTATGTCCACTTGGGAAAATTTCAGTAGTCCAAACAGTTTGTAAACTGCAGTTAAAAAGAAGTGAAGACCACCCCAAGAACTTCCTGAAAATAGCATTAAAAATAAGTAACAGGTTAAGAACTTTGTTCTGTTTCTCTCCTAGTTTTACGGTCTAAGGAGGTAGTTCTAGGCTAAGAAGTAGATTATACAGATACTTAATTTTGTTAATTTTACACATTAAATTTACACGAGCAAAGTGAAGAATGTCAGGGCTTAGCTGGTAAGTTTGTCTGCTTTAAGGTGGAGGAAATCCACTGCATCTGTGTTCTCCTAATAAGATATGTAAGAGAATGAACCTTAGTTGCTATGACTGCTGCCCAGAACTAATTCTGAGTTTTGATCAGTTATATACAATGAGGAGGAAAGTGTGTGTAGGTAGATGAAGGGTATGGGGAAGATAAAGAGCTAGAAGAGAGTTAAAATACTTCAACCACCTCTCATCTAAACATTGTTTTACTTTCTTTCTTTCTTACTTAGTGCAAACTCAGGTTAAGATGTGGTTAACTGGAATACAGATGGCTAAAGCTGACTGCTTGGTTTCTCTGAGTTTTACTATTTTTAGGTAGACTGAAACAATTTTAATTTGTGGAAGGAAAAAATTACTGCTTTGGCCAAAAAACAGTCTAATTTTGACCTAAACAAAGGAGCTTTCCTTTGGAAAATAAGATCCTTTGCAACAATGGGCTGAATCAATTATCACTTGTATGGCCTACCAATCCTTAGTGCCTGCACAAGGATGTGCAAGTAATGTAACTGTAAAATATACCTCAGCAGTCTGAGCAAATGCAGCTATGGCAGGTTGTGTTTTTTTCTTATGCAAAGAAGTGAATGTAGGTGGGGTGAAACTCTGAAACAGAACCAAAGAACAGAAGACTCAGGCAGGTAGGTATGACAACACATGGGAGAGGTAGTAATGCAGACAGCATGTTTTTTCACAAGAAAAAACCATATCCATAAATGAAAACAGTAAGCAGAAATAAGTTTTTTTCTGTACCAAAGAGCAAGTCAGGATGAAACTGTTACAGAAGTAATTTGTATTTAAGTAATTGCTTATTAAATAAATGAATTACCACATAACTTCAAAGTGGTCATCATATCTTGACCTTAAAATGTATCTATTATTCTGTAGGATGAAAATGAGAAATTACCAAAAGAAGTAACAACTGAAACCAGGGCAAACACTCTACAGAAACCAGTTGCCACTTGGACACCTGCTGTCCCCCACAGCTGACAAAAGGAAGTCCAGACATGTATCAGAGGGCAAAAGGTATTATTTACTGTCCAACTCACACACACAGTGCAAAAATAATTTATAGTTTATTACTCCTGTGAGAAAAGTATTCAGGAACAGATAAACAAATTCATGTTTGGAACCAAAAGTAACAGAATTTACTGAGTTATGCTTAAACTCCATACATATACAAGCTTATATGCTGTACATTGTCATAATTATGAAGTTGAAAAATTACTAAATACAGAAGTATTTGCAAATCACTTTTCTACTAGGTAGAATGGCAATATATGTTGATGGATTTATGGTGTGTGTATATATCTCAGAGGATATACATATGCACACTAAGTATATATTTATATTGAAACAGGAGCACGTTGCTATACCAGCGCCAGTTGGAGACAGCTGAAAGGGTACTGGGTATCTGAGGATTCACTGTCACTTTGTACAAGTCGCCTTTTCCCAGCTCTTACTAGGAAAGTGCGCTGAACTATTACCCAGAGACAGCTGTTGTTACTCCATTCTGGAAGGACTTCGCTTTCCAATTACTAAACGTAGAAGAGACATGATTTGGCAGGTTCTTGTTTGCAGAAATCTTAATAGCTGACATCCAACCCGGTGATGGGAAGGGTCTGGACTAGATCACAGAAAACTGATTTGTATTGTTACTGTACACCATCAAATCCAGGCACTTCACGCTATCGCTATTTCTATTCTCAACTGTTTTAGAACTATGGGTGAAAGCTTATCTTTATTATAATCAAAAACAAACTTTCCCTAAACCTCAGTAGGATAGGACATCATCTTACATTCTAAAGGTACTGTACTTTAATGAACCCAGGGATTTTAAATGTTCGGCAAAAGTGCATACTTTAAGAGAACCATTCAGATATTTATAATAGCTTGACTGAACTTCAGAGCCAACACATAATAAATTCTCTACAAGATAAAGGCACAATATTTACAGGTACTCTTACCACTGCAGCTTTAAATATGATAAACTAGGTAACCTCTACCATCTCTGAAATAAAATTGTTAAGAATTATAGTAATAATCTTTCATAAAAAAGTAGATATGCTTGTGCATTTAGTACTCTTGATTCTGGAACCATCTGAACGTGGGCATCACTAACATACACCCACTGTCCTCCTGATGCTCCCATGGCTTCTTTTAAACCTGAAATGCAGAAGCAAAACAAGTTGTTTCTTGTCTTTAAAGTCATCATCAAACAAATACAGTGAATATTTCAAATAGGAGGAGAAGCTTCTAACCCATAAGAATAATTCATTACTTAGATGCAGTCCACTATTCATAGTTTGAAATTTACATGTCAAAGAGCAGTCTAAGAGAAACTGGTGGAAGACAATGCTTACAAATGCATGCTGCCATGGCTTTTTTCAGATTTTTTTAGAAAGCCTTAGACATTTCAGGGACAACTTGCTGAGTTCTAACAGTAAATTATATCAGAACACAACCAGTTCTGACATAGGAAAAGATCTTACTTCAAAAGCTGAACCAGTGCAAAATTAAAAGCACAAAAAGATCTAATCTGTTCTAATAATCATTGCAAGACAAGCATAAGACTGAAGGAAACTCCACTTTCAAAAATAATGTAAAAGATTGACTTTCTGGGAAATGAGCTTCAATTGCAAAGTGATACCACATAGAATAAAACAGGATAGTGTTTGGTTCTCATTACCCCTCAAGAAGGGAAATAGTAAATATATTTACCTCACTTGGACAACTTAATATATTCTTGCTCCAACAAATCTTTTACTAACTGATTCTATTTTGGAATCTTATTTCATTCTGCATATCCAAAAAATATTAATAAAAACCAGTGTGCTGTTCTCAAAATACCAATAGAAATCCTACTCCAAACCTTGTATCCTCCATGAAAAAGCTTCTTGCTGCTCACATTAAACCAGAGGATTCCAGATTTTTAAGCATTAAAAAATTTCCAATCCTAAGATAAATAAAATACCTAACTATTCAGAAAATTTAATTAAATGTCACGGATTTGACTCTTGTACTAAAACATTTTCAAATACTGAATATACCAAATAATTACATTTTACCAGGCACAACTGTTAATCTGGGTGTATTATTCTGACTAGGAAAGACAGCAGTTTTCTGTCAATTCTCTGCTGAATCAGAATTCCATTACTCACTCAGCTCTATGTGGAACTAGTAGCAGAAGCAAGTCATGTACTGGGTGCAACAAAAAAAAGAATAATTCATAGAATGATCGGTAGGTTTGGATTGGAAGGGACCTCAAAGATCATTTAGTCCCAAGCCCCCTGCAGGGACACCTCCCGTTAGACCAGGTTGCTTGGAGCTCCATCCAACCCGGCTTTGGACACTTCCAGAGATGAGGTTTCTACAACTTCTCTAAAAATCACAGAATAGACTGAGCTAAAAAATTATTTGCTATAAATCCCTATAGACAGTCATTGCTTTTGGTTTTACAGAGAGGGAAAGGATGCTCTGTTTGTACATACCCAGAACATTTTTAGTGGTAGAAATGTGCTCTAGTAATTTCTTGGAGGGTGTCCTGACTTTCACGTATGCCGCATAATGACCACCTCTCATTGACCCACTGTGCTCCACTATTCCATAAAGACTATATAGCACTTTTGAACCATCTGTAACGTTCTGCATTCCCGGAAACACAGAAAACAAAGGTGAATTATTTCACAATGAATTTTACAGGCATCTTAACTAGCTATCAACAGTATTACTTCAAAAGAAGAAAACAGGTATCTACAGCATTTCTAATGGTGAAATACATCTATTACAAATATGTAGTAATATTATTAGTTGAATTTAATTACAACAGAAGTAGTAATACTTGTCCTTTATGTTCTTAGATACACTCTAACACCAGCAGGGCACCATAGCGTAACTAATACTGATTAACATCTATGATATTATTGATATGAATGGAATTGCAAGTAGTTACAACTCTGATCTCAAGACACTATAGGAAAAATTCACTCTATAATGTCCCTAGAAAAAGAAGGAATCATAATCATCATCAATCCAGTTTTACTTGTGGTCAGGACAACAACCAGGGAAGTACCAAAAAACCAAAGATTTGAAATGGTACCTTGCAAGATGCAGCACAAAATGGTGCTAAATCTAAAACCAGTGGGAAATCAACATGCCTGTTTACTTTCCGTAGACTCAAACCAGCCTTCAAAAGAAAAGAAAGAAAAATACTTTAAAATATGTATTCTTACTAGGAAGCTTTTTAAAGCTGAAATGTATCAGTATATTATTAATATTAACCAAATCCAAGATTAAGAGTGTAACTGATTGAAACATTCTTTGTTATGTTTCAGTACAGTGCCTGCTACATACAAACATGATGGACATGTTAAGAGGTTTCCCTGGATACATCCAAAGGGCTAATTGCACTCTGACCATGTTATAACAATCACAAAAACATCAGCATGTTTCAAACAGTGGTTCTACCTGGTCTCCGTATGAAAAGCCATTATCACTATGCACAACGACACTTAGAGAGTTGCCTGTCCACCAGTGGGGCAGAGGAACGTTCAAGAGGGTTTTGGCCTCTTACCTGGTGGAATCTTTTCAGGTGGAGAATAAGAATAGCAGGAACTGAAGAAATCAGAAGCTGTTTCCGAGCATTTGTGTAGACACCTTCCATTTTCTTTTCTGTATTTATGAGTATCAAAATAATTTGTAAAGTGAAGGCAGTCACATGGCATTTTTGAAGTAGTTTTTAAACATCTGACAGACTAGATCTATGTTGTGATGATTTTGTACTTGTTACATAAAACACAAGGGAAATTTTGTGGAGTAACAGAAAAATGTTTTCTAATTTTTCTACTTAGTAATAAACATAATCTGCCAAATCTGAGCATTATTTTAGCTAGTCTTGTGCAAATCAGATCAAAAATTGGAAGCCTGTACACTATCTAGGTCAGCTTGCACACTGAGATTCCTACTTTCTCTGTTACTATAGCACCCAACTTTCCTGTTAAAACCTGAAATAAATGGATGATCCCTGGACAAAACCTGAAAGGCACCGGTCTCTTTTTCTATGCTAATGTCCTAATCACTGAGAGTTTAATTTTCTATTATTCAGTTCTTTCTGAATGCCTACATACTTCATACATATTTAAGAGAAGGGTCTCAGGAGGGTTAAATACTTCAGGATGGCTCATAACCTGCTGACTTGAGCACACAGGATTATGATATGTGGACTCCAGTCCCCATATGGTGCAGAAGGCACTGAACACAGGGCTCTTACCAAAAGTAGCTTAGGGGTTAGCTGCACAGTAAAAGGGAACATGCTATCAGCATTTATTTTTGCTGAAAAAAATTAATTTACTAGTTTTATACATGTTCAAAGAAAAATATTTTATTTGAGGTAGAATGGAGCATTTAATGTAAAGGTGACTTCTTACATCTTTTGTTTTAGAAGGAAAGAATAAATAAAGATTACTTGTAAATTGATTTTCCTTTTCAATTTTTTATGGTGCCCACGGAACCAAAGTATGATTTATATAGCACTTACAGTCCAGTGATGATGAAGGAATGATTATAAAATACTATGTTTAGATTATTTTTTCTGAATTTACTCATGTTTAACTTGTATCTCTTCAGATATCTACAAATGCATACCAAATGGGCAAATTTTTGTTACTATAAGACCTCCCTTTATATTTTATTTAAAAAGAATCACAGAAGTTTAATTTTTTATCCTTTTGAATGTCTACACATAAAAAAAATAATCCTCCAGTCCTTTGAAAAAGTTTATTTTTCATTAAATTGTTTTTCTAACTCTGTAAACTCTAATGGTCTGCTTGGGCAATACAAACATTGAGGAAAACATTGTCACAAGAAGGTAGTTCTCTCTCATCTCCATTCTTACAAATCTTTGGAAGCTTTTTTCCCCCCTTCATTACAAGTGTCTTTTTTTGCCCCTTTTCCATATTTAATTACATTACTTCCCTGAGTACACAAACTCCTGGGGCTGAATATTACAGCACTTATTTCAAAGCTTCGAGGATTGTAAGGAACAGAAACAGCAGTCAAGATTAGTATTCAACAATGCACATATTCCGTTTATGGTCATCTTTAAATTCCTTATCTTGGATAAAGATGCAAAATAAATTCTACATTATATGTACATTTATGTTCTAATACAAAATTTAGTGTTGTTGCCATGGCCTGATGAAGTTTTGAGTTGTTACAAGCAAGTTCTGCTTGGGGGAGACATTTTCTATTTAGCCACAATGTGGGGAGGCACATGCTGGAGGGATGGAACAGCAGCCAGCACACAGGTTTTGGAAGGCAATGCTGGAAACTGTCCAGAGAGGTACAAGCACTTTACCTGTGGAGTTGGTTTTCTTCTGATACTTTTGTTTCCTTTCTGTGCAGCTCTCACATAAAAGCTTGTTGTTCCCCATTAAAAGCTCTACAGAGGTGAACTGGTAAAGGCAGGACTGAACAGAACATTCCTTTGAGCTAGTTATGTAAGTTTGGGAAAGCGTCTGGAAAGCATTTTGAGGATTTTGGGATAGTGAGGATTTGTCTACTGGGAACATGGAATTATTTGATAAACCTAATGCGGGATCTCCACGGCTTGATTTTTTATCTTCATTTATAGGATCACAGAAGCCAAGTTTGGATATGGCACTGGAAATCATCTCTTCATTACTGTCACTTGGCTTGTTGTGCGGCATTTTAACACTTATGTGGTTGATGTGCAAACCAGACGTGTTGCTGGACGGGCTCAAAGTTGTTTGCTTAGAAGCACTTTCGCTTTCTGAGGCTTCACTGTCTGCATCAAAGCTGCTTTCGGAGCGGCTGGCTTCCTTCTCACTGCCCTCCGTCTGACTCCCATTGACAGCCGAGTCAGCAGTTGTGTCTTTGGGATACAGGACACCAGAGCTACCTTCCAGCTCAAGCTTTTTGTTTTTCTCCTGCATGATAATAGGACTTCTTTCTTCTTCCTTCGAGGAAGCTTTTCTGGCAAGCCGTCTCTCATGGTTCAATTGGTTCTGTAAATTATGGCATTATTATTTCGGTAACAGAGGGGAGAAACAAAACAAATTTGTATAATCTAACATACCTTTCGAAACGTGACAAATTCAAAGCAAATGACTGGGGGTTTGTATTATAGTTTATATTGTTTTATATTCTCCATCTCTCATATGTTTAAGCTAGTTGATTTCCTTAAGATCTTTTTAAACTAATTTAGGATTAGAAACCTACATCCCAGTCAGCTAAGAGCATTATACTTACTGTGAGATCAATACTTTCCACAACTAATTACTCTCAGATTGTGCCAGCTATGGATGGCACGTCTGAAGTGGTATTCACTTAATCTTATTTAAGCTTCTAAAAGGTTCTCAAGTTTTAGCTAGTCCCCTGACCTCCCATCTGAGGCCTTAGTCAATGAGCAGCTCCAGAAAAAAGCTCAGCTCACTTTGTAGGCACTTGCAGAATTAACTAAAACATCCCTTGTAGGATGTTTGCTAATTTCTGTATTACCTGAAGTTGATTTTTTTTTAATCAAGATTGAAAGAAGAAAGAAAAAAGGTTGCTTTCCATGGAAAACTACTCCTTTAGATGAAAGAACAAAACAAACACAAAGCTGCCATAATTTTAGGTGATTTAGGTGAAATGTTTATGATTCTTTTCTTTCCTTCTTTTGTTTGGTTACTTTCCAAAACAAATTAGCAACTCCACTTCTCCTTTATTTTTCCTTTATTTGAAATAATCAAAATTCCAGTGTTGCTGGTGAGAATCCTTCCATCCACCTCAACAGTCTGAGCTGTAGGCTTTTTCTCCTACAACAATTAGTTTCTGCACTACTTCTTTCCATCCTCTCCTTTGTTATTACTGCATGTCCTTTTTCTACTTCTGTCTCGTTCTCTTTTCCTGTCATTTTTCATATGGTTATTCTGTTGTATTTTTTATTTCACATGTATTTAACATGTTAGGACCTGATTCAGGAGTTTTTATGATCCCTAACAGGGCACCAACCCTTGCGATTGTCCCAAAATCAACACGAATTGAAACAAGCTGGCAGATTTTTGTTTTCCTTACAAATGAAACCCTGTAACTGAAAACTAAGTGGTTACCAATGACTCTCATTTCTCGTGCTTCTAATAATGACCTAAATATTTTAAAACAAGTCTACGTCAGCAACATGTACACAAAAAAACCCCCACTAATAGGTATCCAAATTCCCAGTTGCCCTAGAAACTTCGGAATAAACTCAAGATGACTGGTTAGTGTATTTAAGTTCTTACCTTATCTTTTGTTAAAGTGTGTTTCTTGACAATTTTGGGTTGATTATTCAGTGTACTGATAGAAGAACAGTTATACTGACCAAGATCTGCCTCCTGCACACTTTTACTTTTACCTGTTCTTCCCAAAGGCACAGGTTTTGCAACCTAAGAAATTAGACAGGAAATTAGGGAAGGCAATACATTGATTTTGTATTCCTTTGCAATCTACAGAAAAAATTAATGTACTGGGCTTTTTTCCTTTACTTTAGAAAACACTGACCTACATAAAACTAATTAGCTGGCCCCTAAATTGTGATATAAGACTACTTTCTAATTTTTTTTATCATAAACTTAGTCAACATCTTTGAAGGATCAACCAAAAAGCACAAGGAATAGAAATTATACAAAATTCCTGTATATAATACAATGCAAACCAATTTATTCTATTTTTGTATAAGAACATTCATGGCTGTACAAGATGTGACTTAGTCAAAGGGGACAGAGCTCAGTCAGGCTCTGGTGCAACCAACCACCTTATGGCATGATGAAGGAGCTCCCAAGTGCCCCCCCATCATGTTACTGGCAGCAGTCTGTCTAAACTGTTAAGGAAAGCAGCAATCCTAAAGTAATGCCCATCCTCAACTAAGTGCAGCAACTGCTAAACGCCCACCAGAATCGCTCCCAAAGAGAACCCACAAAGTTGCCGTATTACACAGGTGAGCCAGGAACCACAAGAGCCCAGATACACAAAATGCTCTTAAAGCTTTAACTTCTGCAAGCATCTGCACTCAATGCACTGGCAAAGATGAAGAATTTGTTATGAGCAAAACTGGTGTTTGGAGAAGAATACATTTTATAGAAAAATAAATATTATATTATATACTGTCCCTTACGTATAGATGAATATATGCAGGACGGGGCAAGAACCACTCCCAACTCACCCTCACTCTCTCAAATGAAAACCCCAAGTCCTGCAAAACCAGAGTACACACCTCCAAAGGAACACAGTTCCTCTGCAGCTAATGGAGGCATTTGGTGAAATGCTGAAAACACCAGAATAAATATATTCCAATATCCCACTTTTACCCTGTCTTATCCTGTAGGTAAACTCCAGTCCAAGTGTTACAGTTTCAAAATCTTTCATAGAATTTCCTTTTCTGTCCCTAACCAACACCATGGTTTGGGAGTTGGAGGCCAGGACAGATGTCTTGTGGAAGCCCAACTCCCCACTACCTGCTCCCAGAGCCATCTAAGTGTCTAAAGGCAGAGATGGCTGATAGCTTTGCATTCCAACACAGTGGCTGGGGAGAGAGTTGGGAGAGGTGGGGCAGGGGGGGAGAGAGGTTTTGCTGCGTTTTTGCCACACTTCTCTGGCTGCTTTGTGTGCCAGCCACCATTTGCTGGGCTGGTGGAAGCACTTGGAGGGAGCTGCCCTGCCTTGGCCTCTGACTCCATGCCCTGTGCTGTTCTTTGGAGAGAACAAGCACCGCTACCTGGATGTGCTACAGACTCCTTGGGGGCCAACACCACCTTCAGAGGAGTTGCTAATCCCCAACACTCCCCAATGCTTTCAAAGGGAGAGGGTCTCTACACTGCCCACGGGAAAGGTTTCATCCTGTCCCCTGTGGCCGCCATTCCCACGTGAGTTTCGGAACCAGCACCTCTCCCTTCCCTCTGCCCTTGCCCCGCTGGGTCCCGTGAGTCACCACGGCCGCTGCTTCCCGGGGCACGGCATCACCTCCTGCTGCCTGTGAACAGAACTGCACCCAGGGGGCACGGACAGGACTTGGTTTGTTTGAAAGTTTGGGTTACGGTGTTGCTGTTTGTTCTCTTTGGGTTTTGGATATATATAAATATATATATATTTGTACTAAAAAACTGTTATCCTTGTCTATACATTTTCTGATTAAAGTCTCTCAATTTCGAAGGCTGAGGTGGATTTTGGGAAGAGACCCCCTTCCTAGTCCAGACAGATATCTTAGTTTTCTTTTAAACTGAGACACCAAGGGACTCAGGTTCTCTAGATGCAAATCAATGGGCTAGAATCTAACTTCCTGGATCTCCAAAAAATGTTTATAATCGTTCTATTCATATAAATACATTCTACTAAATTAAGCTAATCTCAGACCTATATCTTCTGTAAATTTAGTTATGTTTGGACTACTTTAAAAATATATGCACTTAAGACATTGTATGTCTATGTATACAAAGAAAATAATATAATGAGCAGATGTATGACAGTACATGCATTTACAGACAAGGTTACATTTTCAGGCTTGACATCAAAACTCGATGTATATGCATAAATATCTTCATAAAGGTATGTAAAAACAATCCACTGGAAGCAATAGCTACTTATTACATATTCCGTTTCTTACCCTCTCTTCTATTATAGGAAGTGAAAGATCAATGAAAGGTTCTTTTACTGTTGAAATCTTGAAGAAAAAGAGAAAGTGCATTTAAACTCAAAACATTACACATAGCTCCCTTTATTTAATCAATATATTATCAGAAATTATATAAAAAGCTAAATAGTAGATGTATCAAACTAGAATGAAGAACTTCCCACTAACGTTTTTAAAATTTTATTAAGTTAGCTCTAATTTTCTTTCTAACACTGCATGAAATTTCAGCATACAGGCACAAAGGGCAAGGCCATTCACCTGGGCATGAACTGAATGTAGAAGCAGTGTGGTGCTCAGTTTCTCTGAGCTTCAGACAGATTTTCAAGTCATGTGGGCCTTTGTGGTATAATTTTGCAGAAAGCTACCTTTTAGAGTTTCCTGATTCTGGACACTTCTGCACAGGCGTTTGACCTCATACAGTGTTACGCAGCAGGAACTGGTTAAGAGTCAGTTAGGTGACAGGTTCTAACCTCATGCTTCAGGTAAGATTAAGTCAGTCTTACTGGTTGCTGCCTAAAGCTTTGTTAGATTTTTTTCACACCATAATATATTCTAGTATTGTTAAAATAAATCCAGTTACTGGGGAAAAGGGGATTGAAAAAAAAAACCCCAACCTTTTATGTACTGAGGTTGTATTTTGCCATCTATAAGCTGGAAATACCTTGCAAAGCATACCTAAAGACAATCTCTTTCAGCACTTTTGATCTGCCTTTATCACTAAGTCCTTTAAGCTCTCTCCCTTGCTGTTCTCAAATTCCTTCCAAAACTGACCTCTGAAAAGACTGTGAAAAACAAAACCCTTAAAAAAAAAGGTAAAAATCATGTACATTTAAGTCACTGAACAGAGTCATACCCTCAGTTACTGTCACCGTGTCCCTTCTCTTGTATTTGTGACCCTGTCTTCCACCTGTGACATTTGATATGCACTGCAGGCTTATTTTTACCTGTTGTGCGAGGCAATCAGGATGGTTTAGGTTCCAGTAAAGCAATAAATGAGATCAAAAGCATTGCAACTATGGTGACTGACTGCCTGAGGAGCGATGTTCAAAAAGGGGTTCCTCCAAAGTGTCAGTTTGCATGAAAAACATGAATCAAGAATATCTTGCCAGTGCAGGTAAAGGAAAATGAATGCTAAACTCTTCCTCAAAGAACTACAGCTAGCAAATTCCCAAGTCCTGGGCAGGCAGAATATAAGAATCCAACAAAAATTAATGAGACATGCAAAATACATACAACCTCTATTGCTCACATAGTCAAAGTTCTTCATTGATACCAGTAGCACTTTGAAGTATAATCTGCACATCACACACAGGTAAGTTCACCTGGCACTGCAGGACTGTGCTTTATTTTTCAAATTGATTAATTTACTTAATCTCTATAATATGAAATAGAATGTTTTAAACCAAACACAAATGTAACATTCAATTAGAAAAGTCATGCAAATAAGATTTTTCTCTTTCAAACAAAGAAAAATTATAAGGATCATGAAAAGCATTTATGATGAAATGTCAGTAATATTAATTATGAAAGGAATATGCTGTTCATCGGTGTTATTACGTTAATTATAAAACATAGTTCAAGGGAAAAGAAGTCATTTTAGCATTTCCCCACTCATACTAATTCAAAGTAAGTAATTCCCAATTTTCAGGTATATCCCAGAAGAGCAGGCAGGAGGATTTATGTTTTAAGATAGGTAGGTGTTTAAAAATATCAAATAACATTGGGGTATAACACATACAATTATAGAATTTGGAACCTCCAGCCTTAAGTCAGATGTAAAACCAAGCCCAGTACTTGAACCCTTTTTGAATTCAAAGGACCCCTCTTCTTAGGTTTGGGAGGATAATGCTTTTTAGAAGGAAGAAGTAATTTCAAATGAGAAACTTTCAATAAAGTCTTGTTTTTACAAACAAACAAGTATAAAATTGGCAACACAATTTTATACTTTCAAGACAACATAATCAAACCAGTATGTTATCTATTCCACATCAAACCAAATTCCAGAATACCTACATTTTCACATTCCTCACACATGACAGTGCTAGTCAATTCACCAACAAAGATCCTATCTATGAAGTTCATCTTCACACCCTCTCTTCCATATGCTGAAAAAACATTGCCTTTTTTAAATGTGAAAAGTAACAGATCCAATGTCACACTATAAGTACAACAAAATTCTTTCTAAGATATATTATGAAAGCACAATTTTTAAACATATTCAAAGTGTTCTGAACATGATACAATAATTCATCATATACTCTGTTATCACAACATTTAAAAATATTTTAGTGAGAAGGTCCCCTTTTATCCTTCCCTTCCCCACATAATGTAACAGAATAATAATACTGTATCTCTCAAAAAGAAGCCTCTTAAGTAAAATCTCAGTTTTCTTTTGCATACATACTCTTGTATTGCCTTGAAATAGATGCTGGGATAGCAGACAGATTGTCACCCATTCTAAATGGTTTTTTCAATTATAAAACTCTAAAAAAATTAAACAAAAGCCCATTCTAATACATCTCTATGCCTTCACTTTTGCAGATTTGGGAAGGGTGACTTTCAAAACATTTTAATCACTGAGACTTTAATTAAAACAAAATTCCATAAATCAGAACTATTGAATAAACAAACACACACACAAAAAAAACAAAAACCCCTTGTTTTGAAAAAAAAATAAGCCTTCTTTAGAAACAGCTATCTGTCTTGACTTTGTAATCGTATTTAGAGTGCTCAAAGTATCAGTCAACTCTTAGAAATCAGTTTTGTTTATGGGAAGTGGCCTCTGAGTGATACAGTAATTATGATCATATAACGAAGGCTTTTTATAAAACAAAATTAAATTCCATCTATCATTAAGAGATGCATTATTAATACCATGGGAGCCTTCATCCTGGATACAAAGATGCAAGTCAGCACATACTAAGCCCTCCATGCTTTAGGTACACACTAGGCGGCACTAGAGTAACACAGAATAAGAGTCTGGTAACTAAAGCACTTCGGGAGTGCTGTTTGCAATAGGCAGTTCTGAAAAAAATCGTATTTAAAGACTTGTTTGTTTTTAAAGGTTTTCAATAAAGAGTTGCATACCTTTGACTTTTTTTCTAGTTTCTTCATCTGCCGTCTTAGTAGTTGGGTTATTAAATGCTTTTAAGATACCAGTTTGTATACGCTGTAAGGAAAAAAAAAGTAAAAAATTAACAAGTATTCTAAGTGTAAGCATTCTAAAAACTAGTAACATATTAGATTTTATCTTTTTTTATTTCCATAAAATAAGCATAATCTAATATTGTAAAACTACTGTTGTTATGCACTAACAATGTCAAAACTACATAAGCTTTAGTAGATAACCATCTAAAACATTTCCCTTAAAAAGGGATTCATTGTAGGGCCCTTGACTGGCTATCAAGAAACTATGAAATTTTCAGTGAACAAATACTGTTCATTTCTTCCACTGCTGGAGGGAGAAAAAATGTATGGAAGAATGGACTGTTACTGATTTGACTAGGATGCAAAACACTTGAAGGATCTTTTTAATAACTAGACTTCAATGACTGTATTATTTTTATTACTCCTCTTTATTTGCTAACACTATACATTTCAGAGTTATGTTAGAAAACCTTACAAGAGGCAGAAAACCTTTTATGAATATTTGCTAAAAAAATCCTAAAAACTACATTTTTGAAAGAAGGATCAGAAAGAAGCAAATTTATAAATGATGGGCTGCCTCTCCAGACAGAGGGTTCTTCCCCCTGCTTCTTCTCAGCTGCCCTGGGGTGAGGAGATGCTGTATTCCTGTGAGATTTACCCTGGCAGCAGAACTGCACAGGCTGGTACAAAAACCCAACCTGACATGCTGCAGAGAGGGACGCAGGAGGATGAATCAAGTCTCCTGATGGGGAACACTGTAGCACACTTGCCCTTTTCCTGGCAAATGTACTGTCTCTGATCCACAAACTCTAGCAACATGTACAAGTCTCCAGCATTGGTATGCAAGTTACACTTATAATTAAATGTGTAACTGAAGTCACACTTAGGGTAAAGTACCATTGAAATGGTGATACCAAACTTTCTGCAGCTCAAACCCTATTCCCTAACAGGAAAGGATTAATAAATGGCTCTTGTTTCCAGGCAGCAAAGTACACTTTCCGGCCACATATTACAAGTGTGAGGGTGACAGTGTTGGAGGTTTGGTTTCCAGTTCAGACACCCATCAGACCAAGTCATACTCCGACCTTATGAGTATGTGACCTGGCTTGTGAATTAACTCCCGCTGCCCTGAGCTCAGCTTTGTTCATCTTAAAGCCAACAATATACTAAAAGGATTAATCAATAGGTAATTCATGAAGTTGAGCACCATAAATGGGTTTAGGGCCATAAGCAACCCTTTTGTTGGGATTAGCGCGTTGAACCATTTATTTAGGTCAAAGAAAGACATAGTCTTTGAATGGGCAGGGTACTGCGGACAATGGCAGCAGACATTAATCAATTAGCAGCAGGGTTCAGCCACTTCAGGCCCTGGTGTGAAACCATCTCCAGCCCACATTGCTGGAAATGGCAGACGCTATGTCATCTTTATTATCGTATTGCTAAGCTTTTAGCTTAAAAATCCACTTGTGTACACACACACGTTCTTACTTTTTTTCACAGGGATAGGGAAAAGTTCAGCACTGGTGTCAGATACAAGACACAAAACCACACAGAAGAGGCAAAAGTGCAATGTGATTCTTCGTTTGCTCTCATAACTAGTGCCATGTTATGTATCATATGTATTTCTCATCAAAATGCTTAAGGTTTAAAAAGAATCCTGGTAGGGGTAGGGAAGCAAGGATGGCCATGTTCAACTCTCTCACAGGTGGATGACAAAGCAGCCCTTTCGGGCAAGAACGAAATTTAAAAGCGGCATGGAAGAGAAAGGTTAGTGTTATCCCAGCCACAGAGTTCTGGTGGTAAACACATTGCTGCAGGCAGTGCCCAGCCAGAGCCCACATGGTGGGGAGGCCACAGGGGCAGCTGCTGGGCTCCTGCCTGTGGCAGACCAACACCACGGCCAGCACTCACCACGGGCCTTCATCTGCTGTCTGTGTGCCATCTACAGACCGGAAACACAGGATACTTAAAAGAAAAAGAGAGAAGGGGGGAGAGAGCTTTTCCTACTACTGTCGGTGGCAGAGCATCCTGAGGTGACAAAGGTGTGTTTGCAGTAATGCACCATTAAGGCAGCTGTGGGGTGTAATTGCAGGGCAGGGTGGCACCCAACTCTCCCTGCCTGATGATAGGGCAGCAGAAATAATGCCCAAAAGGTCACTGTGAAATCTCACCAATTTCCATTACTCTTTTGAGGTAGCTACTGTAGGTGTCACTGCTCTCTAATTATAAATGATTCAAAAGGCAAATACAAATGCGGGTTATCAAAATGATGGCACATCCACTGGTGAAGGAGGAGACTGACTTGAGAGGAAAGCACAAGCACCTACTGGAGAAGAACCTTAGCTGTTGTAATAATCTTGCCTTCTGTGAATCCTCTATCAAGCAAGTACAGTTTCCATCTTTTATTATATTAAAATCAAAATATAAAACAATAAACTTTACCTGTGCTGCAAAAACATGACAACTGTTTTCTAACTGAAATTACCTGCTTCTGTTGTGGGCCCTGTTCATGACATAATTTTCAAAGTGTGATAATGTCAAGGTTTAACTTGCAAGGTTTCTCCTTGCAGTTCAGTTCTGTTTATGAGTATACTGCTGACAAGACCACAGAATCACAGAGTCACAGAACATGCTGAGTTGTAAGGAACCCACAAGAATCATCATGTCCAACTCCTGGCCCTGCACAGGACATCCCCAAGAGTCACAGCCAGGAGCTAATTTTTGTTCCAAAGTGTTAAAATTCTCTTTGTCAGCTAAATCAGAGGTCCTACATTTACTTTCTTGACTGCTCAGATGTCCTCTTTTCCATCCTTCTTTTTAAATAAAGGCAAACAACTCAGATTCCTAAAGTTACCATGCTCTTTCTACTGCTAAATAAAACTTTAATTCCAACCAACAATTTTAACAAATTGACATGAACATAATTAAACCATCCTTCAAAAAATTAATTCTTTTTCTCAAGATAACAAAAATAACCACTCTTACTTTGTTAAGTATATTTTTAAAACATTGTGAACATGAAGAACATTGATTTGATGATTAGTAGTTCACCATAAAGTCAATTAAGTTCTTTAAAAAGATACACAAAGACACTACCTTCGTCTCCTCAATCCTGATTGCATCCAACAGATAGTGCAGAAGCTCCTGGCTGTCCTGCTGCTGGAACCCCTTAAATCGAGGAGCCCTATGAAAGAAACAATAAAGAATTTAAAATTACCTTAGGAGGCGTGCAGTCACAGAACATCCTGAGTTGGAAGGGACCCACAAGAATCATCAAAGTCCAACTCCTGGCGCTGTGCAGGACACCCCAAGAATCACACCATGTGCCTGAGACCATTGTCCAAACTTCTTGAGCTCTATTAAGCTTGGTGCTGTGACCACTTCCCTGGGGAGCCTGTTCCAGTGCCAAGACAATAACTACATCAGAGTCTTCTTGGATGCCAGGGACACAAATAAGTACAGTCCTTGCTGGACCTCATGGGGCTTTAGGAAGCTCCTGGTGTGGCAGGCAGCAATTACACTAACAAGTCTGCACTTTAACATCATATTTGATCCTTTGGGGTATGGCTTGACTGAAATACAGCTTTGCCAGTAGAGCCCCATCCATGCGAGCAGCACTTTCCTGACATATTACACCAGTACTTCTGTACCACCAAACATTCCCAACGTCATGGAAGAGACAGAAAGATTTCCAAAGTGCTTAACCTCCCTTGCTATCTCACCCTTTTCTCAATTGAGCTGAAATCTCAAATGCACATAAAACAGTCCATGTACAGTAAACCATAAACAGCATAATAAGATCAACTGAAAAAAGATGATCTTGAAATGTAAGGGAAGCCACACAGCAATATCTCAAACAAACAAAAACTGTGTGTCAGAATCCAAATGAGAATTTCTCAACTTCTTAAACAAATATATAACCATCTCTTCTAAATGTCTCTACAGTCAATCAATGCAGTAATCTGCAGCTTACCAAACTGATTAAGTCAATGAGTTAAGATAGTAAACATCACACAGTATATGGATTTCAAATACTATTAAGAAAATTTATGAGAAAATTGTAATAGTATGATATCCTGATATATGTATCCTGATACATGTAATTTGCACTGTATTCAATTACTCTTTTATTTATGTTAAATTTCTTCAACTGATATTACATATATCAGTGATAAATGCTCTAAACAAAGGATCTCCATTCAAAGAGCATTTCTAATCAGAAAAGTGAAGGTTTGGTGTTGGTTTTTTTTGGATAGGAAGAGTCAGGTACTCCTGTGTTGTCAGGTAAGAGTTGCTCTTACAGCTCTTTCACAGAAGTTTTAAAAGGACCTTTTAGCGTCATGAATTATCAATTCACACAATATCTGCATCCAAACTGCTGTCCTAACAAATTGCAAAACCTCCCACATCTGAAATTCGTATTAAAATATGCAATATTACCAAAATGTAGTTTCATACCTAAAATGAAGAGAACCCAAAAATGATGAGAAAATCTCTTTACAGTTGTTTTGACTGAGACAAAAAATTTTAATCCAGATTCTAAAAACTATCAGGTTTGCAAAGACAAGTAATAAATTGGCTATACACTGTCTGAACTCTCCTCAAATCTGCTTGTGGGAATTGTATACCCATCTGGTTTAAACAGCAAAAAACCCTGAAATGACAGATGTTCAAATTCCATAAATACTCAGCACTAATTCAAAGGAATCTTCCCTATTCATCCATCAAAACAATCAAATATAAAAGTATTTTCCTTCCACTGCACATTGAATACAAAAACAGTACAAATTTTAGCTTTTTTGCAATTCCCAAGTGTACCAAAAACAAGTTATCTAAGAATTCATGCAATCAGAGACTCATAGAATGGTTTGTTCAAAAAAAAATACTGTACTTCCAAACCTTCCATCTCTAGAAATACTCTCTACTTCCATCTCTACAAATAAAATGACTCAAAGGGAAGGGTCTATGCCCTAGAAAATACATGTAGCATCGCCCTCGTCCTCTCCAACTATAGTGTTCTCCAAGCTGCCCTCTGTGGTGTCTGGCCACAGCGGCAGCAGAGATGAGACAACTCAGGAGTCAGCCCAAGGGCACAGAAGGGACACTGGCACCAGCTGAGGTTGTACCATTACACTTTACTACACAGGATGAACAAAAACTGAAGGCTCCACAGGAAAGGTGATTCTTTTCTAGCCTTTTGGATCACGAGCAGCATCTGCATATCCCTCTTAAGCCAAAAGACAAAAACCATTTGTTTCATACTATGCTTCCATTTACACTGGTGATCTTTTAGCCAACTGCACAGGGTGACACTGTGTCTGTTCATGAGACAGCCATTCATTAGTATCAATCACTGCTGTTCAAAAACTTTTGATTCCTTTTTTTACTACTCACAGCATCTAAATATATTCTAAATATCGTATTTCCCAGGCATAGATTACACAAAAATTACAAAAAATAGACTTGAGTACATGGACAGATCCTTAAGGTGTTGTCCTTACTAAGATGACCACCACTTGAAGGCTTCTCCTGAAGAAGAGCCAGTAATTTGGGTCTCCAGCTTCTTGCAACCCCAAATGAAACTGTATAGATATTCACCATTATCACATCTCTAGTCACATTAACTACTGTGCATTACTGAGGACTGTAACGGGTGGGTTTATGCATTTCCAGCAATGCCACCAAATGGCAGCTGTGACTCTTGCTGCAGACTGAGAGGAGCACATGCAGGCATAACCCCTTCCAAAGCCTAGCACAGGGGGCAACTGGCTAAGAAGAACTAAAATAGCCATTTCATCAAACTGGCAGAGGAGCCAGAAAAACCAAGCACTTACTTCACTTTTATTGAACACGCATTGGGCCATTTTTCATTGTCAGCCGCAGATTGTGTGCTCTGGCTAATCAGTACATTCAGCTGCAAATACGTATCTGTATTTTCCCCTGGCACAATGATCTCACTTGCCTAGCTATGGTCTTCAGCTGTTCTAGGGTTCTTGAAGGTGAGGCTTCTGACCCACTCATACACCAAAGCTGCTCAGGTTTGTCTTGGAAATTTGTGCTTATGGACAGGAGAAATTAAAGGAGATCAGAAAACACATCAGATATGCAACGTGCCTACAACAGTAACATGTAAAGCTGGGCAAGATGTCAAGATGCCAAGTTAGGGCACAGCAGACTTGGGCTAAAGGCAGGATAGTGATACAAGGGTCTCCGTTCCGAACTGCTCGCTGGAGGCCCTTTGGGGCGTAACTGGAGAAGAACTGAAGGTGACAAGGCAGATATCTAAGGTCAGTGCCTAAAATTAAGTGGAATCAATCTGGACCTGCACATGCAAATCACGTTCACATTTACAAAGAGGATACTTTCACATTTGTATTTCATGTCTACTTTTTGACACAAAGTTGACAACATCCCTAGTTAAAAATGATTTAATGATGCTGCTGTACTGTGATGCTTACTATAAAATCTGGAATCAGCAGAGTGAGTGATTTTTTTAAGCATTCTTTTCACAGCAAATTTTTTCCATGAGCAGGTCAACCTAAAAAATTAATTCCAAATTTAAAAAATTGAAATATGCTTCTTAAAAATTAAATATTTTAATTATTAAAGTGCAGTATTTTCTTCTATTAAAATCATGTTTTATTTCCAATCAGTTTGATTATAAACACCAAATACTTTCTAAAATGCACTGAACATTTATTTTGGCTCCAATAAAACACTCAATATACATTAAAAAAATAACATATGTAGCTGCATGCACATTTCTATGCGTGCACAGTTTCACTTTTCAATTTGCTAAAATAATTCTCTCTCACTGAACATCCAGGAATCTCAAAGAAACCTTTTTTAACACAGATGCCAAAATCAGTTCAATTCTGAGAAATCTAGTTATTTAGCAGGAGTATTATGATTAACTTATGAGAAATGTCTTGTTTTCCTGAAGCAATGAGAATCAATGAGCATATTCAGCCTATATCGTCCAATACAGGCACAGTAATAGCTTTAGTGCACAGCAAGAAAACGTTGCACATACACATCCTGGATCGTAGTACTACTAGGGATTTTTATTCCTTCCTGGTCACAAAAGCAGGATCTCTGCAAGAGACACTATAGTAAAAAGGAAGAAAAATTAATAATTACTTTACAAAGAGGCCAGCAAAAGCCCCATCACTGTTACAGGAGCGTTTTTTCACTGTAAGCATACCTCACAGGACTAAATCTTCAATGCAAATCACAAAAAAGCCCCCCTCACACTTTTTGTTACTTCTTATGGTTTGCAGTGTAACCTCCCACTGATCAGAATACAATAATTATTTCAGATGAAAATTAATTTACTAATTTATATTTTAAGGTAAAATAGTTTTCCTGCATGTTCTACACAGTTTTATAGCTAACTAAGAGGGCAGAAAATTAACTCAGCCATGACAGTTTTTCATTTTGCTTGTTGTTTTGGTTTTTTTTTCATTTTACTAGCACAAAGTGCATCTATAAGTACAAGATTATTTAGGCTTCTCTGTGTCTGTATTAAATCTACGTGCCTGAATATTAATGGAAACAAGGATGATGGGAATGTAATAGCTACCAGTTTAAAAGCAAAGTGGCAAGGAAAATGACTTGTAAAGATTTTGTGTAAGGTTTGAGTCATTTACTTGAACTGACAAATTATGTTATTACATAAGTTAACACTGCTTAAAATATAGTTAATCTGTCATTCATGTTCATAGTATGCTATGTAATGTTGCATATAATTTGAGATTAGTGCATTTGTTTGGGGAGGAAGCCAGAAAAGGAAACCAAAAATTAACCAAAAAAAGGAGGGAGGGAAGGAGGGAGGGAGGGAATTTTACACCTCACAATGTATTTATTGGAAACTTCCTACATTTATAAACCAGTATTAGAGAAAAAAAAAAAGGAATTAATCCATGCTGATACACAGAGTTCTGACAACTAAAAGATGTGTGCTCTCGTCTCCTTGAAAATATGCTTCAAGCAAGATCCTTGGCAAAAGTGGGGGACTTGAGATGGTTGGTTGAGTTGACCGCTCACAGATGTGCTGACATATGGAAGCCAGTGCCAATGCGATACAACCTGTTGTACAGTGTCAGCAGGATAATGACAGAACAGGTTGAACTCCTGCTAATGGCCATAAGTGGTGAAGGACAACTGTGACATCTACATGCATACTACTTATCTAGCCTCTCGTTGCTTGCCTGAGACCAGTTGTAATTGCTTGACCGTCAGTTAAAGAAATAACTTCTCCTGAATTACTACATAATAACATAATTTTTTGAAGAAAAAAACCTAATAGTTTTAATTCCTATGTTATATTCATTTGAGGGAAATTAAGCTATGCTTTTAAAGAAGAACCGGGATACAATTACAGTCATTCAATTATGCTACACAGAGCTGACAAACTTTTACTGTCTCTAATAAAAATCTTATCCAAAATCATCCTTTTAGGAATTACTATTTTTGTGTAAAAGATAGCCCAATACCTTGGAAAACTTTAGAAACAGCAATAAATGCTTGGACACAGAAAACAAAACATGCTATTTGATTTTTTCCAGTAGTGCAACATGGAGTGGAACCCTTTAATAATGCAGTATATACACTACAGAGTCCTGCTTGGTAGGAGGTACTTGGCAGGAAAAACACCAACCAAACATGGGCGTTCCCCAACATGTAAGTAACAGATAATACCAGGCACAACTGTACCATCTCAAGGGCTTGCACACGTTGGCTGATATATTTAATCATTTTTGTCTCACCTTCCCTCAAAACAGAAAATGAGGCACTATTACTTTCTTGCAGTGTACCAGATCTCTGCTGAGCAAAATGCACTTGTTAGAAGAAGCTCTGAGTGGATGTAACAACTGACACAGTACCATAAGTCATTTCCAGCTTAACCATCAGAGGGAAAACACATCTCTTTTTACAAAGTAATGGAAATACCTGTCTCGGGAAACTTCTTCCTACAAGCTATACTCAGGTGAAGGCCTTTATACATGAGATCATGCATCCCTATATAAAAAAAGGTTTTCTCTTTATACGGATGTCTTAATTCTTCTTTCTTCCTTTATGTCCTGCTAAGATTTTCAACGACACTCCGTGACAGCAAGTTCCACAGGTTAGCCCTACAAAACGTTAAAAACCTCCTTTTTTCATCTCTGGCTCTAAATCTATTGCCTTTCACAGACAGCTCCCTGAACTCTTATAAGGTCAGTTAAAGATGCAGAGCTAATTCATTTTCTATCATTTATTGCCTTCTCTTGCTGTCATGCCTTCATTTCATGTTCTCTCCTGCCTAAACTCCCAATATTCAAGTCCCTATTGACGTGAAGACTTCCTATTTTTGTTACCTCTCCCTAAATTCTGGTTAACATGAACATTGCACTGAGAATACACCTCCAATGTACCTAATGAAATTACTGGTTTTTTCTTTCATTTGATCAGCAAGCTTTGCTTACATAGCTCACCAGTACCACACACATTGCACATTTGTGTTCTATGAAGTGCTGCACAGGTCTTCCCCTCTAGTAGAAGAAGTGAACACAAAACTCAGGAACGTGCAGATGATTGCTGCCAATGCACACTTTTACATGTAATTCATCTATTTTGCATTCATGAACTTGATACATCCAGCTTTGTTAACTTGTTCCCAAAATTATGAAAGCTCTGACAAAGTTTGCTGGAAAAAAGACATGCAATCTCTCAACTGCTGCTGCACAGAGAAGATGTGATCTCCTCTGTCAGAGCTCCTGAACGTGCTGCAGCACCATCAGCAAGGCACATGGAGGCATGACAGGGACACAAAATAATTCTTAACAATTGGTCAGGGAAACATCAGCTGTGCATTCTGCTATTATCTTTCAATGGTAAAAGTCAAATGGGAAAAATAAGCATGCTGAAAATCTTTTTAGAAAAGATATTTTCCCTACAGCAATATTATTTTAAAAGAAAAGGCTCAAAAAGACTCCTAATTAATAAGGATAATCCTGTTTCCTTCACCCCTTATATCTTGTACAACATTATCGTAGTTTTCATTAACATTTCCTCTCAGAAGTGCTAAATGTGGAATGCTCCAAGCACTGTTTCAGTTTCCCTCCAAAACTATAGTTCTACTGATACCAACAGTCCTAACTGTGCCTGACTTCCACTCTGTCAGTCTCACCTCTCTCTTGAGTTTTACTTTCTGCACCTGAGAAGGAAGGCTGAATACTCCTTGTGGAAGGAAGACCTATGTAGATTTTGTGACCACCAACAAAATCTTTGTTAGGTAAGTATTTTTTCCTGCATGGTAATATAGCAATATAATACCTATATACATAATTCTTTCGTGGAGGTTTGAAGAAGCTAAATTCTGTAACTCCCTTCTGGACTCATCACCTATATGCTGCAACGTTTACTTCATACACAAAACTAAGCCTTCTTCCACCAATAAAATTATTCAGTCATAACAAATAAAGGAAATAAAATTTATGTCCTCTTAATATATCAGTTCTGCATTAGTCACTAAGTCTCCAGATAAGTCAGAAGTCTGCAGTCCTGATATTCAGCATAGTGGAAAACCAACAGAAGGGCCCCGTAGCAATGCTCACAATCTGTCCTCACAAAACATCTGACAGCTGCAACACTAACAAAATTAACAGTGGATGAATTAGTACCAGACGCTAAACAGTTGCTATAGAAAGACTCATACATTTCTTTTCTTCTTCTCCCCTTCTTCAGCCTGGCCACCCCACCACTTGATAAAATTAACACTTGGCATAATTTTTTTTCCTTTTGTTATCCAATAAAAAAAACCACCACAGATACCCTTTCATACACAAGACTATGAACTTCATGCCATGATCTCCTCAGACTCTTAAAGAAGCAGTTTGCAGCTGAAAAGGACTGCGTTCCAGTTCTCTTACTGCTTTTGTGCAGCGAACGTCTATCCACTCGCGGGTTTTGGGATCCCACTAAGTGACATGCCAGAGCTGAAGCTGAACAAGGCAGCACATGCTCCCTTTCTTTTTAAAGGCTCTCTGCCCACACCTAACCTCACTCCTGTGCCTTTGCCGTCTCCTTTTAAGCCCTTCCTTTCCCTTTCCCTGGGCACTGTTCAATTTTTGAGTATAGATGCCAAGTTCAAATGTTAGCATTCAAACACTTGTATACTGCAACACCTGAAACAGGTGAGGTTCTGACATCCTACAATGACATCCAAAATAGCAACTCCAGACATTAGATTTAGAAGTATTATCCCAGGACTGAACTGGAAATGAGCGCAAGTGTGAGGTCTTATTTTATACAGCTACCTTTACTGTATCTTGAATTAACTGATCCAACATGAAAATATGTCACCTCCAACTAGAAGATTAAAAAACAAAAATTCATCCAAACTCATCAATACCAATTTAACAAAATTTTTATTTTTTTATATGTATAATCCAATTGCGTAATTAAAGAAAAGTAACCATTTTTACAGGATCAGCCTTCCACTACACATAAGAAAAATGTTAATAATAAATTGCTCTGTTACTTTTTTACTAGATAGCATAGTGTAACAGTCCCAACAAGTAGATCTAAGTGCATAAAGAACAGCAGCATACCATCACCTGCTGACAGCTCCAGCATTTCAACCATTCATGTCTGTAAGAAACCTAGTAGTATTTGGAAGTGACTGTGCTAAGTACTAAGTAAAACATCTATATTCTACATGCCCACTCAGTGTGCACATCCCTGTTTTGGAAGCTATAAGGAAGTATTCAAAATAACGTTCTAGCAAAGGCTGGGACTCAAGACAATTCCTGCATCACTGAGTCCATCTCTTGATACCACAGACAAGTATATGCTATACTATCCATACAATCTGCTTCATAAATTCTTTAGTGAAGAAAGGTATGGTCATACACTGCAGACTTCATTGAGACAACAAGATCTATGAGGGGAAATAAAAAAGAGGCTGCAACCAGAATCAGCAAGCTTTTACATAAAATATAAACCCCCTAAACATTACTGTTGGAAGCCCTTCCCCATTTCCTTCTCCCCAGTAGGTAACTGACCTGTCTTTCTCTGACATATCTCTCTGAAATATGAACATTCTGTTTCAGTGTAGTTCTTCCTTTTACACATTCACTCTGCCATCTCTTTAGGAAACTTGTTTGAACTTTACTTGTTGAATAAAAAGGGTCTGTGCTAATTCAATGTGTAGATCACAAGCAGTGTGTGCCTACTTTTTTAACAAAACTTCCTGGCAGGATCCAAAAAGCGGTTTTACGGAGAATGCTGCAGTAACACACACTTCTTCCTAGCTGGGACTCCTGCAATCATGCCATGCTCTCTCTTTCATTTCTGCTTTGCTGAAAATTAGAAAGCCAACTTTAAAAGATGAAAAAAGGCTTTGTAAACATGACATGACAGAACACTGCATTCATATTGTTTAATATATACTAAATGTATTCAGTTTGCAAAGATAAAGATTTCCCATTCTCCTACTTCTACCACTGCAGACTGCTGAATTTGCTGAAACTCCCCCTTTTTTCTTTCTTCTTTATGTCAGCAGCAATAAGAAAACAATCAAAAAACCAGAACTTTGTCACATGTGTTCAGACCCTTACTTGCCCCTGAACACCTAACTTCTTGCTAACAGGATGCAGCTGACACTTTTGTTATTGACAGCAGAGCTAGTAAAGGATTTGTGTCCAGGCTGTGTTCTGCACAGATAACAAAATTAAGAAATAGGGGTGAAGGCAAGAGATGGTAAAAGCTGGCAGAAAACTGTCTAAACAGCAAAAGTCTACTGCCCATACTAAAATGTCTCAGTTTTAGCTGGTAGTTAAAGGATGTGCCCTTCATACCAAAAAATAACGATAAAAGAACAACTAGATAGCTGAGATTTAATACTGATATACATCCCTTGATGACTACACAAACACACATAGAGCAAATACAAAATAACTCTAAAAACAAAATGTCATCTAAAAGGCACTGCATCATGATTATTTCACACCGAAATTGCTAAGATGGGCTTCAAAACATGTTTTATATCATCTTTTCCCTTCTATCTTTAATACTTACTGGGAAAAAACTAGTATTGTTATTTAATCATTTCCCTTCCATTTCTCAGCCAAATTTTATTCATATAATCACATTTTTTGAGACAGCCTCAAAAGAGAAGGAAGAGTGAGAAAACAATATATTTTTCTTCCCTATATATTTTTCTTCCACATAGATAATGCTAGACAGAGAACACTGCTGTTTGACTCAAGACAGCTTTAAGGTCACTTTATACACATTTCCTTTTACATCTCAAAAGAATCAAAAGGAAGACAAGTACAATAGAAAAAATGTATTGAGTTTCTGAAGTTTAAGTCTGAGGACAAACAACAAGGTAATAATTTATTTCTTTACAGAATTAAGTTGTCCCTGCTTAGTCTAAAAGCTTTTGTTTCTTTATATTGTATTTTAAATCCATGCTTGCCCAGTAAGGTTGTCCTGGAACACCATGGTAGGAGGCTTTCCTCCTAATTCTCTTGATGCAAAATCCTTAAAGTTCCATAAATAATACTGTAACAAAAGAGTCAATATTATTCTTTTTTAAATGTGAGAGTCAGATATACCACCCTCCGGTTACTCTGCTTCTACAGCTTCTTTTGCTTACAAGTCAATATTTAAATATTTGTGTCAACTTTTAAATAAGTCTTCTACAGGTGTTTTAAAAAGCAAGATTGTTTGCATCATCATTGACAGCACCTACAAAGCACCACTGTAAACATTTTCCACACCAAGGAACAGGAGTTTCTTTAGGGCTTGCAAGCTCTTTGCAATCTGGAGCCATATGCCATTTCACTACTGCTTCAAGTCCTTACTTGTTAGACCCTTTTTAATTTTGAATTGATGCCAAGGTTAGACATCATTGCAGAGATTTCCCTCTTAAAATCTTACTCTTTATTACGAAATACCTACACACACTTTGCAGTATTAGCACAGCTTTATGATAATATGCTAATATACAATAAAACAAGAAAAGTAATTCTATTTGCTTCAGTTTTATCATGCCCCCTTCTTCCCCTCATACTCAGTTCAAAGCCCATTGAACATCAGTGGTTATGAACTGGACCATACATTACATGAAGAGCAGGTACAACCCTGGAGCACAACAAGGAGTCCTACAATTTTAGAACATGAAGGACTGCCCAGTAAAAATCTAATGGCACCTTAGAAAGGACAAAATTGCATACTTAGAAATGTATCACCAGAAATTAGAATTAAATAAGTAAGACACTGACAATACATACTTTTGACAAAGCTGGCTGAACAGCACTTTAGGAGAAAGAGGACCTTTTCCAGCCTCCCTCATACTGTGAAGGAACAAGAACATCGCTGAAGTCAAAGGTCCTGGGCTGGAAAGGTTTACCACCAAAGGATCCTTCAAAACAGAGGTAAATTGCACGTCAGTTTCAAAGGTAATGACAGGAGAGTCCTTTCAAGTTACTATATTCGTGATAAAAAGCAATGTAACTTTCAGTCTTAAGAGTGTTTTGGGGTGGTTTTTTTTTAAATGTTGAGGTCACCTACATCATTAAAATAATTGAAAAGAAAGCCTATTCTTTAAGCAGTAATAGTAGCAAAACCAAGCAATTTTTGTTGAGCAAATTGGTGGTCACCAATAGTTTTGGAAACAGGCATGTCATTGAGCGAGTCTGATTCTCACAAAAACAGGCTACCTTCCTGCTGTATTACCTGCTTTACTCTTACTCCCACATGCACTGAAATTCAGTTGGAAAGACAGCAAAAGTGACCATCTCCATGGACCAGTGTAAGACAGTGCTCAGTGGTTCCCTGTTACTCAGCCTTAGGAACAGGGTGGCCAGCTCCTGTGACCTGAGAGCCACACAGTGAGATTGCCACACATTCAACAGCCACAGAAACACACTCTGTTCCTCCAAGAACCAGGTGCCATGAAGGCACCAGCAGTGGTTCAGAGTAAGAGCGGATGGTAGATCCCACACATGTACCATGGCAGTGGGTGACAGGCATGGGGTGCATCCCACACAGCACCTCTTGGTATGACGTTCACCCCAGCCAGCAGGTTCTGGGTCTGGAAGAATCCAGCCAGGAGCCAACAAAGCCAGTTTTAAAGCAGAAGAAACTCCTACTCTGCTCACGTGCCACATGTGTCTCAACAACCACGGACCACCAGCTCTTCCTAACAAGCTCCAAGGGTCACATGTGACCACAGTGCTCCCTGCTAGCTGGCCTGACTATCAGATTACAACTGCCAAACAATTAAAGAGGGTCCTCATCCAGAAAGCAAATACACACAAAATGTAAGCGCTATGGATACACACAAAGTATTTGTTTTATATACACTATCAAAAGGTGGGAAAATGCCTCTTACCAAGCAGGAAGGGGCAGGTTGCTATATTACTATTAGTTAGACTACTGCAGCCCTCTAATTCTGCATTGACTTACAAAGACCAGAAAACACAGTCTTTACTCCAAAGATCTTATTTACATCGTAAGCATTGTCATTAAACAAAAAATACATCTTTCAACCTTATGGCTGTGCAAGTTTCACATCAACCATAAGCCAACATCCCACTGGCTTTCTAAGCCTTTGGGCACAAACAAGCTCCAGACCTCCACTGTGGCTCACAATAACTTAGTGAAACGTGGCTGCTCAGAATTGCCACTGGAGGAAATAAAGACAGCAGTGCAGTGAATTTCACACTGTTCTTGCCTGGAGAAGCTACGAACATCACCTACAGCAACACAGAAAAATCTTCACCATTTCAGAGGTATCTGAAACAGAATACCACTTCTCTACCCTCACTGCCACCAGAAAGCTTCTAGCAAACAGCAGGAAAAAAAAAGAGAAAAAAAAGAAGAAAAAATCTTCTGTAAACTGCTTTAGCTAGCTGAGGGAAAGGGGTATTATCTTTTTTGCCAGCACCATATGAAAACCCAAGTCTCTAAGACATGACAGGAACAGCAGAATATTCTTTGGATAACAGCCGCAGGAGTCTCTTTCCCATATGCCTGCAATGAGCTCAAGGACAAGAAACTTGTTCCTCATTGAAATTTTGCTTCTCTTACTTTAATTCCCTGGCCTGTGAAGCACATAATAAATTTTACAAGTCTTATCAATAAAGGGCTGGGACAGACTGGATTAAAATATTTTATGAACACTTTCTCAAGCCAAATAGACTATTCCTGTATCATACATTCATACTTAAGAAATTAAGTGGCAAACAAAAATAAGCCAGTCTCTCTTTCTTAAGGTCAGGCATTATTTGATACTTCAATATCACAAAATGTAAGAGCAAGTCATTATTCCCTCTCCTCCAGGGCTCAATAATGATTTTTGCAAAAGTGAGTTCACAGACAAAACAGCTAAAGAATTAAAAGGCAAAAGAAATGGGAGAGTAACAGTGTGCCTTTAAAAGAGATGTGATTTCCTGTCCTCCAGATTCTTCCCACATTTTCCCAAATTTGTATTTCTCACTGCATACTTACCAATTGAGAGTCTGAAGCATGACAGATTTTTAACTTTGTTCCTTTCTCCTTCATCTCATACATCAGTTCATTTAGTACATGAGTCTGTGCCAAGTTCTTAAAGAAAAAAAACAAAAAAAACCCACAAGAAACATGCTGATCTTTCAATTACAGAGTTTTCTTTAGTTACATATTCCAGCTTCAGGACAGACAAAACCAGATATATTGCATAATGTATAAATGAGGTTTAGATCAGACCACTAGAAAAGTCACTGAACTGTTTCTAAAATTATAGCTATTTTTCTTTAATTTCAAAATAGTTTCTTAGTAATAACTTTGTTATTTTTGTTGAGTAACAAGATTCATTAATTTATCTTTTTTATGATGAAGACATTAGTATCAGAAATCATTTCTCTCTTTTAAACTCTGCAGTCCCTCTCATCATGCCCCATCAAGTACAAAGGCTTTGGAACACTGAAAAGCATTACCTCTCTGAATTCAGGAGAGAAAACAACTCAACATATCTCTGCTTTGTTTCTTTATTTTTGGTTAACTTTGAATACAGATCACTTCAGTTTCTACAATGCTCTAAGTATGGAAAGATAACAATTTGCAGTAATTCTACTCTTTACATTTTTACTATTTGTTTACTGAATTCTGTAATCAACATCCTAAACACAAGGTAAAGTGAGCCAGTGCAGAACACCTTTGTAGCAGTTTTCTCTCATTTGTTCACTCCTGTCTGCAGAGATAGAAATGTCTCTGCTCAGCTGACAAGCAACAGGATGGTCCAATATCAAGCCTGCCAAGACTGCTGCTTTCTTTGAGGGTGTTCGATTAGTTGTACGCTCAACATCAATAGAACTGTATCAGTATAGCTCATTCCTCTTATTCTAGTCAGGAAAAAATTATAATCAATAAAAGTACTTTTTTAACTGCATCCATTGTAGGGGCTTAAAATCATCACAGAGTGTGGAGACATTTACATTACACACAAAGTACCACTATGCACAACACCAGTATGGAAAATACCTTGCATTACTCATGACTGCTAATGCTGAACTACAAATAAAACCACATGCTAGAGTACAACCCACACACATATGCAATGTGCAAAACACTTCACATTTTCACTTGTCTCATTACTGTGCAAAATGCTACTGCTCCAGGAATTCTTTTTTGTGACAATATGCAATATTCCTTGGATAGCAAGGAGTAAAAAAAAATTTGAAAAGGACCTTCAGAAAGCAGAAAGAAGACTGGTAACACTCAGAACCTTTCCTGAAGCCCACAGATTATACAGATTTAGTATTTCTGAAATCTATTAAGAGAAAGTGGTATGACCTTTCCATCTTACCTGCATGACAGCATTAAAAAAGCAGGTATTTCCTAAATTGTTTATTCCTTTAACTGGAATTGATGCACCATTACCAGAACTTTTTCCTTTCAGTATTTCACTTGTTTCACTGTTTTCTTCACGAAGACGTATGATTTTTGATGAACCTATAATTAAACTATAGATTAATATGACTATGTAATTGCAGAGTTTAATCAATTTAGTCCTTCCATGATTATGTTTACCAATTTTAACATATGTGGAAATATACCTTGATGATACTCTAAGCCACTTTATGCAATCTTAAAAAAAAAAAAAGACATCAACAGTTAAAATCCTGAGAAGACAAAAAAAATTCCCAAATCTCCCCAACAACTACCTACATCCAACAAAATCTTCCACAATAATCATACTGTCCCATAAGACTGCAACTTCTAAAATTACACAAGCAATAAATAAAGTAAAACAAGCTCTGTTAGTTTGTTAACAATAGGCTGAGATGTATGTTCATTAGAGATATTAGAAACACCACAAGAAAGCTGCTTTTTGGTGCATTTGAACACAGGTAATCAAAAGTTACCACCTGGATGCTGCAAGTCTTTATCAATTATTGCACTCTGTTCAAGCTGTCTTGTCAACAGCCCCAGCTGGAGTCATTATCAGTTTGCTCAAATGCTACATTTGCTCCTCAACCCACCTCTCTTTGTCACAGCCTGAGGAATTGCTAATGCAACCCACATACATACAATGCTAGTGTTTTAATTTCAAGTAACAAAAATTGGATAAAACTATGCTACCAGTATAACATCCACATAATTCCCTATTTCCCTTATTATTTAAACAGATAATGGGCAGCAAAGTTAGACAGTCATTAACTTGTAGCCTAGAGGTAATGGCAAGACTTGAGATAACAATATTTAGCCTTGAATTCTACTAGCAACTTTCATATTGTCATGGTTGCAGGACTAAATATGAACATTACTGACATCTGCAGTGTCTTAAATATTGATTAACAATGCACGTCAATGTAAACGAGTTATGGACTTAATAGATGCCAAGAACTGTGATGCTACAATCTCTGTCTTGACATATGAATTCATATATCTGTTCTAATGAGTTTCACATTGAAGTCTCATTAAAGTGTTCTTGAGAAATAACTAACAGACCTATTTACGTTAATGAAAATCTCATGCCAAAAGGCTCTTTTATATACCACTCCTAGGTAGCTTCTTGCTCAGAAGATGAAAAAAATATAATTAAATAAAAAAGAAGTCATTAAAATATCTATTGTAGCTGGCAACAAGCTTCTGACACAATCTGCCTGCACGCTACAGTGCCATCAAGGTGTAACTATTAGTCGAAAGTGTATCAGAGTTTGTCAAAACACAGTTAGAGGTGCTTTGTTGTTTAAAAACATTTTAAAAGGCTCTTGTTAATACTGCTTACATAGCTTTAAATTACTCTCCCTTCCACTGGGGTAGATAATTAATACAGTAGAAGGACAAAGTAAAACACCGAGTTCTTGAAAAGCTACTCACACCCTGAAACACTCACTGTTTTATGGGCTGCATGCAGCAACACCTTTTAATTGACATGGTTACAAAGGGCATGCTCATCCACCCACAAAGATTTAGCTCCAGAATGACCACAACAGGGGAATGGGAGCTCCCAGAATCTGCAACTCAAAAGCACTGCTCACTCTTAAAAGTTTAATAATGTAAGTGGAGATGTTCTCCCCTCAGAGAAGTGGGCCATGCAGAATAGTGCTGGGGAGAAGAGATGGTTAAAAAGAAAAAAAAAAGAGGGGAAAAAAAGCCAAAATTGTGTAAATAATTTGTGTATTAGTATACCACAGTTGTTGCATTTATCCATCGGCATTCAAAAACATCTGGGACAGCATCTTAAAGTAAACAATGTTCACAAGGCCATCTGGACAAAACTGCAGGCAAAAATTAAAGCATAAGCATATGGAAAAGCAGATTTTTCTCTTCCCTTTAGCAGTACAGGATGACAAATGTCAAACCTAGATCTGTCCACGCTTCACTGTGCTATGCTTTGCAGCACCACCTGGCTCTCCTTGCACAGCCACCAAATATGGACAGCACTGCCACAGCGGACCATATCTGCAGGGCAAACTCAATAAAAGCATTTCACTTCATGGTTAAATGGCAGCTTCACACAAGTAGCAAGGTTCCATTTGCTGAACCTTACATATAAATTATTTAAGGAAGGGAAAACAAAGCCAAAGCATCCAGCTTTGCGATAAGAGCTGGATGAATACGCAATTATAAAGCACAATAAACGAGAACCAGACATCCAATTGCCACAAAGCTGGATTGTTAGTATAGGGATAAGGAGAAATAGCAGTAAATTGGGAAAAGGCCTGCATGTTGTTATCAAAGTCTAGGAACCTCCTTTCATTCAGAAGGTTTTAATTACTCCCTCTTGATGTTTCAATAATTTTACAAACAAAATCCACATGACATTTTACCAGGTTTTTTCTATCTGTGAAAAGGTCTTGACAGAAAAATGTTGCTTTGCCATTACAAAGACTATCTGCTGCCTTGCTTATAACACACAGGTATTTTTAAGGACATACACAGAGCCAGAGGACGGACAGCAGTTTTTAATTTAGCTCTGCTCAGTGTCCCCAGCTCAGTGATAAATGACAGACAGGCCTGAAGCTGAATGTTTACTTGACATGTGAAGAGTTGGTCAGTCTTAATAGAACATGCTGGTAATGACTGTGATAGCTAATACCTCTACAGATTGGGGCTGGAGGGTCCTTCTGCAACATTAACCCAAGGCTACAAGCATGCTATTAATCAAAAGGCTAATATGTAATTTTTTAAAGTGAATTTGCACTGAGCAGCTGTTTCATGGACCCTTGCCGGCTCAATCTTGCAATCCTGTAATATTTTAACAGGCGTGCTTTTGGATATGAAAAGTGACTTTTAAGCCAGTACAGACACAACAAGGATCCCAGCAGAAGGATTCCATCAAAATGGCTTTCATCTGCTGCCGCCCACAAGGACCTTCAGCTCCTGGCCAAACAGGAGAAAAGAAGTAGTCCAAGCCATTCATACACATACAGTAATACTTCTTATAAAGGACTTTGTTAACATTAATGAGAGCAAGCTGGGTGAAAAGCACAGAAGTAATTAAAGGCATAGACCAGTTTCTGTCCATAGTTCACTACTACGTCTTTTAGAGAGTTGACGTGGTGACCCTCAACCTCTCTGACCTTTTCAGGTAGCGTGGACATCAGCCCCAGGCAGGCCTGTTCCTCCACTGCAGAGACAGAGTATCTGACTGTGCCTGGGGCTCACACATTCAGGCTCTTTCTGCTGTTTTGCTGCAGAGCTGGCCTTCCTAATCCAGTCACACATGGGAAACTCTCATACAAGTTCTGCCTTGATCACTACAACCTTCTCTTCCCTTGACAAAGTATATCTGGCTGCAGAGACAGCCTGCCTGAGCACTCTGCCAAGACCCACTGCCCAGCTCTCCATCCAATTCATCACACCCTACTGACCACCCCTTCACAGGCACCAGGTCAGTGCCCACCCCTGGTCTCAACCTTGACATCCACCTCCAGCACTCACTCCTTTAGCTCTCAGAGACCTGCATTTGTGCACAGATACAGCCTTCATGCTCGGCAAACCTTTCTGACATCACCCTGCTCTTCCCCATGCTAGAAAACCCCCCTTCCCATCAGACCAATGGGAAAGAGAACAGCACAGACTGCTCCTCTGCTACAGATTTGCATGCAAAGCACCCTCTTCTTACCACTCTTTTCTTTTGCCTACTTCTGCTCACCTGCAGTCTTGTCTCATAAGCTCTCAGGAGGCAAGCAACATTGTTTTGTCCCACAGTTGCACAGCACCAGCCTCATGGGTACATGACTGAGATTCCTAAGCCCAGTGTTAACAAGGACAGTGATTCATTCCATGACGCAGAGCAAGTTACCGGACCAGGTGTACAAACACAAATGGTGCTGACACATCAACTTGCAAAAGACGTCCAGAAAACATATTGTGGGTTCCCTATCCTTTTGCTTTGCCGGTATTTCAAATACTTGCAATGCACATGAACTTCTGTGCCGCCCTTGCTGAAACCGAGCTGTGCCTGGGGGTGCAGATGGTATGCAAGCAAGAAGATAAATAACATCAAATTTTTCTTTCAGTCAGGAGAGTAAGCACTTTTGCTCATCTTTTCAATGCAACTTTTTTTTTTTAATTAAAAATGAGGGTTCCAGGAATACACACTTTTATTCCAAGGTCAAGCCTTTTCTATTGACTACAACTCTGGTACTTCAGCTGAAGGTCTTCACAGTAAAAGGAAGGTTAATAGACTGCTTTTCTTTTACCAAGTTCTCATCATGCTGCATTATGAAATGCTACTAAATTGTCTGGCACTCCTTTTTTATTTAAAAACTTCAGATTTTTTTTTCAACACTGTACAACAATGAGAATCTAACCCCTAGAAAAACAGCAGTTTTCTTCTAAAATGGTCACTAGCTTTACATTTTAAAAGCCCGATTTCTCTTGCAGTGTTACAATCATACCAAAGTAACGAACACAAACTGTAATTTCAAGCCTCTAAATCTGCCACAATGTTATAAACTAAAAAAGACACCTGCAGTGTGAAAGAGAAACCTATTCAAGCACTGGTTTTGATGCTCTGCACTCAGATGACTTGTGCTACACCTCAGAAGTAAATAAGTACGTGGACAGGGAAGGGAAGAATCCATTGATGAAAATGGCAGAATGTCTAAAAGAATTTTTGCCAATGATTCAGTTCTCATCCCTTTGCAAGGTGTATAATTAACCACAGGCCCTAACACATATGCACATTTGAAAGAAAATTTATGACCGATAACAGAAATGTCTTTTTGCTAAAGTGTATTTCAGATTTAGAGAACCAGTATATTCTGCTTTACTTTGGTAGTTAATTTTAAATAGACAAAATTATCTTATATGACTCCTAATTGCATGTAGTAAAAATCACTTATGAAATAATACAATTTTTTTCAACGCAATCCTTTGTCAACTGCTAATATACACAGATGAATGCAAATCTGAAAAGTTATTCTTCACACTGTTTTTTTATACAAGTCAACAACTATTACTTGTATTGTAAAATTATTTATGTTTTTATACATCAGTTACATCTATTAAAATAGGAATCAAGTTTCTATCTTTCATTTCTTGGCAAATCTGGGCAGCTGAACTTACTGGCAAAATTTCATTCCTCTGCTTGACCTTCCCAACAATAAATTTAACTAGGAAATTTGAGAACATATATTCTTCCTTCCCATTTTGTTGCTACACAAATCAATTTAATTAACTGCTCTATAAAAACTATGCAATCTTATGTCTCCACCAATATCTACTTTGGCTTTTGTAAAAGACAATACATGTAATATTCACTTTTAAGACTGCAAAACAATTTGTTTTCTCCAGCAAATGAGCAGACACACAGATTGCAATGTCTCAGCATGGTTCCTGTGTACTACATGTGCATTATGTCCATGTGAAGCTCACAAGTGTGCCACACGGACAATACTGCACCTGCCTTTCTGTGGAAATCATCATGGCCTGCTAACCTTTTCCACAAAACAAATTTCTGGGTGGTACACCCTAGAATGCAATCTTGCTTTATTCTTCCATCTTGTGTCCAACATGACCTCTTAACCAAACAGACTCCTTTAAAAAAAAAGCAGGGGGGGGAAGAAAAAAAAGCAGGCATTGCTGGGTACAACAAACCATAGGATCAGATGCGAAAATCACACAGCTGCAAGCATTCTTTTGGGAACCCAGCACTGGGATTTATCTCAATCGCTTAATGTAATTACAAAAGTCAGTCATGTAGTAGTAATGTAATTTGCACATTTTTACAGCTGAAGTGAAGTTGAATCTTTATGAGAGGCCGAGTGAAAAGCAGGGATCCTGCTGCCACACTATTCCACCACATTAGTACCAAATGACAAGCATTTTGCTTTTGTTTATTTTCCAAGATGCATTAATTAGGAAATCTATATAACCCTCCCTTACATGTTCACAATGATTATTTTATCTTTAAATGAATCCTGCACTTTTGAGAACAAAAAAAAAAAACCCTACGAGTCCTCATTTGCTACTTATATCCATGTTCATACCGCATCTCTATAGAAATTTCTACACAATGCTATTTGAATTTTAATAATGCACCATGCCAACCAGTTGTTACAACAAAAATCCAGACATAAGACAAATTGTTGTTACGGTGTCACATTCTGGTATGAAAATTGTCTTCATCTTGACTATTTTTTTAGGAAGAAATGAAAAAGCAATGGGGAAAAAAGAATGAGACTGATTTTTAAGTGAGAAATATGAATTGAACTGGTAATTGTCAGCTTTACACTTCTTGTTTCTCACAAGTTGTTTTTCATATTTTTAAATATTTTTATGTTTTTAATGGCTGAATATACAAAATAAATTTTAAAAAATCTTTGCCAACTAATAATTTAAACAATGACAGTTACACTGAAAATATCAGTGGAACATGAAATGAAATGTTAGACTAAAAGAAATATAACAAAACAACAGTAGCGTTAATTCTCACAGTTATTCTTCGTGTCCTTTGTCTTCTGGACAACAGTATGAATTTCATTTCAATTTCAGATTCTAAGGATTTTTAAAAAATCCTTAATCTAATTTAAAGAAAATTAAAAACCTTACACAGATTTCTGCAGGAGAAATACCAAGTGTGTCATTTATCAAAATGAACAAAAAATGCCAACTCTGGGTGTAGTTCCCTGCCATGCAATTCTTTTACAAATATATCGCTGTTTTCCAACCTCTTCCAGCAAGGAGTCTGGACCAAAGCCATAGAGTGCCCCAGGCAAACAGCTTCTTCCTCTTTTCCTTGCCTCTTAAGAAAACCCTAGAAATCATCTTTGGGCCAATGGTCCCAGACCTTTCATGAACACAATCCAAACTGTTCAGCACAACCACACTGGAGAGGGTTACAGACTTCCATTTTTAAAACATCACTGGAAGTATACATACACTCTTTTAGCATGAATACATTACATTAACTAAAAAAAATCACTACAGTATTTTCATCTGCAAGAAAGCTGCAACAACCACTTATTACACATAAACTTGAAACTGAAGCTGTGAACAAAAGTAAAATCACATACTGTATTTTCATTTCTCCAAGAAAAAAGATGAAAAAAGTAGTAGCCTATGAATTTATTACAATTGAATCATTTAACATATAACTTGTGACTAGATCAAAACATAATATTTCTAAGTGGCCCTTCATTTTCTTCCCTCAAAAAACATGTAACAACTCTTAAAACCAGGAGGATTTATGAAAATGCAGCTAGAATATTGTCTAATTCAGTAAGGCGATCCTTACTGACTTCTAATCAGTTGATTACCTCAGCTAAAAGATGCAACCAATCATTTTAAGTTTACTCAAGCTGGTTTTTGAGACGAAAATCTGGAAGTCAATGCTCTCTCTAAGTCACAAGCCAGAAATGCTGCCAAGTGTGTTACAGCAGGGATTAATAACATCAACATTATCAAGAGCAGACAGCTGAGCGCCACATATACAAAGTCATTTCAACAATCACATATATTGAGAAGGTGTATTAGGCTCCTAACATAAGAAAATAATTTAATTCTATCTTCTATTAATAGAAATGAGCACTCAAAATCAAATAGCAAAAATGAACATTATATCCAACAGCAGACTACTAGAAAATCCACTTAAATTAAATTAACTGTGGAGAAAGAAAAACTTAAATCCGAAAAATGACAGGTTTGATACATCCGTATTAGGAAAATTCATTTACAGTGAATGTATAGTTTATGCTTTGATATATTTTTTTGTGCATTAATTTATATGGCATTTTATTTAAGGTAACAACTTCTCTATGATAAACCTTTTTTGTTAATGACAAAATTTGGAAAAGCTGTCCTGTAGTGCCCAAAACACTTTTCAAATGTAATCAAACAGTAGAAAAGAATGACATTATGTTTTGACAGGCATTACTTGCCCAAGTAGTCGTGCAATTACAAATTACATTATAGTCAAATTGTACATAATTTTTCAACTGTATTTTTAACATCAGTGAAAATCTGAAATGCTTATTTTTAGAATCAGTACATTACAGGTGTCTCCAGCTAAAACTATTTGTGCAGACTTACTTGGTTCAGCCCTGGCACCATGTTTTTGAAGAAAATCAACTATCTGAGCCAGAACCTTTTTGTTGCAATGTGTTGACAGCTCTTCATCACATTCATAACACCTAAACAAAAGAAGAAACAAACCAGAATTCAAGATATCTGCATGCATCTCCCAGCTTTAACAAACCTCTAAGATAACCTTAAAAAATTACTTAAGCTCTAGGTTTCAATTTTTCATACTAAAAAGAGGAATAGAACAGAATAGAACTGAATTCCTTTATCACATATAGACTCATCTACAGATCAGTCCCAACTCACTTGCAGATTTAAATAATCTCAGAGAATCCAAAGGACAAACTAATTTTCTCTCCAGAAAGCCTGCCTTTCCTTTATAGAAAGTATTAATTTTATCTGTCAGAATCATTCTTTATCACGAGAAGACACTGCTTTAAGTTATGTGTGGTCCTTATATAAGCATACACAAACTCCTGCATACTCATCCTTACCATATGATCCATGTGCTGAGGTTGATAACGATGCAATGAGGTTCTGTGCGTGTTGTTTGGAAGTGCTTCAGAGAATGCTGGCCTTCCGAATTCTTACTACATCCCTAAAAATGGAAATATCAACACAGTAAGGGGGGACAAAGGGAAGAAGGAAAAGACTGTATTATTAGCAAATAAATGACAAAAACTTCACTTTACAAAATTAGAGAAGCTATTCTGCCCTACCCATTTAGCATTCTCAAGCATTGATAGGATTTAACATCCTTTATAACCAGTGTTGTAAAGATACCAATTAACTTTTTTTACTAATAAAGGAAAATCAGTCACAACATAAATCCAAAACCTCACCTTTTCTACTTAGAAAAATCAGATAAAAGAATAGAGATTTATTAAGGTTTTTCTTAACTGAATAGAAATAATTCCTAGCTTTTGGATCAATAGTATAAACAGGCAGAAAATTATGCCACTCACAAAAGTAAGAATGCTCTAAAAATTGTGAATGCAACAACTATGTATTCCACAGAATATCAAGGAAAGGACAGCATAGGTAGCCCTCACTGCTCAAGAATGCCAAATGCATTCCAGACAGCAAATGAAAAAAGTACATAAAGTGCTCTGTACTAAAAACCTACTCAGAACACACCATTTATGTACAGCAATTTCAAGAGAAAGGATTTGCAATTTTTCAAGTATCTACAGAGTGCTACTTAGAAGATTCAGGACTGGTCTCTGAATGAAACATGAGTTTTGGAAACTACTAAAAGCATGAACATGAAGCAGTACATAGACTTAACTCCTTTTAAAAACCTTCCTTAACTAGAAATTTTAAAACAAGATATATAGGAGTCCTTCTCAGATCTAGTTAACTATCTTCTGAAGCCTGCGAATAGCATGTTTATTTGCAAAATCAAATCTGTTCAGGTTATAATGGGAGGAGCTGGCTTCTGTCCTTACTATAGTAAAACATACCGAAAGTTTAAGAAAACTATGAAATGCTTTGTTCAGGCAACTATTAGCTGAACTGAGACTGACACTGCTCATAAACTGAATTTTTCTTTATCAAGTTTTACTTCACTCACAGGGAAGAAACCTGTGTGAGCCCCTGGGGTCAGGACCTGCTGTTTTAAACTCTGACATTATAACTGATCCAATCTAATGGCTAGCTGCCACAGAAGCAGCATTCTCATTCTGGCACAGTCATCCCTCTCTGGTTTCAATCAAATCTAGCAATTGAGTGTCCACAGTACAAGTTGATTCAGAAATCCATGTTTGGTTTCTCACTCATTTGTATTTGTGGAAAGTTCTCCCAGATGAGCCAGCTGAATGGATGCATTTTGCAACCACACAGTTCCTAGAGCCAATTCTCTGTAAGGGGCAAGAGCATGCATACGAAGAAGAGGCAGGACCTTCACTTCCTAATCATGATGACAAACCACATGGTAACACATAAAGCTAACCTGAAACATAGCCAAAAACAAGACAAGAACATAAGGTCACATCCCACTTTCCTGAAGAAGCTGAAGCATGGACTCTCACAACTAAGCACTTAAGTCACATTGTTTCACTGAAGGTAATGACATGCCTAACAGACAAGGGTCCACGCCAGTTGTAACCCTTAGAAAATCCACCTCTGTAAATTTAGTGCATGTGCTCACCTGAGAGCCACACTTGAGACACAACCATATGTCTGAAGGTGCCACGGGCTCACCATCACTCATCCGCCTCTCCTTCAGACATTCTGCACACACGGACCAGACACTCTGAGCCACCGCTCTCTTCACATGATGAACATCCACTGCTTGGCTCACATGCTGGCAGGTTAAGCCTAGAGAAAACAACACATACTCACCCTTATCCATTAAAAATAATAGTTATAAAAGGGAGCATGTGTACACTAAAAGAGCATAATCTCCAACAAATTCAGTATTAGGAAAAAAATAGCAAATAACTAGAATGGGACAGATCAGCCAGCAGCTCCCCATATACTGAATTTTATGAAGGATCTATTTCAGTCTTTCTGTAATGAAAATTCTTTTCAAGTCAATAAACGCCACCTCCTAAAATGAGAAAACTACTCTGTACAAAAGTACAAGCACTAGTTTTGTACAAAACTAACTTCCCTGTTTTTTGACAGTAAAACACCACATAAATTTATTTTTGCACATAGCAACACAGGCAGTTGACCTCCTTTTCAACCCATAAAGAAAGATTTTCAAATACCCATGCAACTCTAGTAGGATTGCTCATTCAGAATATGAATATCAACCATTCTTCTGTCATGTTTTTTGCATAAATTTTACTATATCACAGAATAAGCTAGGTTTGAGTGACCTCTGAAGGCCACCTTGTCCAAACTCTCATTCAAAGCAGAATCAGCTACTAATTTAGATCTGTTTGCTCTTGGCTTTGTTCAGTTGAGTATTGAATAACTTCAAGGACACAGGTTTTACCAGTGCACTAGAAAATAAGTTTTCTGTCTCATCACCCTCAGAGAGAAAATAAAACAAATTTCCCTGCACCTAATCAAACTTTCCATGCCCTAGCTTTTGTCTGTTGCCTTTAGTCCTTTCCTTGTGTACCTCCTAGAAGAATCTAGCCTTCTCTGTAACTACCATCAGGCAGTCAAAGAAAGAAATTATACTGTCACTCCATTGCCTAAGCAAAGACATTCCCTTTAGCCTCTCCTCCCATATCATGTTCTCAATTTTCTTAACAACATGAAGGGGGTGATCCACTGGCCTCACTCTGACAAGTCAGTGCCTTTCTTGCAACAGGGAGCTCACAACTGGACACAAGTCCAAGTCTAACTGAGGCTGATTTACCTAATCTCTAATCCTGCACAGTCTGGACCTCTGCAAGGGCAGCCCAAACATGTGTCCACCCTCTCTGCCCTTCTTTTTTTCCCTCTGAGCTCAGCTGGAAGCTCCCCATTCTGCCAAGCAGCCTCTTGTCACATGTGCATGACCTTACACAGAAAGGAAAGAAACCTTCTGCTTTGAAGAGGTTGTTATCGAAGACCAACCAAGTGTCCAGCCCTTCAGGGTAGTCACATAGTGTAAGAACTCAATCATAAACACTTGATTGGGGATATTTCTGTCATACATTCAAACAAGAGAAGTATTTCATGGTACCAATGACTCGTGCTTTTCATCAGTCATTAGCCCTCAACCTGAGGGACAAACACCACCTAATATACTTACCTGAAATATCATCTGAAGAGTCCTCATCCTGTGGCCTGTTAGACCTTTTGCTTCTCTTTGGCTTCTCGGGGTTGGTTCTTGATGGATCTTTCACCCGCATCTGTTACTTACTAGGAAAGAGAAATAGACATTGCGGTATTGTGATGGCTACATAAACACTTCATCAAATGCAGTTTGAACTCTAAAAGCACAAGATCAAATCACACATTCAAACCTCAGTTTTAGGCTTGGACTAATGTCAGCTACTGTGTAACAAGAAGTATGAACGTGTCAATAATCGACTCTGAGGAATGTCACAGGATCAGTGACGCTACATGAGTTGTAACTGTAGCAATAGGGGACACACGGACACACACACTGCTAAGCAGTAGTGTTACATATTCAAGATACCAAGATTTTCTTCATTTTTGTTATTGTAAAGCAAATTATTACAGAGCTCCAACCATACCCTACCAGGAAAACATCAAAATAAAAGCTTCTCTTCCTTAACATATATCCCTTAGGAAAGGTTTCAGTCATCACTTACCCTTTGCACATTCCCTAAAGTTTTTGAGCAATTTCAAACACTTTAAGAAAACATAAAAAGCCTTCCAAATATGATTAAAGTATCCTATCCTATGAGTGATGACAGACTGGAATGCAACCTGACCCCACTATTAAACATCATAGAATCCTTAAGGATGAAGTCTCTCATAGGAAATTTGGGTCATTAATCAAGAAGTCCTATGAGGACCAGAATTAAAGGATACATATTTGTGAATAACCTTTTAAAAAATTCCTTAGAGATTTCAGCACACCAGTCATTTATCAAAACTCAAATGTGAATTCACTGAAGGAGTGTAGTTGTGCATCATATAAACAGCTGCTGGGGCTTAGTTTAGAGGTTGTCTCTTAACAACATGCTTCATAAAAAGAAATTTTTGTTTTCATATACAGACCATATGAATCTGAGATAGTCATACAGTCATACACTGCAAATATGAGCCATTCTGTTTAGAAAAAAAATGATGTCTTGTGTACCACAAAGAGGCTAGTAGTATCATCTGATCCACCAGTACCAAACGTTTTCAACCATGCTACTGCATTTATGTATAGGAACCTCTAAAATACCCTACATTTGGGAAGCGCAAAAGTTATATTCTTACCACGGATCAATGAGTTAAGTTTGCCAAAGCTTAGAAAAACTAAATTTATTTTTTTTTAATCTTCCCTGTATATTCATTTAGACCCTTGTACTACTGAAGCTCTGAGAGACAAAGGAATCAACCACTACACTGAACCAAATATTCCCTCTCCTTTTTTATCCATTAAGCCAATCAGCAGAACAGTCATCAATATTGATACTAGAGCACCACCATCAGTGGTATCTGAACAGCCTTCACTGAAGCAAAGGAGGCAGTCTATACCTCAGAACTCCTGTTTCAGGTTCCTACAGATCTGGACAGACATCCCTGCACCTGCCATACATACTATTAGTCCTGGAGGTTTTCTGCATAAAGGTATCAATTAGAGGTTTGCTTTGGATGAGTCAATTTTTGTAGACTATGAAAGAAACCTTTACTCTCTGCTTCTTTGCATCAATGTTTTCATGGTTCCTCAACCTTTCAAAATACAGTGCATTTTTTGTGGAATGCTACATTTACATAGACATTAGTTATTACTATATTAAATACAAATTACAGCTTTAAAACTTTCCTATACTTATGGCTATAAAGCTTCAAATGATTAGACATGCAAGTGAACAATGCCACTGAATTCAACTTTACTGATTTCATAGGTTCACAGTTCCTGCTCATAGAATAAGAAAGATCTAAATATTCCAGCCCTTGACTATTTATATTCAACAAATGTTAGCACACCTAATGTCCATCAACAGCCACACATCACAGCATCCCTAGAACATGAAAAGATTCCAAAAACTTCAACTGTGTATTTCTGCCTTGGCACCTTATCATATATATCCAAGCTTCATGTGAAACTACCCATCACCACTTGTCACACTGGCGCTTAACTGAGCACAAGATTCATTCAGACATTCATCAAACAGTAAGGCTGATATAGTTGCTGTTAGAAAATCCAAGATTTTACACTAAATTATGTAGAGTCAATAGCAAAGACAACAGAAATGTCCTCCCTAAAGGAACATAGTTGTGTTTCAATTATTCAACATTGACATAAACAATCTACGAGTTCATTCCAGCATAACAATTTTGATCTCTTTGGACAGATTATGTAAGACTGTCCAAACCACAGACTTCACCCCAAAGAAAGTCATATTCATATCAGTACATTTTCAGAGCTCAAATAAATAATTATGGGTCCAATCAGTTGAAATACAAGCAAGTTTTTACCACCTGTGAAATCCTGTGGCCCACAGAGCAGGTGATAGGATCTGGATTGAGGCACACACAGCCCACTGCTGAACCCACACTCTAGGGACCTTCAGGACACGTGGAAAAGAGAGTGTCAGTTGATACCCACAATGACTGAAAACACGGTATTTGAGCCCAACATAATCAACATGGCAGTAGAAATGAACACTGGCATTCACACTGCAGGTTTGGGAACCACTGCACAGCCCAGACACTTTTCAGTCTCCTTTCACTAAGAGCAGGCAGAGCAAAAGACAACACGGATCATTAGATTAATTACTTTTCATGAACACACATATAGAGGGGCATCCATCAGACAATGTTTACTGACCTGTGAGCTCTTGGAAAAGCCAGAGCTTATCAAGGACTTAGACAGCCAGGGTTTGTGGCTGATTTTGAAAAGCATCTAAATGTGATAGAAGGGTAAGAGCAAAGAGCTGCTCCGCATCATCTACAAGGCAAGTAGCAGAGTATATATGGAATACTATCTGCCCTTTTCTAGCACATTTGTGGACAGAAAACACTTCAAACAGAAGACTGCTCTGAAAAATTTTAACATGATCAACATTTTGAAATCAAAATGTCTTTGCCAAAAATTTGATTATTATATTTGAGTTAAATGAGGAAGAAACTTTAGGTGCTTCAGAAATGGCTTCTCAGAAATATTTCAGTTTATGGGAAATAAAAGATTTGAGATTTTATTGGAATGAAAACCCTGAACAAAAATAGACCCAAGAAAGCATGAAATATTGATAAGAAAAAGCAAGAGAACAGCTCTGTAGGTTTCTGTTGACCATAGGTACAAGCCAGTCAGAACCAGCCGGCAAAGGAGAAATGAACAAAATACACAAAATGAACTTGATACACTGAAGATTAAAAACGGTGGTAGTATTCCCATGATTTGCCTCTTTCCAACCATTCATGTATCTTTTCTAATATGTTCAATGAGTATTTTGTGCCTACAGCTACCAACTATGGAGTCCCCTAATGGGACAGACTTTCGTTTTCTTATGTAGAAAGAAGTCACCATGAATCCTTGCTTGGAAGTTTCTTCTTCTGATGGAAAAACAAATACAGTAAGTTTTTCATTTTTTATACATGAAATCAAGTCATGGTGCACATGATATCTGACTAATGAATCTAACAAATAAAAAGACATCAATTTTTGTGGTAGAAAAAACTGAGTTCAGAGGGTATGTTAGCTCTACCCTGATCTCTCTTTGGCACAGAGTAAAAGTCATAAGCAGAAATTATGCGGTTTCGTGGGGGAAAATTGAAAAATAGAAAAAGTTACATTAGAAAAAGCTAAATCTCTTCCTTCTAAAAAAATCCTTTCATACAAAACTAAGAACTAGTCCTTGATAAACATGTTCAGATTCTTTGAGGTCAGCATACAAGAGTTTGAAGTATAATCACCATCATTAGCTATTCTCTGTTGACTTTTTACTTCTTAAAAGACTCCTAGTGTCAGTCAGCCTACAAAAAGCTGATTAAGACCAAAACCTCCTCACTACAACTGCTCACTTCCACATTCTAGAAAGAACAAACCACTTCAAAAGCAGCAGAATGATCTGCCTCTCTAATTTTAAAAGCTTCAAATTTGACAAAGTGCCAAAAATCAAGGTGCTGACTTTCTTTAGTCAAATCTAAGGTATGCCTAGACAATTTAAAATGCAAGGTATGCCTGAAATAGTCTATATTTAACAGCACTAATATTTCTACATTTAGAAATTGCCTCTCTTCATAAAGTATATATTTAGATACTTATAAGAGCTGCATGTAGTTCCTAAAATAACTGCTATTATTAAAATATTTTACATTTTACCGCAACTCAATAGAGCTAGGACCAATAAAAGATATAAGGCTAGTAACCAAACCAAAACAAAAAGAACTCAACCAACCAAATCATTCCTCTTCACAACATCTTTATGCAAGGGAAGTGGAGAAACAAACTATGTCTTCACTGTCTAGACTTCCCAAAACTTCTTCCCATCTTACCATCTTGTACTTCTTACTTGGAAGTCGAGTCCCTCCTCCTAAAATGCCTGTAGTTCACTTACTAAATTTTGAAATGTGTCACCTTAATGAGGCTTCCCATGGTTTTCCTTCACCATGATGCTTACAAGAAACACAATCCAGACTATCACCAAGAGAAATAACCTGTTTTACTGACTAATACCATATCATTGCTTCCATCTGCCAAGATCCACTTTTTCCCTCCTATTATAATTAGGATGCCACCTCTCTCAAGTGAGTGCCACATTTTTGCTCTTATCTGTGTAATAACTATTACAATACTTCTCCTGATTCTTGACTAACTAGGCAGATTACAGTTGCATTGCTAGAATGCAAACATAAAAACGACACAAAACCCACTAGCTTATTTAAGCATACTTAACCTATGAAATATAGACAGGTGAGTCTACAGACAGTCTTCAGGTACTATTTTTGATATGGGTAATACTCTCCCAATAGGACTGTCCATTAACTGTGAAACCGGTATTCTTAATTATTTCATCAGTGAACACCTGAATTCAAAGAAGATGGACCAAATATGTTTACCTCAGTCCTTCAATTCACCTGAGGTATTCTCAAGCCCAGCTGTCTCACTGCTTGTCAAACTTCCAAGTTAAAATTATACCATTTTATGTTGCTAATGCAAAGAAACACCTGGGCATAGCACTCACTGAATATAACGCAAAATTAGCACTTTCATGTAACTTTACAGAACTGTCCCGCTGCCAACAGCAGCCTTACTCCAAAGGAAGGGGTTGAGGAACAGCACAGATTTGCAGATTAACTCCAAAGATGCTCTGCAGAACATCTGTGACAGGTCTTTATGAACTTCCACGTAACTGTGAGAGCACAGAAAGAAGAGCATCGTGGAGGTCAGTAATACCAGACCCCCTGCTACTACATGTTTTGATGTAAGCTGCAAGATGATATATTTTGGACATCTGTTCCAAGCATTACCTGTGGCATTTTGGCTTGCTCACCACTAGATCAAATGTCACCCAATCAAAGCAGGAGCCACATCCATCACAGTTATCAGCTGGGCAGTGTCACCCATCAGCAGGCCAGGATGCTCAGCGCTCTGACAGCCACCGAAACCTTTGCAGCAAACAAGCCCCTGCTGCCTGCTAGAGCAGTAAAAGGACCAGAATTGCTGACTGGTAGTGGCAGCAAAGCTTCTTCCCCCGGAAAATGTCATCTGAAATTCTGAAAGCGTCATCTCCAAGACTTCCTAGCCCAAAGGCACATCACACATCCTACACCATCGCTGAAGCTCAAACGCCAATCCTGACATTATATTACAGTCCTAAAAGGGTGAGACACTGATGTACTTTCTGAGCGAGGAGTGAAACAGAGCCTTTGAACTACTACACACAACTTTCCAAGAGACAGTAAAAATCCCATAGCATTTCTCACTTTCATTAATCTATTTTATCCAGCCGCCCCTGGTAAACATGGTCTGTCAAAGTTTATATTTGTATTCTGCATAATCCCCCTCAGATTTCCTACTGAAACCCACTTGCCATAGACAAATTACTTTTAAGGATGAACAGAAACCAAATGTGTCCAGAAACAAGAATGAAAAGACTCTGTAACTGGGTTTATGACTAAAGTATATTAAAGGATTGAGTGGGTAAAAAGAGTAGTATTTTGATAACATATTTTTGCTAGTATTTTATAGCAATGGTCTTAGAGAAAATTTCAGGCATACCTATAAATATCCAGCCCCATAAAGCAAATTGCAACTTTTGTTTATGTTCTCTATCTCACAATTAATGTATTTTTTAAAAAAATATGAACACACCAAGAGGGAAAAACATCTGGGTAGATATGTTGATGGCCCAACATGAATTTTCCTAGAAAACTCATGCTTTAAATGCAAAACCCATACGTACCATAAAAAGAGCCACAGCTTATAACCAATGATGTTGGCTTGCACATGAAAACTCTGTACGTAAAAAGGCACTCAGATGACAGAGTTGGCAGACTGCGAACTCCTGCAATATAAACACCAATATAACTGTGCCATCACCACAGAAAATCTGAGGGCATCACAACTGAAACAGCTGAAGAGTAACTGGTGAACTCACAGTACTCTGGCAGAATAACCACGAGGCCAAAAACTGGGGGAAAAGCAGTCCGAGAACATGAAGGGCAATATGAGCAAAAGATGAACTTTAGAAAAATGCTAATTCTGTGAATTCAGAAAAATAAAAAAAGGAACTGTGGTTGAGCATGTGCATGAGACAGAAGGCTGAAACCCACACAAGACAATACATTAAGCTAAGACTGCTGCTGTACCTCTGCCTAAATGGCTGAGCCGAGGCAGATAAAGAAAGACAACGGGTGCACGTAACTTCCCATCTACCCTGGAAGGGTGTTGTGGGAGTTAGTTAAGTAAGGAGGGTAGAACAGATAGAACCCTAAATCCGAAAACAAGTTGGAAGTCTTTGAAAGCCTAAGTCTTGCCACCAAGAACAAAAAATATCATTTCGCTTTCTTCCTCCACACAAACTGCCCCAGTTTGCTTTGATGACATGTCTGAAGTGGAACAGTTTGTCCTCGATCTAGAATCAATGCTCAAAACAGAACCCCTGAGACACTCACTGCAGTTCTGTGATTCTCTCAGGAATAAAACTACAGAGCATCAGTTCTTCAATATTTCATGAAGAAATCTGACAAAGTATTTACAAATGTAGTAAACACCAGAACAATTTCAAATAGGCATATTATGCTTCAGTCTGGCACATGCTCGTGCCACTACTATGCTCACATTTAAGAAGTTAGAAAATAAGAGTGGAAAGAACCTTCTAAATACAACTCTGTTCTATATACTCGTATGAGAGGCCTACTTAATGAAATTGGGAAATACTTGTAGTTTAAAATGACATGCAACTGGAATACAGTGCTAGACCTGCAGCTATTGTCACCGGCTTCTATGTCCTTGATGTCCTCGTTCTACTGCACTTTTGTTTTAATATACCTGTTTAACTGGGCGAGTAGCAACATAACTTTAGCAAGGGCAGAATGAAGTCCTAAAGGACACCACAGTAAAAGGATTTAAAAAAAAAAAAAAAAAAGGGGGCAGAAATTAGGGAATCCCAACGTTAACTCAACCACAGCGTGCAGTGGCAGCTGTAGGTCTGAAACACCGCGTCTCCCCCCGATAAGCTGCGAGGCCGTCCCCGGGCTGTGATGTGACCGCGGGCCCGGCCCGGCCCGCACTCGCCGAGCACCGACCCTGCTGCGGGGGGGCTCCTGCCGGCACATCGCTCGCCGGGGCCGCAGCACTCGGGGCCGGGGCGGACACCACGGCTCCGACAAGTCACCGGAGCCGCAGCCGCCGCTGCCGGCTCTCCCCGCCTTAACACACCGAGAGACGCGCTGCGGGCCACGGGCCCGGCCGGGCAGGGCTGAGGTAACCCAGTCGCACCGCCGGACAGCGGGCGGCCGCCACCAGCCGCCCAGCGCCGGCGGCCCACGGAGAGCCGCGCCGCCCACCCACCACCGCTGCCCCGGGCTCTGCGGGGCACGGCCCGCTCCGCCCGCCCGGCCCGGGTCTCTGCGGGGCACAGCCCGCCCGGCCCGCCGCCCCCGGCCGCGGCTCCGCA
>JAWWEW010000112.1:73998084-74023816 GCA_035583185.1 Anabacerthia variegaticeps | reverse complement strand
CCGCGGGGCCCGCCCGGCCGCAGTGGACGGGTCCGGCGGCACCGCGGCGCGGCCTCCCCCCCCCCCGGCCCGCACTCACGGAGCGCCGGGCGGCGGCGGCGGGCACGGCAGCGCAGGAAGCGGCGCAGGAAGCGGCGCAGGAAGCGCCGCTCCGCCCCCGCCGCTCCCCGCCCGCCCCGGCCGCGGCCAGGCCGGGCCCCGCGGGCCACGGGGTGCCTGCCTGGGCCGGAGCTGTGCGAGGGAGGGCACACCGCGCCGGCCCGGGGAGAAGGGCAGCGGGAGCGGGAGCGGGAGCGGGAGCGGGATCGCAGCGGGGACCGCCGAGGGGCAACAGGTGGCGGCGGGTCTGGCTGCGGGGCAGCCGAGAAACTCGGGGCAAAAGGGGGCAGACGCGGTGGGGTGACCTTCACGTCTGAATTCTGCTGAAAGAGACGGAGATGCTGCGCTGGGTTTGCCCGCGGACAGGCGGGCCCAAGGGTTGCACAGCAGGGTCTGCACCCTGCGTGGGTTCCCAGGGCAGCCACCGTGGGAGGGACGGGAGGGAGATCTGATCAAAGGGGCACATCCCTGCCGAGGCACAGGCAGAGGATGTCCAGCGCTCGAGAAACTAGTGGAAACTGGGATTGGGATTAAACTCTGGGCTTAAACTCTGGGTAGAAAACACGGGGGGCTTTACTGGACAAGCGGCAAATCTGAATTAACTATTAATAGTAGTTTTATTGGAATAACATCACCCAGTAATAAGGCATAGACTAAAAAAGGAGAAAGGGTGAAATTGCTGTGGCACCCTTACAGAAACCAAGGATGAAGAACCTGTAGTAGATCTGCTGACAAGCTGAAACAATGGTTAGAGAAGCAGGTAGAAATCATTGGACCAAGCAAAGACAAGATGTCAAGAAGTGTTGCTCAAAATGGTTGACAGATTAAGCGGGATTTGATTTAGGTAGGAGGGATTCTTTAGGCATGTCACTGACAGTGGTGACAATTGAGTGCAAAGATAGGCAGGCAGACTGCAGGCCATGTGACAGAGGTGGTCCAGACATGGTTTAGGAACACCATGTCCATGGAGTCTATATGTGAAAGGGAGAAAGGATGTGGAACAACAATCTCAAGACAAATTGGATCAAGAAATGGGTCCTTCCTCCTCCACACAGGAGAGATTAGAGAACTATTGCACTGCAAGAACAGTAACTACATTCAAAGGTTAAAGAGAAGGAAGAAAAAGTGGACATAAATGTGTATAGTGTGATATGAAGGGGGAATATATTCATTTAGCACAGGAGAGGAAAATAGAAATACCCAGAAGAGATAGAATGTCTGGGCACTGGCAGAAGGGGAAGTTAAGCAAAGGAGATGGAAAAGATGAGAGGAGATAAGATTTTCCAGAGGAAATGGTTTGAATTATGTGCAAAGAGTGAGGACAGCAGTCTTTGTGTGTAGGTTCTTGATGTGTTGGGAAATATGGGATATAAGTTAAGAGTTGCCTGTTAGAAAAACAGATCTGTCACAGTCATCAGCCAGGTCCTCAGTTTTCCCCCAGAAGCACTCAATAACGCAAAAGCAGAGCCAAAGAAAGCCAGTGTTGAGATTGCATCATGTTTGCGGGTTAGTAAGAAGAGAAAATGAAAGATTAAGGGCAAAGAAGCAAGAAGAAGCACTACAAGCATTAGCAACTGGAGGCATGAAAGAAAGAAAAGAGAGCAGAGAGGGAAGGCCAAAAGCAAATAGTAAAGCAAGATGAAGAATACTATGTTAAGGCTGAAAACTTTGTTGTGGGCAAAAAAAAAACAGACGATAGAAGATGCAGTAACAAAAACATCAGAAAGGCAGCCACTTGATGAAGCCCCAGGTCACTGAACCACGTCTTTGATCAACAAAGGCTTCAGTCAAATGAGAAGATGGGGATAAAGAATGTGCAAGGGTAAATGCAGCTGGGTAATTGTCTGGGAAATTTTGCCATTGGGGATGAGTGTGGGAGACTGTGCAGAACTGGAGAGTAAACCGGAGGTGAAATGGAGAGAGAGTCTCAAGAGGTGCAATGAAGAAAGCTGCTGAGGAGTGGTTGAGTGCAGGATGGCACTGCCATGAGGGCAAAAGGAAAATTGAATGTGCTATTTCCCACTCTTTCATCAAACCATAGAATTTCACCAAGCTTAATCTCTTCTGACTTCAAACTCTCAGTCTTTCACAAGATGGATAGTATACGATTCCTACTTCTGCAAGCAAACTAGTGTGTTCTTGTTTTGTATACACAGCATGACCCAGGGTCAAAATAAAGCCATAGAAATGGAGCTTCATGTGAATATGCATTTCATATGGTAAGTATCCCGGTGCTTTGCACTGAACATTTAATAGTGATGCATGCAATAAGTGGAGATTAACCACGGTCATTATTTTACCACAGATGAAATATATAGTAGATTATACTTCAAAAGATAATTTCTAGAGGTAGTATATTCTACCCAGACCTTGTGGAAAACAGAAAATGCATAAAACCTCAACTCATATATAGATACACTGCTTCAGAGAGACAATTTGCAAATGCTTGTCGAGGAGGCCATATGGAGAGGCTGGCAGAAGGGCAGCTAGTGAACCAGTTATATATGCCAAGTTGAATTTGTCACACTTTAGAATACCAAGAAATATTTTGTTCTCGTTTTGCAAAGGAAAACTCTTATTAGTAAAGATTCAACAACATACTCCTCAAAATGCATCTTTTGTGAAAAGATCCAGCATACCTGCTTTTAAAGACTGGAAGTGCTGGTATGTAATATATCTGCAAAAGTATGCAGCAAATAGAGAGTACTCATTTAAAATAAGTGGAATGGAAGGACCCTCATTTCTCCACTTACATGTCTGGGCCATCAGTCCTTGTGGCTGGGAGACTGACAGCTTTCAAAACCAAGGCGTATTGAAACCAGGGATTATAGAGTCATAGAATATCCTGAGTTGGAAGGGACACACAAAGTTCATTGAGTCCAACTCCTGGCCCCGCACAGCACAGCCACAAGAATCACACCACGTGCCTCAAAGTGTTGTCCAAATGCTTGAACTCTGGAGGGAGTGCTGCCGTGACCACTTCCTTGGGGAGCCTGTTCTGGTGCTCAACCACCCTCTGGGTGATGAGCCTTTTCCTAATGCCTAACCTGAACACCCTGTGACACAGCTTCAGGCTGGTTCCCTCGCATCCTCTCGCTGGTCTCCAGAGAGGGGATCAGCGCCTGGACCTGCGGCTGGAAGGGGGGCAGTGGCAGTGGTGGAAGTGGTGCAGGCCATTGCTAAAATCACATTCTCTCCTGGGATGTAACACTCAGAGGTTCTTCGGTGCTTGGCGGGGGCGGTAATTAGGGTGCGGGATGTACCGAACGGGAGGCGGAGGCTGCCCAAACCAGCCCTGCGGCCCGCGGGGTCCGGGCCGCCCACAGGGTGCGGGCCGCCGCCCCGGGGAGGCGGAGCGGGCGGGCTGCGGGGTGTGCGGGGTGTGCGGGGTGTGCGGTGCCGGGGGAGCGGCCGTGGTGCCGGGGTGAGGTGTGTGGGTGCCCGGGGCAGCCCGGTGCGGCTGGCAGGCTGGATGAACAGGTGGCCGGCTGTCCAGCGGCGATGGCCCTGCCCGGGCGGCCTGCGGCGGCTGGCGGGCTGTGTCCCCCCGGTGCCCGGGCCCGCCGGCCGCAGCCTCTCCTACCAGGAGCTCAAAGACTTGAAGAAGAGCAGCGTCCTCCACATTGACGTGCGGGAGAGGTGGGAGATCGAGAGGTCTGGGAGGATCCCGGGGTCCATCAACATCCCGCGTGAGTCCCCGGCGCTGTGTGCGGGCGGGCGGGGCGCGGTGCGGGCCGGGCACACAGCGGCGGGCCGGGCAGCTGCGAGCGCGGCCTGAGGCTGAACTGCTCCTCCGCAGGAATTAGGAGCCTTGAAGTGTAAGCCTGTCCGTGGGTGGAAAATAACTGGGACTTTGTTTTCTGTGTTTCCCAGTGGGTGAATTAGTGGAAGCTCTGCAAATGGACCCAACGGAGTTCAAGGAGCTGTACAATCAAAAGATGCCGTCCAAGTCAGACCCTGTGGTTTTCTCCTGTTTGGCAGGAACAAGAAGTAAACAAGCACTTGGTTTTGCCATGTCCTTGGGTTTCAGCAGGTATGACTTGTGTGTGTAAGGATGGGATTAATGCTGTCTCTCCCCTCGTGAAACAGAACACTTGCTCACCTTGTGGGCAAGGGTAAAAATTTACATGTGGAATGTGAACAAAACAAGTGGTATTTGAGTTAGACACTTCCTCTGGTCTCCACTGAACCTTGAAAGATGCCAAAAAAGAGCAAAATGAGGCATATCACCCCCTGAACACAAGCCCTCGGAAGCACTGTGCATGTGCTGCAGGTGATGCAAACTGCTCCAAGACCACGCTGCCACTGAAAGGCCCTTCTGCCTCTTGGCCTCCCTTGCCAAGACATTGCTTCCTTATACAGCTTCATAAGCACTAGTCCTGAGATACAGGATGATTGGAAAGGTGGAGAATTGCTTGCTTTGGTAGAAGTACAATTTTAAATAGTTTATGAAACCACACCCTTTGTTGAATTGCAGTTCTACCAGTATAGTTCACTGTTGACAAAGGACACCTTCACTGTCAGTAAAGCCTTGGATTGTTTGCCAGGAGTAAAGCAGTGAAGGCAATAGTTAAAAAACCAGTGACATTATATGATAGAGTGAAAACAAAAGCAGCATTTCGTTGGCAGAATTGTTACACCTGTGCTGGAAGGTGCCTTGCTGGCTTAAAGACTGCAGGTAAAATTTAAGACCCTGGTTGTTTGCTCATGCTTTGACTGAACTGCAACTCATGAACTGGAATATTTCTACTAATTCTAGTCAAAAGTATGGAACCACACTCTTGTTTCAAAGTGCAAAATATCCTCCATTACCTGTTTTTCATAATGCCTAATTGAAGGAGTCAGTATTGTTTTACATGGTGAGATGTTTTACCAGGGTTTAGTCTTGTGCAGTTTTATGTCAGATCTATACAACATGTAGGTGTGCAAGGAAGTAAATATCATTGTGGTGTATTTATTTGATGAGATCTGAAGCATTAGACATAATAACAAGTAAATCCCCCACTGCAGTGAGTCTGTTCTCACTTTTTAAAAAACAAAGTGTCAACTGTGTCATTGATCCAGCTGCTATTTCTTGCTCCATGTTTGATCTTCATGATTGTATCATTTGGAAGAAAAGAGTTACAGAACACACTGGATGGACGCAGGCAGTATTAGAGTACAAAATACCCCTCTGGCTCATTGAGGCTAGGTACAAGTTTATTTGATTGCAGAGAATTTCGGTATGCCTTTTTTTTTTGGTGGTTTTTTTTTTTTGTTTTGTTGTGGGTTTTGGGTTTGGCTTTTTTTTTTTTGGTTGCTTTGGATTTATTTGCTGTGTCATTTTAAAATACAGTGTTAAGAAAGACTCTTCTTGAAAAAGGTATCTTCTGCATATTTTCAGAGTTCAGCAGTATGCTGGTGGCTTTGAGGACTGGGTAAAACATGAACCTCCAGAAAAGAAATGAAGATGACTGCCCCAACCCTTACCCCATCAAGGCTTCAGGATGGTTTGTAGGATTTAGCATTCAAACTGGATGCAATACACTTCCAGAGTAAAGCTCACTCCTGTCTTATTATGTAAACATACATTCACCTTCAAATGGCCATGCATATTAAGTGCCTGGTTTAAATTATGTCTAAAGACTATGACACGAACAAAGGACTTTAAACTTGTTCAACCTTTCAATCTTTACTTTCACCTTTGTTTTTGGTGAATGCATGTGAAGAGAATCTAAGTGCTTAATATGTTTACTTTTTACCTGTATGATGTAGTTTGTGACTGTTTAAACTAATGACAATAGGACAAATAAAATTATTTCCCAAATACTTGTGTTGGGTAATTTGTTTAGAATAGTTAAACTGCAGATATTCTAATGGAATTGGGGTGACTGCCCCAAGTACAGATTTATTATACTTCATGTGAATATGAAGTTTTAAAATAGTTGCTGTGTTATCAAAGAGTAAAGTAGAACACAAATTTTAGATTTGTACTATGTGATTGTAAGGCCAAAATATTGCTACTGGTCAGAAAAGAAAAAGGGAAACTGACCTGATATTAGAATACTCGCTGTTCAAAATGCTCTATGATTCCTTATTTTAAAAGTATATCCACTTTTATAAGCAGATCTACTTCTGAGCCCACAGTGCTGTAATGTTAAGTCAATACTTCTGTTTTCTCAGCAACTCAGGATCAGGTGAGAACTTCCCTATAGTTGAAGTTCCTATTACAGAGATGTAAATGTTTTAGGCTGAAAATTAAAGGTGTCCAAGGAAGTTACTAAATTCCCTTCCTTCTTCTACGTACATTAATCTGCCTGTCTTAACTTTAGAAAACATACCAACCCATCCTAAAAATCTGCATAGTCATAATTTTAAGGGTTTTTTAAAATTTATTTAATGCTGTTGCAGTTTAGGGGAACTTGCAAAGGTGAACTGCCTTGGCTTGTAGAAAAATAAAGTCCTAGCACAGAAGTTTAGGACTCTGTAGGATGTCTGGAAAAAGGAATTGAAATTTGTGGTATTGCAGGCAATGTGTGCTTATCCTACAGCTCTCCCATTCTGGCAGTGCAGTCTGCATGGTTAGAAGACCTAAAAAATATGCCCTCTCAAATTTAGAGAACATTACTAGAATTTTATCTTTGCAGTCTCTGCAGTCATTGGTCATTGGTTTCTAGAGGAGAATCCCTGTAGCTGGGACAGCCAGCTGTGTTTGCTGTGCTGCCCTGATGGTGTCTCTTACAGGGCTTTCTGTGCTCTCATCTTTGTTAATAAGTAGCTGTCAGAATAATGAGTAGTGAGTGCTTTTTTTTTCAAGGTATCCTTGACTTTTTAGTGGTCTTACTGGTATACTGTATTTACAATCCATTAAAAAAACCCCAAACAACTTTAGAACTAGAATTTAGACTATTTTCCAAAGTATTGGTTTAGTCTAGCTGATGAATTAATGGGATTAAGATGAAATTAAAATGCCAGGATGAGCAAAGGTGTTGCCTTGTTGTAGTCAATTACTCTGCAATCCTCGCTATCTCACTCTTGAAGGTCTTTTTCAGACTGGTTCAGGAGGAGTAATGGGTGCCAACAGTTTCCCTGGAGTTAGCCAAATCCTACCATCCATTAATTTTGCCTGTTTAACGAGACCTAGACTGCTGGTTTCACAATGCATGTAGTCAAGGGGGCAACAGAAACCCGCTGTTGGCTGTGTCGTGCCAGGCCTCACCAGCACTAATGAATGCCTTTTGAAGATCATTAAGATCAGACTGCATAGAGAATTTGAGAGACACTGAAAACATTTAGCTGAATGTATAATTAATTGTGCTTAGCTGTATTGATCAAGCCACCAAACTTCAGTACACAAATAAACAAAGCAAGGCAATCTAATCAACTAAACAGTCAGTGTTTAGTCATAAGCAGCCAATGCTTCCCTTTGTAGCTACATTCAAGTTTGTTTGGAACACCTAAAACTACATAGCACAAAAAAATAAACAACAGTTACACTGTGTCACACCAAGATCTATCTAGCCCCCCATTATTTTCTGTTTGGCAGCAACTGGTAATAAACACCTGAGGAAGAGCATAACACAGGATTAGTATGTAGTGATACAATCCCTGGATTACTCTCATTTACAACTCAGTGTTCCAATACCTCCTTCAGGCTTTGCATGGCTTGGTCTATTTGGGTATTTGTATAGCTTCAGAAACTCCCAGCAGACACAGAAGGCTGCACTAGGTTTAACAACATTGTAGCGAGAAATCTTTCCTTTTTTTTTGCTTCTCAACTTGCCATGTATTTTTTTTCATCCACTGCTCCAGCTTTTTCTGTCAGAAGTGAAGAGTCGTCACCTCATCAGTCTTCACACCACTCATGACTTTTCTAGACCTCTGCTGTCTTTTCTGAGCTGAAGAGTTGTGGAGACTTTTTTAAAGCTAGTGTATACCTCATTTTTATTTTCATTTTTATTAGTCCTGGTAGTTTTTGATGACGTTTCTCCAACTATTTGTAGCGTGTCAAATTAGATAACCCTTTCTGTGTCTTCCTCTGTATTGTCCTTATGTAAATGTAATTTCCTTTGCAAATGATGGATTTTGAGTTAACTAACTTTTCTGATCCAGTTCCATTTGTTTCCTTTGGGATTTTTGGCAAGGACAGTCTGTGTTTGTCTTGACACCCCACTATTACCCATAGCCATATAATCTGTGAAAACTTTCAGCTACTTCTCTTTTATTGAGATACCACATTTTTTATGCACCTCTCCTTTGAAATGAAGCACAAGAAAGGTGATTTTTTTTTTCTGCCTGCTCTGTAGCAAGGCTGTTAAATTCACATTGTTTTCCATTTCCTGTTGTTTTAAATTACATCTTTCTTTTTAAATCTGTCATCATTGAATGTCATTCCTTTGACTGCACTTTATTGCCTTTCACTGTTTACACTGCAATCAGAGCTGATAAAATTATTTTTGCTTCCTCAGCAGAGAAATGCCTTAAGAAACTTCTAGTTACCATCAAGAAGTGCCTGACATTTTAGCTCTGAGGTTTAGGTCACATTGTGATTTAAGTGTGAAGTAAAGTCTGCAGAGGGTCTTGAGCAGCAAGAAGAAATTTAATTACTCCAGCCAGAATTCTTCATTAATAGTGTGAAATTTCTAATTCTAAAACATGAGTTTTCTTGGCAGATTATGTGGTGCATATGAGAAGGCTGATGTTTACCTAAAGAACAGTTCCTATTAAAGAATTCGACACAACAGAGGTCAAGTTGCTTTGATTTACTTCTATTCCCCAAGTCCACATTACAAATAGCACATTTTAGACTTCAAGAAATGAAAGCAAAATAGCCAAATTCCACTTCATCAATTAAATGTCTATAAAAGGTATGGATCAAATACAGTAGCAAAGACCAAAATGTATATATTTTCTATCCCACCAAAGTGTTTGGGGCTTGTTTACCTAATGGTTTATGGAAATAACCTGAACAGAAATAAATATTAGTAGCCTAATGGGCTACATACAAACACACTTCAGTTATATTTCACTGAATGACCAGCCAATTACAAAGACAGGTATTTGCAAAAATGGAGGTTTTTAAGGGGCCGGCTTTTTGAACCAAGATGCATCACAGAGCACAGGTTTTCAAGAATCTCTCTCCAGTATTTCAGACTACTGAAATGTGTTGTTTCAGGGGAAAAAAAAAAACCAACAGAACAATGTTACTGTACTTTATCATTCCATTTTTATACTTGGGCAAGTTGGCATTATCATTCAAAATAAAGTTGTACAGAACTTAATTAAAAACAAAGTTATCTAAAAAAAAAAAATATCAAGAAATCAATTTAGGCCAATTCCTGACTTCAGTGGGATATCTGCCTGAGTAAGGAATGCAGGATATGGCCTTCTGTTTGAAGGAATCTCATTTTCTCCAGCACAAAGTTAACCAAGGAATCCCATTTCAGTTATTCTAGAGTTGCTCCTAACATCTCAATTAAAATTAGCCAGTATGAAGCTCACCGAATGCTTGACCCTCTTAAATAAACTCTAATGAACCACACAAATTCACACTAACAGTGAAGGCAGACTAACAGTGTATATCTTTTCTACAAAAAAAGCCACCATAAAAAATAGCAATCATATCCAGATTTGTACTTGATTGTGAAATACTCTGATTGTACCATACAGTACATTTATTGGGAAAAAAAATAAAATCCTAGTATGTTGGGGCTTCTTAATTCCTAACCCTTGAAATGTTTCAGAAAACTGCAGAATCACTATACATATTGCACTTCTCTGGTAAGCTGAGCTACTACGCATCATGGCAAAAAACATCCAAGTAGATAGATCTACTGAGAAAAACAGCTTTTTTAAATCCAAAAAAAGAAAATGACCTTTCCTGCAGCTTTCATTAAAACTGTAACAATATTCTTTACAGGCTCTTCTAGGAATTTGTTTTTGATGGACTGTGTGTTACTTGTTATAGAATCTGTATTTATTTTTTTAAAATCAACAAAACTCAGGGTAATGAATAGATTTAACATACAGTGCACCATCTTCCTTCAGTCACAAACAAAATTAAGACAACACAAGTCATTGAGAATACAGTTACACTTAGGCTTCGGGTTACTGTCACCTTGAAAGTAATTCAATTCACTTCAATGCAAATAAAACCAATAATGAACTATTTGTTTTGAGTGAAAAGTGTTAATCTTTCGCAGCTTGGTTTAACATTTGATTCCTTACACTGAAAAATCTTAGCACATTTGCTCCAGCGTCAGAGAAAATGATGTAGTTTTAGAGAAAAAGCTTTCAAAATGCTTGACACAAACAAGCTATTTATTCTTCAAGTTCTTTGTCAAAGATGTTACTAAAACCTTCTGTCCATTTCATGAACACAGGAAAGATCCCAGGATGTCTTGAGTCAAAGTGGTCCATAAAGAAATTCTTTGGAATGCCTTAAGATTGGCTATAACTAGAGTTCTGGCTACCATTTGGACCCTGTTCTCCTTCACTGTTTGAAGAAAACAAAAAACATGTCTTCAATAAGAAGCATCAAATTACATTTTTATCCTTTTTTAAATTAAAAAATACAGTATTCTAAAAATATTAAAAACCCTTTGAAGGAAAATACTTCAACACATACACAAACAGGTCAAGATATTCTGCTCAGTTTCATAAAAAATGCAAAGGTTATTTTCAGCATGCATAAATAACTTCACCATATTTATTTGAATAAGAATTTCAATATATACCCATGCAGCTGCCTGCTGAATCTACCTCTGAAGAACATTGCAAAGTTCACATTACATAAGCATGTGAACAGGAATTTACATGTGCAGATTCCCAAGAGTGATATTTAATCACAGTAATTAAATATGACATCAAGCAGGCCCAGTTCCATTGAATCTGGCCCAGCCACAGAGACTCACACTGGGGTTCCTTACATTTGCTGAGCTGTATTGATCACATTCTAGTCATATTAACACTCTCCATAAGGCAATGGATGTTCTGCTTCTCACTAGCTCCTGAACAATCATACTGGTTTTGTAATAGAAACATCTACAGGTAAAAACATACCCTATACCTTGAATTTTTTTAAACATTTTTAAGACAGTAGTCTAATTTTTCCATATGAGAGGCGTATTAAGGAAGTACAGTACCTGTTTGGAGGTGGTTTTGGTTTAGGCATTTTACTAAGAATAGTAGCCATCTCTTTTCTCTCATCAAAGTTCTTCCACTGCTCATACAGCTTCAGAATAACCCTGATTATTTCTAAAATCTGAATTAGAAAGAAAGGAGATCCTGAGGTCAGGCACAAGAGCAATTTTAACTTTTTCATAGTCTAAGTGTGTAGTTAATTAAACATGCCCCAAAGTGAAATTAAACAGCACAATTTTCATATTATAAACAGATACCTCACACTTAATCTGGTGGCAATCAAGCATTTCTATAACTAGTTTTTTGATTTAATTGTGAATGGAAGCCTGAACAGAATACTTTCCCTTTCAACTGTATGCACCGCTTCTCTGCCCCGTAAAGTAAATAACTATTTATTTATTTGCAACTACTCCCACAGCTTGTAACTATGCTACAGGGAAAATATGGATGCCTGGCAGCATGACTGCAGCTATACGACTATGGATTATTATTACAGTAACTTTTTTTATTATTAATGTTCTATATATATGAGGCACAGTGTTGGAAAACAAAAGTCCAAAACCAAAAAACATTGGTCTGAATGCTTTCCTTCCAAGAAACAGAGCCAAGAGTTTCTAAATACTTCTTACAATATTCCATGATAAGAACTACTGACACTTCATAATCTACTTCTGTAAGCATCGGCATTCTCTACCAGTTTGGACATTTTGTATCTACTGCACCTCAACTACCTTAATTTCCTGTTGAATTTCTAGTGTAATATTCTATATAAAAGCTAGATAATGTTTGGTTCTTAATTTGCTTCATTATTCTCTAGATTAATAAAGCAGGCTTCTTTCTTCTTCTAAAAACATGAACTTTGATTAAGTGCTAGAGCAATGTATGTCCCTGAAACACAAGTCATAGTTGGTTAAGAGCTTCACAGTGTTCATGTGAAAAAAAATCAAGCTTAGATTGTATCAATGACACGAGAACCAAGACATGTAAACATTCAAACATGTTCCATATCAAGCTTATGGTAACCTCATATGTGAAATATAGGTTGGTTCTCCTCTGCTGCCAGTTTATCACCCTGCTTTTACATGCATGACAGCATAATTCACAGGGCTCTTGATGCAGCATAGCATCCAGCATTTAAATTTGAAGACAAATCCTGGAATACAAATACAACGTTGGGATAACATCAGTGGGATAAAGAGCAATACCAAGGGCACAGAGAGCAATGGTACATTTCATGCATAGCAGGCTACTTAATTCCAGACACTGTTTCAAAAAAAGACAGACTGAAAAAATATGCACTAAATGAAACAGGGTGATAAGGAGTGTAAGTACTAATTTGGCTTGCTTGCTGGAGCTAAACAAGGTTAAAGGAGTCGACCTAAGAAGTAAAAAGAACTAGTGAAGATGAAGAACATTGTTAGTATAAGGACAACTGTACCTTGAAACCTGGTAAATTTACAAAGAGCCTTATTTGACATGAAATTTACATTAGCAAGGAACTAGAATGATCTTTGCATCTTCCTGTTTAGCGTTGACTGAAGTCATGGTGCTGGACATCCTGAAAGTGTCAAGAATGTTCTACACTATGCTATACTATGGACATGTTTAGGGAGAAAATGAGAACAGTATGTCGGCACAGTGCTGAAAGGTGAATCAGAAAAATCATGTGCACTTGAATTTAAAAGTCAAACTCATGCTGGCAATCTTGTATGATGGAAAGACGCTGGTAATTCTTTTTCTGGCAAAAATTATAAAAGGTATTGGTTTTATATTTCTGTCTGAAAAATGGCAACACCGGCAATGCTTTTCTGTTATGCAATGGCTTTTTCTTGATTTTCAGAGCAGGATGATAAACCAAATAGCCTTACATTGTCTCCCTCCCCAAGAGATCTACCTAATTTAACAGTGATCTAATGTGATCACTGAATGAAGTTCAAATCAGTATCGCAGATGCGTAAGACAACCTTGATTACCATTTCTGGCCAGTCCATTACAAGTGGTGGGAATAAAAAGCAAAAGTACCTTTTCCATATCAACAGACAGCTCAGCAAACCATTGTCTTGCATCCTTTTGCTGGACAACACAGGCCACGTGTAGGCAAGCTGCAAAGAACAGGTGACATGGATGTTGAACAAAGATCCACCCCAATACAGTTATGAATGTTCTATTTTTATAAACCCTACACAGTTCAACAGAGAAAACTTGGGATTAATTATCTGATTTTTCTTTAAGACTTTTTAAATTGCAAGGCTACAGTGTCAGTGCCATGTGAAACAACCTTTTGAGGGCACTCTGAGGAATGCATGTGGTGGGACAGTGCACAGAATACATCCATTTAAACATGGCAAGAGAGTGCTTGTGTTACTTACCTAGAGCTATCATGAAAGGAGGGTACAGTAGACAAAGATCAGTTCTGTATGTGTCATTCACTATCCTCCTGTGCAAAAAAGAAGTTGTAAGTATTTTCCTATTCACCGTTAAACTATATGACTTCAAAAACTGCTGTGAGTTTACAAATATTTTGTCAGTTTCTCAGATGGTCAAAGCAGTGAGGCTGCAGAGCTAAATATCAAGGGAAGAGATCTTTTCCCTTATAAAAAAGTCTCTTAAAGCCTTTCTTTTTTCTCTCCTTGTAGACAATGCAGAGGTTTATTTGGAAACACTACTTTACTACCATGTCTTTCTGCAGAGGATGTTGATGTATACCATAAATTAATTATCTGCTTCACAAATAAGTAAAGCATAAAAGCAGTACTTTTGCTGTCTTTCTGTATTTGAAACAGTTCAAGAGTTCTGCTAACACAGCTAAAAATCCCTATATATTGTTCCTATGTCCTATAATAAGATACAACAGAAAGATGATGTTGATGGAAAGAGATTCCCTCTACTCATAGTCACCATTCAGTGGTCTAAAAACTGTGCTATTAGAGCTAGTCTGAAAAATAAAAATCAGACCACTGCAAAGTAAAGTCATTACAGGGTTAAATACAGAATAATCTAAGTCAGGAACATAGACCTGCACAGGTTAGCTAGGGCATTCTTTGTATTCAAATATGGCTAAGCCTGTTTGGTTAAGCAAAAGCTTAGCCACCTTTGAAGCATAACTGTTAAACAGTTGCCTTCTTGACGAAAGGAGAAACTATTGCCACTGTCTTCATTACCATGCGAGAGGTAGCAGCATGTCTTCTTGGCCCATATCTTGCACATATTGGAGCAAAGGTCTATAAGGATGATATACTATCAAACAGCAGTCCTAGGAAAAATGTCAATAGGATAAAAGTTAGATTACAATGCAGAGCATGTTGTCAGTTCATATTAAACATTTGGTTTACAAGTCAATTGCTAATTTTTTTTTAAGTAGCATTCTGACACCTAGCCCTGCTCTAATGAGGGCAGTGCTCTCTCTAGAATACCATTACATAGCATCGTTGCCAGTCTGTCAATGTCCTTCCCCTAAGAGACACAGAAAGCCACATCTGCAGCACACTGAAACCTCATTTGCTTACAAACCCGTAATTCCCACTTGGAAATACAAAGCACTGCCAGAAAACATTCTGTTACTAAATACCATACATGGAAAGCATGCCAAAATAATTGACACTGGTTTGGAAAGGAAAAAAAAGAAAAATTCCACTGCTCTCAAATCCCCTCATTTCAGGGTCCAGGTAAACAAGAAGGAATAATCCTCTCACTGAAAGCAGCCAACTGTATGGATACTAGAAGGAAAAGCCACATTACATGTGCTGAACACTTAAGTGAAACATAGTTATTGCACATACTATATATATAACATAGCATTTAAGCAGAACTACTCTAGTACAGTGAGCTCAGTGCCTAACCCGTCCCAGTCCAACCAATATACAGAAATTAGGCACTACTTTACCCAAGCCCCCTAAAGAAGCCTGGGTTGAATCGTTTCAGCCTCCTGAAAAAACACAGCCATGAGACAGCAACTCTTACAAAAAGCAGGTATTGTTCCTTTCTTTGAAGGTGCCTGGAAGAAAATGTCACACTGTGCTCCTTTCATCCAACAGAGTAATAGTTACAGCACCATCTCAGTAAATGGGAGGCCTGAATTTTGTTTCTTCTTCACAGGATTCAAACCCACATCTCACTTCCTAGAAGATTACTCTAATTATCAGGTTGCTACAGACTAGCCTGAGTGGGATAGTACCCACACTTTCTGCTGGAACATACATGTGTAGCTCCAGATTCTTCCAAGCAAGAAGAGGGCACAGAAAGGATTTTATGGTCGTGACTGGCCATTTACCTAGGAAAATAAGGACACTGACATCCCCATCTCTGCATTGGGACTTAGATACAGTCATCTTTCTTTTGCAAAACAGAAGCAGTTCTACCAAAAAAACGAACCTACCATTAATTCTAAGAGATAGAATTCACATTCTAGTATCTGCAAAGAAGTAAAATCACAATTAATGCGCAGCATGTTTCAGACAGCAGAAAGAATTAACTGACATCCAGTTTAACATCATGAATGCACAGCAATGCTCAACATCTATTTTCAACAGTCCTAAATGTATTTCATCTAGAACTACAAATAAAAAATAAAACTATTATTGGCAATTGCCTTATCACCATTATAACTTAACTCCAGGCATAATAACAATGAATTTAAATATTTTGGATCAAGTTTACTATGAAAGACTACTTCATTGACAGTACAGTACTTGTCTTATTTATTTCAACATGTGCCAGCAAATTGTTCCCAGTGCATAAAGACTTGACAGCAATAAAGTTCTTCTGTAGAATTAGAACTTCTTCATCAGGCCACTAACATGTCCAAAATTTTCAGGTTTAATTTCATAAGAAATATTCTGCCCAACTGCAGCAATTAAATCAGCTTTCACTCGATAGAGAAAGTGACATATTAGTGACATCAAGAAAAAGACTGGACTGCTTTGGTTATAGAAAGCAGTACTCCAAAATATATATCCATTTGCCTTTATCTGTAAAATAGCAGTTTTATTGTAAGGTCTTAGACATTTTATATTCTGGTGCATCATTTGGCTTTCTAGATCATATGAAAAGCAAACCATCAAAAAAATAGCACTTGTTACAGTCAATCTAAAAATAATTAATGTTTAACTTACAAAATTCTAAAGCACAGGTCAAAGCTGGTTTTACAAAAAACTACAGAACTCAGCATCGTGACTGAGGATTACATGAAAACCACTGGCAAATCTAAATTTTAATAAATAAATAAAAATTATTTTTCAAAATTAAATTTTACACACAAAAATAAAACTGCTTTCTGTAAGCCAAATAGTCCTGTGTGCAAGCTTGGAAGTATTCCAGATCCAAGGGCCATTTACCTTCCTTGGAGAAACGTATTTGTAAACAAGAACATTCAAAAAAACCCTAAATCTCCTTTATTATCAAGCTATAGAACAACTACTATTTCACTCACCCTGTCACATGTCTTTCTTATCAACAATTTAAGGAGGTTATGTAAGATTTATTATTTTTAAAAGTAACTTTCCCAACATTCTATACAAAATTAATTATGAACAACCCTGACATATAAGCATGAAAATATTTCTTTCTTAGAATCTAAAAACAGGATTTTCCACTAATAATTATTTGCCTTAATTTATTTATCAAGTAGTATTTCAAACAGCATACTCACATGGTTCATCCTATAAGGAAACTCCTTTGGAAAGGCATACGAAAACCTAGTTTTCACTACAGTAAGGAGAAATAAGTAGGTTAAAAATCATGTAATTAATACTTTTACTTCTTTCTATTAATTCATCTCTACATAGCCCTTCAAATCTATTTGGCAGCACAAGTGCTTGCAGTACAGAAGGTTTGTATTTCAAAGAGAGAAGGTAAGTTTTAAGATCTTAAAAGGGAAAGAGAAATACACCTGAAACCCAGATTGGCACATGTACTCAGCCAGACGTTTGACTGCTGCTTTGAACACTATTAAGTCTTCTGATTAACCACCAACTAGTTCACGGACACCTAACTTTCCACAAGCTATCACTCAGAGAGCTGTCTAGCTACTGATGTTCAGGATCTCAGTTGCAACACTAAATCCAAACAGCATTTTCACGTGAGATATTTTACATAGGCTTCATCCTTCAACATGCAAGATTTCAAATCAATTGATGAATTCTTTGAAAATCAAGACTTCTTGTATATCCCCAATAAAAAGATTTTGGATATGCAAAAAACAGGCTCAAATTCAAAGCAAGAAGTCAATTCACCACATTGCAGATCAGTGCCCTAGGTACTGGATTATAAAATATTTCAAGGGTGTTCCTCTCCTTGAGAGAGACACCTAAGCATCTACTTTGGCATATGATATGATTCAAGCCACTTGCCTCCATGACCGTGATCAAATATATCCTCAGTTTTCTAGATTACGATGATCTCTGATTTAGATACCTAATTAATCTTCATGTATTTTACAAGGAGAACAGGTAGAGATAGTACACTGGTAAGAAATACGCTAAGATGCAAAACCAGAGCGATTTCATGTCAGAATGCTGAGAAAAGAAAAACAAGTACACTGGAGGATGTGGATTTGAGATTTGTACAAGTGAAACATTTAAAAAACTATTTTAAGTCCCTGTCATCCAAGGAAAACATGTAAGATTTAACATCCTGAAGGTGGACAATATTAATGACAGGCAGTATATTATGAATTGATACTATTGATACTACTTTCAGACAATCAGTTCTCCATTTACTTTGAAGAAAAGACAGCATCGATCATCTGGACTAAAGACTTCACCATTTAGACGTATGGTGGACTTTACTAGAAAACTTTCTCTAGGACACTAAGACTAGGCTACTGGATGGAAACTTTAATTATTTCAAGAAAGACAAGAATCAATAAAAAGGGTTTCTCAAGAAGTATGCAAACTGAAAATGTACATGATAAAAAAAACACACCACCTTTGAGGGAGAAGATGGGGAAACAAAGCTTTTTCCCACAAAGCAAGCTACAGACACAACCATATGAAGCTGTCCTTTCAGTGAGATGTGGAAATAGAGCAAAAAGGTTTTGAACAGGTTGTCGGAAGTCAGTCTATCTTCCTTACAAACAAAGCATGTGTTAGTAACTTCAAGTTTCTACAAAGGAATAAATGCTTGGAGAAAGCCTGTTGCATTTTGTCCCCACTACCATGAAATCAGGGTCGACAGGACTTCTAGGTCTAAAGGAAGAGCTGTGAGGGAAATCTTCTACAGGATCCTGAGACGGGATTTTGAGAAACAGAACATTTTAGAACTAGATGTCCAAGTAAAATCAGATACTGTGTATTTACCACAATCCACCTAATTTTCTCACTGATGCATCAAAACTTCCACATAGAGATGCTGCTGATATAAAAATAGCAACTCCCATTGCTAAACCCAGTGCTGGTCTTGGTCATGCTGGCACTGAAGATGTGTTTCAGTTCCTGGTGGTAGAACTGTCATACAGCCAGCCCCATGGCCTGATACACTCACTGCATGTGGAGGCTACAGATGCAGCCAGTCACCTGTCCCCTCAACGGCTGAGAGGGATTTGGAAAGCACTGACCTACATTTTGAAGACCATAGCCAGGAATTGCCTACTGAGCAGCTGGACCTTCTGGGTCAGATAACAGCAGTCAGTTAAGGAAGACATCACTTTAAGACCTTGATGGATTACATGAACTGGGAAATGCAAGGCAAGTGGGAAAGATAGAGAATTAAGTAACTACACTGTAATTTTATTGAATTTATTTGTGAACAACATGTAGGTTATGAAATGTCTTTTTAGAAATAACAGTGCAAAGACTAATTTTATGATGGGGAAAAAAGGATTAAAAAAACTGAAGGTATACAGCCTACCAAAAATTCTGAAAACAGGTACTTCCAGAGAGCCATACCTTTCATAAAACAGAAAAATAAGGCTCTAAGTTTCCAATTCTACCTTTGAGTAGTTCAGAATTCAATTTACTTCTCAAGACTGCTTATAAATTTCAATAGTTTTATTTTATTATTTTGTTTTAACTTACGCCTGACATAAGTTCCAACCAAAATCAATGAAAACTAATACAGAAAGGACCCTTCTGTTTCTCTACTTAGAAAAAGCCATTTAGTTTAAATGGCTTTAACTGGCTCTTATAGTCCTCCATTATTTGATAAAAGGCTACCTTTTAAAAGCAAGAAAAGAAACCATCTGATCTCCCTACAGAGATGTCTAACTACAGTATAATGAAATACTGATACTTACATACAGAAGTAGCAGCAGAAATTAACCTTGTATTAGAAACAACACCAAATTCCTGAAGAAAAAGAGTGGTAAATGAGGTGAACCACCTGAAACACCATACACTCACACTGTTATCAAATTAAAATAATGGCTTCTTACTAAACTGGACTTCTTTATGCAGTACCGCAGTATTTGGTATTCTCCCCCACCCTCCCTTTTTTTTTTCCTTAAGATGACTCTTAAGTAAAGCGTTATTTCACTGATTAGTTACTTTATTTTTTGTGAGGAACAGTCAAGATTTATGAAAGGTACCACAGCCACAAAAGCTCAGTTGGCTAACACTGTAGATAAAATAGACAAGAGGGCTTCAAGACGGTATGGTGGTTTTTTTCCTCATCCCATGTGGAGAGAAAACTGTCTTTAAAAACCTGCTACTAACTACATTTTTAAATTATGTTTCCATGAAGTCTTAGCTCCTCTGCTGAGAGAGTCAGCAATCACAAAATTTTCTGTATACAGTGTTTTTTCAGAGAAGTGCATAGCCAAGTCATTACCGCATAGGTGCCCTCTAAAGATGCAGATTCTTTAAAGGCTACACAGACTTCTAAAATATAAGGCACATGTATATGTGCTCTGCCTGTACTTTCTTAAAGACTTATTTAACAGGCTGATAAAAAAACACTCTCCAGCTGTCTGTCTTTCTTATTTCCTTCACCTCTTCCAAACACTGAAAAGTGTCACAATATTTGTGCAGACAACAGTATCACTGTAGAAACTGGTTTAGAAGGACTGCTTCTACCACCCACTAGATATTTCAGTTCGTTCTGTAAAATTTCCTTAGTGCTGACATATCATAAAATTGGCCAATTTGGTTGGGTTTTTTTCCATTATGCAGACACTTCTAAAACACCTGTAAAACTTTCTGCAGTACACAGCACTAAAAGCAGCACCCAGCTGATGCTACCTCTTGGCCACACTGGAAGTGGATTTTAACGGTGGAGGCACAGAGCCTTCTCACCGCCCTCCCTAATGGGTCAGTTTCTTAGGATAATTTTTCAAGAACAGCACATAAGCTACAACATACTTTTAACTCAAGTCATGAAAGTGTGGTAAACTCTGAGGATCCCTCAGTATATGAAATAGAACAGGATAATTAGGAAAAAAATTCCAATCATGTTTTAAAGTTTGAATAAACATAAATAAGGAATAATACACCAGAAAGGAGACGCTGCACAATTTAAGATATAGTGTATGCAAATATGCAAACACTGTATCACAGTGAAACAGCCATTTAAAATACTTTTTTTCAATTTTCAGAGGCACTTCAGGGTTAGTAATATAGACAAATTTGTGAAAGATAACATATTTGAAGGCCTCCGTCTCCTTTTCTTAAATGCTATAGAAATCTATACAAAAAAGAGAAGGTTTCAACCCCCAAAGCATGAAGAATGACAAAAAATTTAAAAGTCCTAAACGTTCTCTCTCTCATACATCACATAATTTTACATTAAAAAATTGTAATACTTCATACCTCTACTTTGGATGCCAAAAACACACACGTAGGAGCCATTAATACTGGATCTATACTTTTTAGGGAATATCTGAAACGTTACAACAAAATTATAATATGTTGTTTCATACACGTAGAACGATTAATCTATTAAGAGCACCACACTTCCTTTTGAAAAAGCAAAGCTTAAGTTAACTTTATTAAAGCATAAAAGCTTTACACCATCCAGAAAACAAAAGTGGCACTGTTTTTAATACAGAACTGCATTTTTAAAGGGCTACCAAAATGTGCCTAGCAAATGTTTTATTCTTGTACCATCATAGTAAACAGTCCTACCTGGCATAGAATCTCTTGAAGTAGACTGTAGCAGTGGCAATAACTTGTTGTCTTAATTTAAGATGTTCACCTAAAGCCTGGATAACTTAAAAAAAAATGAACAAAAGCTTGAGTTGAGTTTTTTTAAACAATTTGACACCAAATAGCAAAGGGTCTCAAAACACGACTAGTGCTGGGGATTCTAAGGAGCAGCAGCCCAGTCTTCTCTCTCAGTTCAGATATGTTGCTCTGGTGAGATCACATGTTGCCGTAAACCTACAGACCTGCAAGTGAAGAACAACCGCTGCCTCCTGAAGCTTGGGGACACCTTCAAAAAGGGGAAAGGTAACTTGACTTCATTGTGTACAAAGTGAGTATGACCTTTAAGCAGATGACAACACAAATCTCAGAAGAGTAAAGCTTGGGTACTGCATTTTAGAGCTAAACAAATTCAAATACAGAAAATAAAAATCTATGCCTCTCTTCAGTGCCATGCAAAATGGATGGGTTTTTTTCAAACAAGTGAAGCTGCCAACACAAACATGGTCATTAAATTTGGCGGAGGCAGCAGGTGTTAAAAAAATGACATATTTAGTCTAGGGAGAGGGGGTGGGAGACCAGAGGATGCAGTCAGCTGCTCCATCACGGTGGTCCTCTGCCAGTTGGCCAAGAAACAACCCTGGTGTCATCTGTGCAGGTAGCTCTTGTTTGGCCTCCCAGGCAAAGGAAAGGTGCCAAGCAAATTAGATGCATCAAGCTGGGATTAAGAGCAGGGGCTGGATGTAAAGAATGGCACAGTGAAACATAAGGTTGTTACTTGTTATTTTTCCCACACTTCTTCGCAGCCATTTTTCTGAGCAAGGTTCAGCTGTGCGAAGGCTCCCTTTTCTCCTTTTCCTCCCTCATGAGAAATGTCAAAAACAATATTTTAAAATACATTTAAGTATATATTTAAAATATGTACAGCAAGACCAAGACAGTGACCACTGGCAGGAGAAGTAAACAATTCTGTTATCCGTCATCACTAATTCTTAATCTCTACTTAAGCACTCAAGTCCAGAGTTGTTTCCCCATGCTTTTATCACTTATCCCCTGGGAACAGTCGGGGTACACCTGACTAATTTGTCATCCACTATGGTTACCCAAAGCAACATTAAGTCCCTTGCTGTGCCGTATCATTCTATTTCTAAAGAGAAGAATACCAAATTCGGACTAGCTTGCCAGTGACCGTAGGACAAGCAATACTGCCAGAAAGGATGGTAAGTCCAGTATGCAATATCTGAACAAATATTAAAACATTTATCAGCATATCTCAGGAGTTTTGAAAGAATTTTTCCCTTTGATTTGACCATGGGGCTAAAAACCTGTCCAACTACTAGGGCATCAGAAAAATTCAAATATTTAGCTAAACAGAATTCTCAAAATATGTTTCCTACTCCCATGGGATTTTCAGGAACAGTTCGGCCATCTGCTGTCAGAGAAAAATCAAGTGTGGTTTAGGAAAAAAAAATGGACAAGAGCCTAGAGAGACTTAATGAAATGGAAGCTTGTATATGCTGGGAAAAAGTCCAATACTTGTAATTATTTTTTTAATATTTGAAATTAAACTATAGGATTATTTATCCTTGTATGTTTACAAAGTAAGTGGTTTCAGTGTTTGGGTTTTTTTAAAGACTGTTTTAAATCTGAATATTTTGAGTCTCCTCTAACCCAAACATTACAGCTTCTGTCCAAAATCAGAAAGGGAAAAGAACTAATCCACTTTTCAACCAAAATCTGTTAAGTCTTGGTGATCCAAACAGAGAAACCAACATCAGTTTCCTTTTTCAAACTACTTTAGAAGACAATCTTATTCCTTCTCTACATTATTCTGAATAGTTGTGCATGGCCATACAATCAGTTCATGATCTACTGCACTTGTTTTCCAATGAGGAAGCAGCAGGAAATTGCCCCTCTCCAAGTAATTTTTTGATTGCTTTAGGGAACAACCATCTCCTGTCATCTCACTGACATGACATTCTGTGGCCATGACTCATATCCCTACCCAGATAGTGTAGATGGGAGACAAGGGAGGACCCAAAGCAGGATCCCTGTTCTGAGGCAGGTGATGACAGAACACACATCCAGGGCTCTGCCTGAGCTCCCACCACTACAGAGCAGCCCCTGACGGTCCTCCCCATTAAGGCGTCTGTCTCTGCTAGAGAAGGGGTAAAGCCCAGCACCACTCTTTCCTCCAGGGCAGGCTGTGTCCAAACATGCACAGGGGAGGTGCTGGCAGAGCTGTTCTTCAGCTGCCACTGGTCACTCACTGCACCTTCAGGGGAGGCAGGGAATGCCAAGGAAAAGGAACCTGAGAACCACGAACTGACACTAACAAACTAACTTGTTTACTTTGTAAGTCTCTGTTTACTCAACAAAAACACGGAAGTGAAACATTTAAAAACTATATTTCCCAATCAAAATTAATAGTAGTGAAACTCAGTGTAGAAACACAGTTTTAGATCTATCCATACCCCTCTCTTTGCCTCTTTTTGCATTATGAAGCTTTGACACTTTGTTTTAACCTCAAGGAATTTCAGGCATGGATCAAATGGGTAAATCATTGCTAGATTTCCTGGTGCCATACAAGCAGTAACACAGATACATCCACAGTGATAGTGTTTGCAGCATATGCAATTGTTACAAAAATAACTAAGCTGAGAGAGAAGCTAGGACAAGTATCTCTCACAGATATCATTCCAGCACTGACATAAGATCTTCAAGTGGCCTTGGGAAAGTCACTTCACTTCTCTCCCTTAAGTCTGGCCTGAAAGAAAAGTATTCTGTACTTTAAAGACTGCTGCAAAAACCATTTAAAGAGCTGTTTCCAAACAAATTACTAGATACCAATATCCTCTGTGCAGGGAGACTTATTTAAATGTTGAACAATTGCACAGAAAAGAGTTTAAGTGTCTTTGTAATCTGATATGCTCCTGTGTGGCCATTCATTGGGATAGTTAAATGCTTTGCAGCATGAAGCAAGACAGGCAACTTCAGAGACACATCCCAAATTCTTTGGGATGACAACAGCTCTCAGAAACCTGTAGACAATTCGAGAGCCACCTGGTGCTGGGGAATCAGGCAGAAGGCAAAACACAGGCTGGGTTGCAAGTTTCAGAGAATGTAAGTGAACACAAATAACAGGTTTCCAAGCTCTGCTGTTTAACAGGACTGCAGAGATCACCTACAATACTTACCACAGCGTAACAACCCATCAAAAGCCTAGTCTTAGGACTAATGCTTGATATGGAGCCTTTAGTATGCTAGCTCAGTAGTTTCTGCTTGCTTCTGCTCCTTTTAAGTTTTTGGTAAGAAACTCTTAAAAAATAAGAAAATTTACTGTTTCATCCTATCACAGGTTAAAATGTTATGTATGCAGCTAATTTTCCTGTAAGTTCTCCTAGAATTGTGCTAGTATAATTAAAAAATGATCACAATATTTATATTGCAGTTCTTTGTTAAAATAGGCTGTGAAAGTACATGTAATATCACAATGAAAACATTATATTCTCTAGGTGATTCAAGCCTGCGTTTAGACGTGGCAGACACTGCACGGATTTTATGGCAGAAATAAAAAAATGGTTTTACCATTAGTAAAAAATATCTGTAGCTTCCAATATTCTTCTTCAGTCAGAAATTTCAAGTCTTTCTGGCGTTCCTTCAATAGATCTTGTTTATCCAAAATCCATTGTAAGCTAAAGGAATGGAAAATAATTTCAGCAGCAATTTCAACATTATACTGAGTGTCTCCTGTACAAACAGACCATGGATTAAGGCACGGGGCTAAAGGGCTTGTGGCCTTTAACCAAGCCACATGCAATCTTCTCAAGCAAACGTTCACGAGGGTTTTCAAAGTTAGACAACTGAAAAAAGCAACCCCAACAAAAAATGCCCACCAAAACCACGAACTACCAGGGTCTAAGTTCAGCCTCTACCCGTAGCAAACTGAGCTGGCTGTGCAGCTCTTACACTCCATCAGTCACTAACAGGGTTTCTATTGCAGTCAGTACACCGCGGGCACCATTCAAACCTCGACACTCAACACGAGGTGTTTTAGGGCAGAGTCACGGAATGTTAGGTTGGAAAAGACCTCTGAGATCACCGAATCCCACCCATGACCGAACACCCCCCCGCCAACTAGACCAGGGCACCAAGTGCCACGTCCAGTGTTTCCTTAAGCACCTCCAGGGGCACTGACCCCACCACCTCCCCGGGCAGCCCACTCCAGTCTCTCATCTCCCTTTCTGCGGGGAAATCCTTCCTGCTGTCCAACCCAAGCTGACCCCGGGGCCGCCCCACGGCCGGGGGACCGGCCTGCCACGGCGCCCCGAGCCCGGACACCGGAGCGGGGCGGGCTCGGGCTGCTCCGGCCCCGCGGGCTGCGGGCAGGCCCCGCCGCCCTCCCGGCCCGGCCCGGCCCGGCCCGGCAATGAATGGGC
>JAWWEW010000112.1:73982597-73997984 GCA_035583185.1 Anabacerthia variegaticeps | reverse complement strand
GCCCGGCCCGGCCCGGCAATGAATGGGCAGAGCGCGGGGCCGGCCCGCAGCACCCCGCGCCCCCCGCCCCGCCGCCGCGGCACCCACTAGTGCGAGCTCTGCCAGAAGTTCCCGGCCATGGGAGGGAAGGAAGGACGGAAGGGAGGAAGGAAGGGCGGGAGGGAGGGAGGGAGGAAGGCGCGGAGCGGAGCGCGGAGGAGGCGCCCGGGCCCGCGACGCGCCGGCCCCGCCGCCACAGCGCCGCCCCCCGCGGCCGCGGCAGGAAGGGGCGGCGGCGGCCCGAGCCGGCCGGAACACGGGCGGGAACGAGCGTTCCGCCCCGAGAGGGTTCCGGCCCCGGCGCCCGGGGGTCTCCCAGACCAAGGGCTTACTGCTCCTGTGCTGTCGCCACCTCACCTACACTGCCCTGTAACTTACGTGCTCCCAAGGTTTCGGGGCCCACCTTGCTCCGTGATGGAGATTCCCTCATTGGAGAGAGCCTCCAGAGGAATTTTTTAAATAACTGTATAATAACTATAATTACAAATTTATTAACAGGAAGAACATGAGCCCAGATCCTTCCCAGCTTTGTTTTCGTGCCCTTTTCCCACGGTGGCTCTCAGCTTCTGGGTGGGATCTGAGATGTATTGGTGCACGTAGTGAGATGTACTGCTACCACACACAAAGATGTCTCAGCCTCCTGAGAAGGACCAGCCCCTGCTGGGAGGGAGGGAGGGAGTCATTCCTTCGAGCAGCGCTGTCACTAGGGCAGCTACACCTCAGTTTTGCAGCGAGATTAATAAAAAAAGAACTCCAAGGTGAGCAAGTCTGTCTGGCATTCGGCAGGGCTGGGAGCGAGTGGCCACCAAGGAGGGACCCCTGGCAAGGCTGCTGGGACTGGAAGATACCTTCTGAGTATCCAAAGTGTAATTTATACATTTATAATTGGCAAGGCCTATTTTAGGAATAATAAGACAATACACAATAAAATAGTGTATGATATTACAACTATTATATGTCTGTATGTATTCACTTTATGCATCTTATTTATCACAGGATATGCTTAATGCCATTTGGCAGCGTGTAGCAGTGCCTGATGGCCTGAGAAGGAGTTCTGGGCTGTGGGCAGGGACAGCCCAGGCTGAGGGTGCTCTCAGAGCCCTGGCACATGGAGCTGGTGTGTGGTGTGCCAGCACAGGAGCAGTAACACAGATCTCTTTGGTTCAGTGTGGGTCAATATTTCACTCAAGAACATTTGGATTAAAGTCACTGTCTAAATCATTAGGTTTTGCACTTTATTGCCTCAGCTTTTCAGAGCAGTTTCCTAATTTGTTAATTAACCCAGAGTGCTCTAAATGTGACATTCCTGGAGTCTTGAAGGCAAGCTCTACATATATTCACTGGTGTCAGAAGTTACATTCGTCTCTTCCTCTCCCTTGTCCTGCACATGCACCATATATAAAACCAATGGATTAAGTCAGTCCCAGGTCTGTTGCCAATTTCCACACCCCCTTCTGCAAAATCAACGGTCTGACTTGGTTAACTCTAATGGCAACCTCTACTGTGGCAGAACCTAGATTGGGGGTTATATGCTTCCCCACCCAGAGACAAATATGTGTCTTATACTGGGATGAGTGTATGTACTCATCCCTCTTGCAAGCCCTGTTTTCAGGAATGAATGTAGACAGAAAAGGGAAGGCTGCCTGGGCACAAGACATACAGACAGACAGCAGCTGTGCTAAAGCTCCCTCCCCTTATGGTCTCCCCACTCCACCATGAACACAGGCTGGAGTTCAGACTCAGCCCTACAAAAGACTCAGCCCACAGAAGTCAACAGAGTTTATGCCAGCAATCATGGTGGCAGCAAGAAGCATTCCCACAGGGCAGATCTTGGGCAGGGTGATTTAACTCCTGGTTTGTCCTGCTGGGAAGGTTGTGCTCAGTGCTAATGGTTGGCAAGACCTGTGAGCACATTAGGACTGCTTGTTTGCATGGTCTGAGAAAATCTATTTGTTCTGAAATTTGAGTATTCCTTGTCCATCCTCATGCAGCATACCATGCTTGCTCCTTATGGGTTCTCCTCACAGTGGACAAATTCTCTCCAGCCTTGTCCACCACTTCAAACATCTGGACTTCAACAGCCTGAACTGAGAGCCTGTCTTAAAATATCCCACAGGGCAGCCAACACTAACATCACCAATAAGCAAGGAAATTTCTCAGTTCAACACAACTTAATATAGAAACTTCCTACATATTCAATAAGCAAATAATTGGGAAGATAATTAATGTAGTTCTGGGTGTCTTTTGGGATATTAATATATTCATAAATATACGAATATGTTAGGCAAAGATGAGCCTCTCCCTGCAGCATACAAGACCTGCTTCATTTGAGCTTTGCCTTGAAACTGGCAGGGGCGGGGGAATGAAAGCAGTAAACCAAGAATTACAGAGTGGTGGGCACTTCTGGTGGAGAAGCACTCATTGGTTGGCCTTAGACTGAGAAGCTTTTCAGACCCAGTCCCACAGGACTCTGCAATGATCTGTTGCTGATGGTGTAGCTAACATACTGGAGGTGCATTGGGAACTATGAAGTGGAGAGGGAAAATGCACGGGATAAGATGGAGACAGCAAGGTTTCTAAATGTCTTTGCTGCCAGAACAGAACAAACTCTTGACATGTCTGAAAGACTTCTAGGAAGAGAACCATTTTGTAAATAGAAATGTGAGGAGGGAGGTAGGGAAGAAATAATTTGCATACCCTTTAATTTTCCCTTCTCAGTGCAAGGAGACATGACAAAAACCACAGGCTAAATTTTGTGGGAAGTCTATGGAGGCTCTCTGACCTGACACCTTTCTCTAAAAAGTCATCCAGACCTTGCAGAGTATGGGAGAAAGACCTTACTCCACTGTGTCAATGTCACAAAGAGGTGAATCAGATTGCCAGCACATGCCTTGGATCCCAGCCACCCACAACTGCATCACACTCAGCTTAGCACAGCACCCAGGAGCCAGCAGAGAGAGAAGCTGCTGTACAACAGAGGGGCCTGTCATTGCCTCACCAAACATACCAGAGCAACCAAAACAGCAGCAAATTACGTGGTGCTGCTTATCACATTGAGCGAGCATCTCTTTTTTTTTTTTTGCCATCTTTCTCTACCTGATCCTTTGCCTATTTCCTGCTGTGATTTAGTACCTGCATTCTGTTACTTTGTGTTGGTGATTTCAGATTCTGCTTGATCAACAGTCATCTGAACATGAGCCAGCAGTATGCCTGAGTGGCCAAGAAGGCCAGTGGCATTTTGGATTCTATCAGAAACAGTCTGGCCAAAAGGAGCAGGGTGGTGATCATCCCTCAGTACCTGGCACTGGTGATGCCACAGATGCCACACCTCCAGTACTGTGTTCAGTTTTGGGACACTGAAGTGCTGGAACCTGTCCAAAGAAGAGCAAGGAAGCTGGTGAAAGCATCTAGAGCACACATCTGATGAGGAGCAGCTGAGAGAGTTGGGGTTGCTCAGCCTGGAGTAAAGGAGGCTCAGGGGGGACCTCATTGCTCTCTACAACTACATGAAAGGAGGTTGTAACCAGATGGTGTCAGTTTCTTCTCCCGAGTAACAAGTGACAGGGCAAAAGGAAATGCTCTCAAGTTGCACCAGGGGAAGTTTAGATTGAGTATTAGGTAAAGGGTTGTCAAGTTTTGGAACAAGCTTCCCAGGGAAGTGCTGGAGTCGTGATCACAGGAGGTATTCAAAAGATGTGCAGATGTGGCACTTGAGGATATAGTTTAGTGGTGAACTTGGCAGTGCTAGCTTAACTGGATGATCTCAGAGGTCTTTTCCAACCTAAGCAATTCTATGATTCTATGCTGCAGCATGGCAGGAAATAATTAGTAGGGACTGGGCAGGAGACAGCCATAGCTGTGATAAATACCTTTGCTCCACTGCACATTGGGCACAGGGAACAACTCTCCTTGCCCTGTATCTGGCACAGCAGGGACTGTCTAACACTGCTGGAATGGAAGCACTTGGCACCACAGAGTCTTGCCAGCTTCATGCCCAGACGGTCCTTCTCCCAGCAGGACAGACCTCATATTGCATGACCCCATTTCACAGCAGTGCAGCAGGCCACACCAGTACCAGAGCTATGGAGGAGGAAAACCTCCCTGCCCCACAGACCCATAGAGAAGCAAGGACTCCCTGAGGTGTACATTGCCCTGCTCAGCCGCCTTCCTGGTGCCCTACAAGAGGACATCCTGCAATGCTGGAAATCCTCCCTGCAGCATGACACCCAGGGGGCTCCTAGTGCTTTGAGGGGTCCTTCCCAGTCCTGCAGCATCCTTTGAGCAAAAGAACAAAGGCTCTGTTGACTGGGGCATGCTGGGGATGCCTGTTGCCAGACCAGAAGTCCTGTGGCTGCCATGGAGCCTCAGCACAGGGAGGTTGATGGCCACGTGTGATTTCCCATGTTTCTTGGATAACGTGGATGCCACTGCAGCTTCATCTCCCTGGAGGCCAAGCTGGGAGGTGCTTTCCTGGGCAGGGGCATGGCAGAGGGCAGACAGGGCAGAGCTTTTTCTCCTTGACATTGCTTTGCAGCCTTTCTGTTCCAGGAGCTGCATGGAGGATCGCTTTTTTTACCATGTCCTCTCTGTGTGTTTCTGTCAAAACAGGCAAACGAAGATCTCATGAAACAGATGTGCAGTGCTGCTGTGTGTGCTGATGTCTCCTGCTCAGCCTCGGACCTGGCTGCTGCTGCTCTGAGGGACATCCAGATACAGGATGAAAAAATCGCAGCCAAGAACCTGCAGGTAAAATTATACTTTGTCGTATTTGTGAGATGAAATTGTCTGTCAGCTCTTGCTGATCTCTTCCCCCTCCACCCCCCTAATAAAACCCATCACAAACACATTGAATATATTTAGTAGTCCATAGCTAGACATAAATATGCACAGGATAGTTGGATAGATTTTTTTTTTCCCCCCAAATAAATGCTTCTTCCAATCCATGTCTTATAAATAGCATGATAAATAGGATGATACGCAGTCAGGATTATGTTCATGGGTCCTCCTCCACAATAGGAAATACAATATTTTCTTTATCCTTTTCCCTTAGTTGCACACAAAAAACAGTCTCTACTGATACTCTCAGGTTTTGCACATGTTTACATATTCATCTAATAACTGAAAACAGTATGTATCTTTTCACAGATCTGACAATAAGCATTCTTGTTTGCCCTCTGCTGTTTAATATCCCCTCAGGAAATGAATGAGTTGTACAAAACCAGATTTCCTGACTTTAATCAAGCTTCCACAAAACATGCTGAGAATGTGAGACATTTCAGGGAAGGAAGGGGAAAAGAAGTGTAAGTGGAATTGAAAACCCCTTCCAGCTTATGTTATGTCACTTCTAATGGAATCCTTTGTTATGATTTCGCTAAGTTAGGTAATGTGACAGTTGTCTGATATTTTTCCCAATAATGGTGGTCTGCTAGGCTATATTTTGAACAGGGGAGGTGGATTGGAGTAGTGGTGACCCTGAATGTGACTCGATGTTAAACCAGCGGGAAGTATCCACAAATAATGCTTATACATATGAAATAAAAATTTAGCTGCCCAGTAATGCATCTCAACATAAGGATCCTGTTGTTTTTGACTGACAATTTCAGGGGCAAAGGATTTGTATCAGAGAATTTTTTTATTTGAAGCACCCTAACACACACTTCCTCTCCCAATGCACACACACAAAGAGCACTCTTGCAGATGCAACCATCTAATATTTTACATAGAAGACATTCAGGATATTTTACATAGAAGACATTCAGGATAATTTCATTAGATGAGGGAAAGACTTTAGGATAATGAGGGTTTGGTTTACAAAATGAGTATAAATAACAGGAGACATAGGTGTTACTAAAACCATCATCTCTGTTGTAAGAACTCCTTGATAAGTATAGGTGGTTCAGCCACCTCCTACTGAGCTTTGCTTAAAATAATTTTTAAAAATCGTCAGAATTCCCAAACAGTGGTCTGTTATTTCAAAGGGTTTTCCTTTCTGGGTCACAGACACTCTGGCATTTAATAACCCCTCCACTCAGCAAAACACACAGCAGGAACATAAGCAGGATGGAGTAACATATCAGTGTTATGTTGGCTTGATTTTTTTTCTCCTCTGGTCAGCTTGAAATGCATCCTCCACTCCAATGGCTCCGTCTTTCCATGCAGGAGTTGGTGTGTGGGTCTGGATCCTGAGCAGCCCACCAGACCCAGGCTGAGGCGAGTATTCAGGCTCTCCTTCAAACCCTGGGAGCTGTGCAGGTCAACCTGGCTCTACACTCACATGCAGCAGCTGTCCCAGCAGGGAGGGCTTTGCCTCCAGGAAAGACCACATTCCCAGAGTGACTCCACTGGGGACCTCTGCTGGGATATGAGTAGGTGACTGAGGGTCTCTGAGGTAGCCTGCACAACACAGGGAGAGTTTGCCTCTCTCTTACCACTTTGCAAACGTTCAGTTAAACAAACATTAAACAGTTACGGGCAATGAAAGGCTTCCTGAGAAGTCAGGAGGCTGACCAAGGCTGCTCCCCGGCTAGGACAGGAGACCTCTCTACCTGCTGCTGCACTCCTGGATACCATGGGGGACCCTCCTCACATTAAACAACTTTTCATAGAATCACAGAATCATTAAGGTTGGAAAAGACCACCAAGATCATGAAGTCTAACCTTTGACCAAAGAATCCTATGTCAACTAAACCATAGCACAAGGTGCCATATCTGGTTGTTTCTTGAACACTTCCAGGCATGGTGACTCCACCACTTCCCTGGGCAGTCTGTTCCAATGCTTAACCACCCTGTCAATGAAAATATTCTTTCTGATGTCCAACCTTAAACTCTCCTGAAGCATCTTGAGACCATTTCCTCTTGTCCTGTCACTAGTTGCCTGGGAGAAGAGACAAACACCCACCTTTCTACAACCTCCTTTCAGGTAGTTGTAGAGAGTGATAAGTTCTCCCCTGAGCCTCCTTTTCACCAGGCTGAACAGCTCCCCAGATCCCTCCGATGCTCCTTGGAGGACTTATTCTCTACATCCTTCACCAGCTTTGTTGCCCTTCTCTGGACACGCTCCAGCACCTCAATGTCCTTCTTGTAGTGAGGGGCCCAGAACTGAACAATGACTCAAGGTGTGACCTCACCAGTGCTGAGAGATGATCACTTCCCTAGTCCCGCTGACCACACAGTTTTTGATACAAGCCACACTGTCGTTGGCCTTCTTGGCCATCTGGGCACACTAACAGCTCATGTTCATGCAGCTGTTGACCAGCACCCCCAGGACCTTTTCCACTGGGCCACTTTCCAGCCATTCTTCCTCCAGCCCATAGCACTGCCTGGGGCTGTTGTGACTAAGTGCAGGACCCAGCACTTCACCTTACTTGAACACCATAGGGTTGGCCTTGGCCCATCAATCAAGCCTGTCCAGATCTTTCTGCAGAATCTTCCTACTTTCCAGCAGACCAACGCTCCCACCTAACTTAGTATCATCCACAAACTTACTTACCTGATCCCCTTGTCCAGATCATCAATAAAGATATTAAACAGAACTGTCCCCAAAACTGAGCTTTGGGAAACCACACTAGTGACTGGCCACCATGCACCAGCACTGTCTGGGCCTGGCCATCCAGCTAGTTCTTAATCCGTCAAAGAGTACACATGTCCAAGCCACGGGCTGCCAGTGCCTCCAGGAGAATGCTATGGCAGACAGAATGAAAGGCTTTACTGAAGTCCAGGCAGACTATATCCATAGCCTTTTCCTCATCCACTAGGGTCACCTCATCATAGAAGGAGGTAAGTTGATAGAGCACAGCCTGCCTTTCCTAAACTCAGGCTGGCTGGGCTTGATGCCCTGGTTGTCCTGTATGTGCCATGTGATCACACTTAATCTGTTCCATAACCTTCCCTGGCACTGAGGTCAGACTGACAGACCTGCAGTTCCCTGGATCCTCCCTATGACCCTTCTTGTAGATGGGCATCACACTGGCTAACCTTTGGTCATCTGGGACCTCCCAGGTTAGTCAGAACTGATTATAAATGATGGAGAGCGGCTCGGTGAGAGGAGAGAGAGAAAGCAAGCCTGCCCTGAGGGTGTAGGTTTTTGCACTAGGTTCTTGGCCCTTACAAAGGAAATGATGCTGCTGTAAAATGGAGGTGCCTGGAAGCCCATCCTCCACAAAACATCAGGGGTGCTCCGTTGCCACTCCAGGCTAGCACAGGGGTCTTCCCCAACTCTGAAGGACCTCTCCTTCCTTTCTCATTATTCATCCAGTTTTTCACTAAAAAACCTGTACTTTCCCACTGGAGAGCAGCTCCTCTGCCTTCAGCCCGAGCCTTCCGCCATTGTGGCAGTTGTGTCGCTTTTATTAACCCAAATAAAATAAGGAACACTTATTTTCTTGCTTGACTCGGTCCCGTGGGTCCTCGGGAGCCGGATTTTCTGCACGACTTTGCGAAGGTATCGGGTAACCTTGAAGCAACCCGGCAGGCGGGAAGGGACTGCGGCTTCTGGTGAGCACGGCCGAGCCTGGCCCGAGGAGAAACACCCCCTTCCACAACAAGCCTCTGACATTACCGGAGAGAAATGAGCGGAAAACAGGGAGGCGAGTTAATTAGTTGCATCTTCGCCGGATCACGCTTGAGAGACGCTTTTCCGAGGGCAGGCTTCGCTGCCTTGCTCTGTCTGGTAACACAGTTTCTCTCCAACTCAGAAGCTCAGAGGGGGCTTCTGAAACTATGTAAGTGAGGAAGAACTATGCAACTGAAGAGGGAAAATACATCATTGCCGCGTTATATAATTCCGTGTCTATATTCCCCAGGACAGGTTTCATCCATGACAAATACAAATGTACTTCATATGCACATCTTTTCCACGCGGTTTTGAGGGCTCTCAAAGGGGGTTTGAGAAACTGCCATGTTCTCGCCCCGGGTTCCTACCGACTCCAGCACAAGTCGCCTCTGGGGCGGGCTCGGCCGGGCCGTAGGACAAGGATGCCGCAGCCTGGTCCCCGACAGCATCTCGCAGCCGCTCCGCGCAAGATGCGCGGCCGCTCTGCCGCCCCCGCGGCTCCGGGCCGGCTTTTCCTCCCAGGGACAGACTGCGGGGGGGAGCACCGGCAATGTTGATATTTATAGGAACTGAGAGACACGGAGAGTGGGGTTCGCTGTGACCACTGGCACAACGGGAAGGGGTGACAGCTTCAGGTGGGCCGTGGTGAAAATCCAGATATTTCCCGACGTGGCAGTTCGTCCCGGGGACAAGAGTATTTCTGATCTCCCTAAATTTAAAATTTTGTGGGTTTTTTCTTTGCAAGGTTAAATACTAATGGAAAATCTCAGCCCACCGGCTACGGGACGCCCAGGCTGTAGAATGGGCCGTCCTTTCTCAAATAAAGGCTGTCCAGATTTGCGGGGGCTTCCCACGGATCGGGCAGGGGTCAGCCCTGCAAGCTGCGTGGGCAGCGGGTGCAGGCAGCTTGGTGTGGAGTTGGCAGCCCTGTACCGGGGGTGCGACCACCTCGGGGACTGCCTGGAAGGCTCATAAGTGATGACTGGAAGTCAAGTATTCCCTCCATTTGGGCTTGCATTTGCAGAAGGTCCAATCCCACACTCAGCCAAAAACAGTTTTTATACCTGACGTTGAGCCCTAAAGCCCAGGGAGCTGTTCTGGCTGACAAAGGCTGCTGAAAACCTTTTCTCAGCGATAGCTGAATGTGCACAGTCGATTTTTGTGTTTTGTTTTCTTTTCAAATATCTCAGGACACGGGTTTAGAAACAATGGTGGCAAGTCCTTACTCAGGCAGAAATATCTATACAGTGGGCATCCTAATGTAGCTTTAAAATCAATGATTCAAAAGGAGTTGGTTCGACTCTGATATTTTGAATCGAACACAACTTAATTCAAATACGATTTTAAGGGTTCATTCTACAGATAATTTAAGGAGGTCATCTTATTAAAAAGACACACCCCTCCTCCCCCCCCGCCAAATACCAAGCCGTGATAGAAATATTCAAATATAAATAGGATTTTTCCCTCCTGGCTGTGGAAGAGCTAACCCTTCTGTATGTGTGTGCCCGAAGTGTGCCCGTGTTTTTCCATGTGAGATACACAGAGTGAGAGAGAAACTTTGAGGTTAATCTGTCTTCTTCTTCTAAATGCATATTTGAATATTTAGACTGAAAGATGATGACACTGGGAAAGCTGAGGGCAACGGTCCACAGGCGATCAGGCAAAAAAATACAGAATAATTTTATTTAGATTTTATTTTAATAGCACAAACAATAAATGGAAAGAACAACATTACATCTACAGGCTATAACGAAAAATTATTTTTGACAGATGACACCTAAAAGTTTCTTTGGTCTTATAACTCTGAATCTGTCAAAAATGATGCATATTTCAGTGTCAGAATATACAATTGCAAAAGAAACAGAAGAAAAAGAGTTGTACTTCTTGAGTACTTTAAAGCCCTAGATAATGTGGGTTTAACCTGCGTTATTCAGTATATCTAAATCAAATACTTTTTTATATCGAATATTTTTATTGGGTTGGAAAAAAAAAAGTCAAGTCACAGGAACCAGAGAAAGACCTTTCAGTTTGTCAAATTCATTAATTAGAGAGCTACACATACTAGAGGAAGATGCGTTTTCTTGCTCTACTTCCCGCCCCCACCAACAATTTCACCATGAGGGTATGTTTACCAGAGTGTAACGAACAGTTTCCGATGGATGCATTTTTGCTAAAGTTCTATTTTTTTCTTCTTGCTGATAGCCGTATCTTGAAAAGTCGTATCTTCAGCATAAAACGGTGAAGCCCTTAACAACATTATATGCGCTCATTAGGAAGTCAGCTCTCTTACAGCCCTTTCTCCTGCTCGCTGGCAAAACCTATCTCGTTCTCCATTTACACTGTTACCAGCCAGCCAGCAAGCTCTGCCCTGCTCCCTGGTGCCACTGCACAGAGATCTTCCTTCCAGCAGATACCATTTTTTCATCCCTTTCTCTTTTCCGTGCCAATGATTTATTTCCCCTGCCTCTCCTCAGATCAAGCGCTGGATTCGGTGGGAGCCCAACAGGCGAAACCACCACCGTTTTCACCTCCCGACTCTCGAACCGAGGGCATCTGCCGCGGGAGCGGGTCAGCGCCTTCCGTCCGCCGCTCCCCGGCTCCCCGCTCCTGTCCTGGCACTGATGGCACTTGCTTCTCCCGAGGTCCTTGGCATCCACCTACGAAACATAAGCTTCAGCTATGTCGTTGCTGTTACTGTGCTATAACTTTGCCCCTCGGGGAGAAGATTTACAGAAATTAAGTGCCTCGTTTTACAGCTGCGACTCTTCTGTGAACACGAGGCTGATTTTAAAAGAGATGAACCCCCCTGCATGCTCTTGAGGAAAACGCAACAAACATACACTCTGTGTAAATTTTTTTTTGCCTTGAGCCGAGCTGAGCACGGCAGAGGAGTCCTCTGAGGATGAGGAGGGGACCTCTGTGGGATAAGCGCTTTGCCTGCGTGCTTTGGCTTCCCCTGTCGCTGCACAATTTCATCCCTGGAAGAGATTCAGGGTCGGGCTGGGATCTATCAAGCTGTCAGAATGGATAGATACAGTCTGTGGAAATGCTCAGAGAAGGGTACTCCCACTATATTTTTGAAAACCCCAAACAATTAAAGCCCAAGCTCAAATAGTCAATGCTAGCTTGCTGCGTGGAGGTGGAGGAAACATGATTTAAGTGCTACAACCATTGCCTTTACAAAGCCCAACTCAGAGTGATCTCAGATCAGAATATAGCTCCGTGAATTGGATTCTCGGGAATATTTGTTGCCGGAGGGAGGGGTGGGAGGGAAGCACCCTCTGTTTCTTCACCCTGCTTCTCCCCGGAGCACAGGAACCACTCTGTTTCTAGGCACTATGCAGACTTTTGCAGATGTTTCCTAACGAATATGTCCGATATACGTTCGGTAACCTTTGGCTTTTCCACATGTTTTTCAATAAATCACAGCCCTGTCTCTCAGGGGCGGTCAGGAAGGTGAGGAAGGGCCTTCATCCCTGTCACGAAAGCCATGGAAAGAAACTATCACAGTGAGACTCCAGCATACCGACTTATAAATAAACGTCTGTGTATATACACACAAGACATACCCGGGTGCGTATTTACGGACTCAGAGGCAAACCTGCATCCTTCTGCCTCTGAGGTGCCTGTGACACGTACGGATGCTGTAGCTGTAGGCAGCTGCGCACAGCTGTGCCTTTAACCCGGGGAGCAGCCTCGGGGCGTTGGACCCTCCTGGACATCCCTTCAGCGGACGTGTCGGGTGCGACGAGCAGGCAGAGGCCGGCCTCCTGTTCCCTCGCCCTGGCCCTCGACCACGCTTTTCTTCTCGAGAAGGGGCCAAGATTTGGCTTGACGAGGTGCAAACACAGGCTCGGGCTGTGCTGGCAAACCCGCCGCGTCCCGCCCTCCGCAAGCTGAGGCAGCGGTATCGGCTGGCGCGGGGATGCCCTTTCCTTTTTTATTCAAATATCGCTGCCGTCTCGGGGCGGAGGCGTATCAGGGCTGCGCTTTTCCCCCGGCCCGTAACCAGCCGCGGTTTCGACGAAATTAAGTCAGGGGCTTCTCCCGGGTTCAGCGGCGGCCACCCGGCGGGACCGCTGTGCTCTGTCCCCCGCACACCGCCATGCACGACCGTGCCCGCCGCTCTTTGTCTTGCAGAAATAGAACCCTTGGGCATCCGGCGGTGCAGGAGGAGACGCAGAGAACTCTATCAGTCTCCCATAACCAGATCTTCCACTTACCGTGGGCGGGATGCAGGGGCAAACCCACCCTAGAGAAGGCACTTCAGTCCCTGATCTGAGACTTCAGCAACATTTGCTGTTAAGAGTCGTACCACTGCTTCCCAGGACAGGCGGGCTTCGCATGTCGCATACTGAGCCCAGTTCAGCTCTGGAAATAGGGCACCGTGCCCGGGACACTGGGCACGTTTCACCTTGGTCAACCCCATTTCCTTTCCCCACCCGGTCAGACCCACGGGGCGTGGGAAGGTGCCCGCGTAAGTGAGCAGCGTAATCAGGTGGCAAGAGCAGGACCTTTCCCACCGTGACGGACCAGCCTACAGATAGTGCCAGGACATTTCCCGAGGGGAAGAGAACACCCAGCTCTCCATCACCAAAGAAGGTTGTGTCGGTACCGCCCTGGGACTGCCGAGCTCTGCCGGGCTCCGCGGGCACACGGAGCTTGCCGGGTACTTCGACACAAAACCGTCCCGTCGGGGAGATGGCTGCTTTCCAGAGGAGAGTGGAGAGGGCGAGAGCAACAGATCATCACCAGCTTTCTGTCACCACACTGGGACAAATTAGCCTCTGCAAACAAAGGCCCCGATAGCAGTACAGGCTATTGTCTGATTGTGATGTGATTAAATATCATCTTTCCCCTAACTGACCACAGAGTTAAAAAGACACTAACTTAATAATTTTTTTGCCATATTTTGGGCTACCGCATGCAGACCAACTCACACATGGGATAGTCACAGGGTGGAGGCCAGGCCTGAGCTTGGGAGGTTGTCTCTTGCTATGGCCCCACAAGCAAAGACTCCGCAGCAGCAGGATGCTTTGCGATGCCTGGTCTGCTCGGGCACGGCTGGCACACAGACGGACAGACGGACAGACAAGGCAATGGGTGGATAAGGAGGTGGAGCAGCTTTGAGTTAAAAATGTAGACTGACAGAATGGTTTGGGTTGGAAGAACCCTCTAGAGATCATGCAGTCTGGACTGTGGCATCTTCTGCTGGATCGGGCAGGCCCAAGCAGGGAGTACAGCCTTGGGCCATCTCTGCTGCAGCAGGGCCACATGTCCAAAAAACTTATTTCCCTGATACCAGCCCTGGCCTGGACAGCCAGCGGTGTCTGCCTGAGACTTGCATCTCCTCTCCCTGCCTCCCTCCTGCCCTGTTCCTTAGACTAGAATCACCCAGGGAAGTTTTCCCGTGAGGTTTTTCATTCTTATGTAATTCCCAGGGGTCTTAAGCCCAAAAGCAGGCCAGGAAGGAGAAAGAAGAGGTTTCCTGCCCTTCCCTTTGAAGGGAAACCCAACATCAGGGCTTCTCGCTACTGCTTGCCACTGCCAGTCCTTGTGTCCGACAGTTGCCACGCTGGCAGCACTGCAGGGAGACATTGGCCTGGTCATTTTTCTGCGTCTCCTTTTTTTCCTCAGTTTCTCCCCCAAATCTTTATAAATCCCCCTTTTCCAGGGGGAGTGTCCAGGCGGGTGGAAGTCTGAGTACAATGAAACCTGAGAATTTCTGTCACTCTCTGCATATGGTCCGAAGTGCTTTAATCCCAATTAGGGGCGGCTGACACACGGTCCTATTCATCCCAATCAGCTCTTGAATACATTTGCCTAGAAATGAACTTCACAAATAGACTTTCTCCTAAATGTGCCCAACAGCAAGGAAAATCGAATTGAGGCAGGGGCTCATTCTGAGGCGATCGAGGGAGAAAAGGTATGAATTTATAAGGTACACCGAAACATTGCAATTCAGCAACAAGTTTACTGACTTTTATTTGCACCATGTCAACCGAAAGAACCAAGAGATACGGTGGGGGTAGCAGGAGGGGGGAATCCGGTTAAAAGGCAACTTTAGACAGACTTTGAATACTTTATGCAGCAAGCTTCGCCTCCAATTGAAGCTGGCCTAAAAAGAGAAAAAAAAAATCTCAGCCTCTACACTGGAATTTTTAACGAGCACAAAACGTGTTTGAATCCGATCTGGGCTGACGCTCTCGATTAACAATACGAATACCAAATCGAGCTCCTGTCATCTGCCCGGATTCCCATAGAACCTGAATTACTATTCAAAAGCTGCTTTAATATCCCACCCGCATGTCATCTGCACCGCACAGCTGGTTGGGGGCCGCCGGCCCGGCCGCAGCCGCTCGGCCCCGCCAGCCGGCACCGCCCGCCCGCAGCACCGGGCACCGGCACCGGCACCGGCACCGGCACCGGCACCGGCACCGGCACCGGCACCCGCAGCGCCGCGGCGGGGCGGCGACCGCTGCTGCGGGCGGCATCACGGGGGAGGAAGGAATGGGATAGGGAGGAACAGGACAGAGGAAAGGATGATGAAGGGAAGGGAGTCCGAGAAAGAGCGGCTGAAATGAGCGAAGGTGAGCGAGATCCAGGGAAAGACGCAGGGAAATTGCAAAAGAGAAAGCAGGAAGGTAGGGAAGGCGGAAAGGAAGGGAGTAGGGAAAGGAAAAGAGAAGGGAGAGAAAAGGGAAGGAAAAGAGAAGGGAGAGAAAAGGGAAGGAAAAGAGAAGGGAGAGAAAAGGGCAGGAAAAGAGAAGGGCCCGAAAAGAAAAGAGAAGGGAAAG
>JAWWEW010000112.1:73972397-73982497 GCA_035583185.1 Anabacerthia variegaticeps | reverse complement strand
GGTACGGGAAGGGACGGGACGGGAAGGGAAGGGAAAGAGAAACGGCGGACAGGTGAAAGAAAAGAAAGGAAAAGAGATAAAAAGAGAGGAAAAAAAGGGAAAAGAAAGAAAAGGCGTTCAGTCCGAACTGGTCTCTTCAGTTTAAAGTGGATTTCTGTGTTACAGGGTCTCAGTAAGCCACCTCCCTGCCCTCCACCCGGTGCCTTGCATGCCCCTCGCCTTGGCGCGAAGCCTTGGAGCCGGCTCGAGCAGGACCTGGAGCCTCGGCGCCGGCTTGGGCAGGGACGGGAGTCCCGGGCCGTCCCGTCCTGCAGCCCAGGGAAGGGCAGCCCTGTCGGGGCAAAGCCATTTGGGAAAAAGGTCACCCCGGGAGTCGCCGGCTGGGCCGCCCCGCCGGAGTATGGCCTGCTGAATGAACTTGCAGCATTTTGTTTCAGACTCCGTTGCGGTGCTCTGCGGCATAATGAGCCGAGCCCTGTATACAGGCATTCATGCTGGTCTGAATGTGGTGTTGAACCTTCTCTGTGCCGGAGCGGTTTGATGGTTTGAATGGAGCTCCCTGGTGGGACATTGCTCTCTGCAACTGTGCCTCTTTGGATGACTGTTGTTCCTTAACATTCATGCCTCATTATGGGGCAACCTGTTAAATCAGGGAGAACAGTGTGCCAAAGTGTTACTCAGGGGCACCGGCAGTTCAGCGGTGGGCATAAATAAGGGCCGCCGAGGAAAATAACTTTCATCGCATCTCTGGGCAAAAGTGATCTCTCTTTAATGGTGCCTCTAGTAGCCCGGTTTAAGTATATAAAGAGCGATAGTGGAATGTTTTGATTGAGTCTAAACATTGTCTTTGAATAAAGCTGAAACCATGTAATTAATGTGTCTTTTTAATAAGGGACAATACGGTCGTTCAAGCTATTTAATTTCATTTAATTTTCCATCCCATTTGCTCCAAAGGCTGCTTTTACTTTTAACACCCGGCCTTTCATGCTGCATCTTGCTCCAGTGGGCACATTAGATCGGTTTCACCCTTCTTTTTTAGGGAAGGAAAAATAAAAGAAAATGTGGTTCCTTTCCTCTTTTGTGGACAATTTATTTCACTTGGGGAACTTCAACTTTGAGCCACAGGACAGAATAAAAATTGGAGAACTGGTGTGAATGCTTCCAGAGCAAGGGCTTTTCTTCTCTGAGTGGATGGGAACCAGCCACAATCGGCTATATTAATAAATAACTTTCCTCACAGTCGGCCTTTACATGGTCCTATTGATAAAATTGTTCGCGTGTCGTTCACGCTTTTTGACTCATTAAGGCCTGGGAGGGAGCGGCTCCCGAGGCGGAGCAGTAGGGTACCTTGGTCGCCTTAAAAGCCCTCTCTCTACCTCTGCGGCTCTCGGAATTTTAAGCCGGTCTCATCCTCTAGTGACCAGGCCAGAGGTTACAGGGACATGTTCATGGCTTAAATTTATTGCCCTCAACTTCTTGTTTATCCTTTTTTTCCCATTCAGGCCACTGATCAAAGGGGTCATCTTCAGTTCCCCACATCCTCTCCCCCCTCCTCTTCCCATCTCTGCCGAAGTGAAAACGAACCCACCCCCGCTCCCGGGACAGTCCCTGGCGTTGCACCCCGGAGAGATGCGGTCGATTGTCACTGATGCTGCTGCTGGGGGAAGGGGCGGGGAGGCAGACGCGACATTTATCTCGCGTGCGCGCCAATATGGATCATTACTAAAAATACATTCACAGCCTAGGCAGACTCCGTGCCGGTCAGCAGCCCTCGGAGCGGGCGGCGGCAGCGCCCCGTCCCGTCCTCATGCCTCCCCGGTGCCGCCCGGCCCGGGGAGCGCCGCGCTCCCCGCCCAGCGCCCGCGGGCAGCGCCGGGGGCGGGACGGGCGGTGCGGGCAGCCCTGCGCTCCCACCGCCCTCGGCACAGGCGCTGACATCCCAGCGCTGGCCCCGGCCGTGTGAGCGGCCGCCGGTGACCCGCGGAAGGCGGCCGGCCGGCACCAGGCGGGCTGGCAGCGCTTTGCCGCGGCGAGGCCGGAGAGAACGGCGGCCAGCGTGGGCACATGTCATCGTAGCAGCGTCGGTGACTCGCCGGGCTGAGCTTTAGGTGTTTTCCGGCGCGCTGCAGGGCAGGGAGAGGGGAAAGAAGACCTTTGCGACCGCCAGCCGGTGAGAGGTGCCCGTCCCCCGAGCGCATCCCTATGGCCCTTGCTTCCACGGTGCCACTCGTGACGGCGGCAAACAAACCCAGAGTAAAGCCCCCCCACACGATCACATCGAAAGCGACATGCCAAGGTTCATCTTGCAGAAAGCGGATTTACTTGAGAACAGCCCGCTCAGTTACCTGAAGTCTGTCGTTAGATGCACCTCTAAGCGTAGCTTTTTGGGTTTTCTGTTGGAATTTATTAGGGCTGACTATTAGAAAAACGCCCCTGGGGAAAAATAAAAAAAGAAATAAAAAGAAAAGAAACCTCCATATCTGCAATTGTTTCTGACAGCAACGGATAAAATCTGCATGTACAACTTTTGAACTTCTCCACAGGAGAACTGTTCAGAAATCTTTTTGGAGATAAGGTATGGAGCTGAGAAAACCTGCTAGCAGGAATTAGACAGGGGCATGAAAGAGAAAGTGGAAAAATGAATTTGTTACCGTACTCCTTGGTCTGACAGGCACATCTGAACTGTTGCACGCACACAAGAAAAAAGTCGCACACCTTTCCTTTTCAGTTCCTGGAAAATTTTTGAGACATTTGTCCAGCTGACTTAATCCTAGCGCTTCGTTGTATCTTAACTAAAATATTTATGCTAAGAGGAGGGACATAGGTGCACTCTGTTCAAATAGGTTCGTTCTGGCTTTATTTAAAGCCGCTTTTTGCAGGTTCCACCTCCAAAAGCGGTCTCAGTGAAAGATACTTTGCGTGTGGGCGAGGAACCTGTGGATGTATCAAACGAGGAATCCAGCTGCACGCTGTTTGCTAGACATCTGTGTTTTCTGCTGGCCATGCCTTCCTGTTTCCTGGTGGCTGTATGTCTCTATTTCCTCCTGTCTCTATTTCTTAATCGCACGAACTATAGACGCAGCTTCCTCAGCACTCGCAGGTGCAGGGGTTTGCGTTTTACAAGGGCTACGGCGGCTCATATTTTGTGCTATTCATCCTCCTTAAGGATCAAAGCTCTTCTGAACAGATTACTGGCCTGAAACCAAACCACTGAAATGGTAATACGGTCGTTCTTTAAAAAAAAAAAAAAAGTGTAGGTATTTTCTGGTGTTTTCCCATCAAGTACCTGCCCAAATTCTGTATGGCACACGCCAGGAATCAATAGAAGTTAACAAGTCCTCAAAACATTCCCCATCTCTTTGTTTAATCTCCTTTACAATAAAGCCAAGGGAAGAGAATTAAAAATCTTTGAAGTATATTAAACCTCAAAAGGCTCAGCCAAGTAGACTTAAAATAGTCACTTATTTTCCAAAACTGGTTTGTCGAGGAACAATAAAAGGAAGTAAAATTTATGGAGAAATTATACAGTGGATTTGTCACTTAAAATATCGTAACTGTCTCGGGGACAATACCCCATGCTGAGGATTAATGGTCCCTCCAGACCTTTGATTCACCAGCGCCTTTTCTTTGCCCTTGACAAATTGGATTTTTAGGAATGGGAAGGTCGCCTGGCCCATTGTCTGCCAGCCATTCACTCCGCCTGATTATGCAGGAGGGTTAGGGAAAGGCTCCATGTGACCCTCTTGGATGGGACTCCGCAGCTGCTCGAGGAGCCAAACTCTCTCACCAAACTCTGCGCCCCAGAGCATCCCCCTGCCAAGGGGTACCCCTCCTGCTCCCGTTGAAAAGCCAGCGTCCACACACCGCCGCGTCACTCTGCGGGCGGAGATACGCCTGTGCTCATCCTCCCGCCGCCTGCCGCTGTCACTCCGGCCCCCTTAAGTAGTTGGGGTTCCCGAGCGCTCACACCCAGCGGCAGCGATGCAAACCAGCAGGGCTCCGGCCATCAGCGTCAGCGCGGAGAGCTGCATCCCAGCTGGGCTGCGCCTGGGTCCTGTGCCGGGCACCTTCAAACTGGGCAAGTACCTGTCAGACCGCAAGGAGCCAGGACTCAAAAAAAAGGTATTTTCCTGTGGTCTTTCCTGCACCGCTGGACCTTGATTATTCGTTGACTCGGGGGAAGCCGGTTTTGGGAGAAGAGGCTGCTCTTCCCCCGTCTCTCTTCGATGCTCCCTTCTTAGAGCGAGACAGGAAAGGAAAGGGAAGTGTTTTCCAGTGCGTCCTGAGATGTCCCCCCGTGGCTCTGCCAGGAAAACCTGCCCGCCCGTGCCCTCTCCCTCTTCTCCTCAGTGCCGAGTCCCCCAGCGCGGCCAGCCTCGCGGCGAGGCCAGGGGACATGGGAGCTCCCCCGGAGGAGCGGACGTGCCCGCCCTCGCCTTGGACACAGAGGTGCTGGAAGTGTCGCCTGAGCCCACTGCCCGGTGCCGGAGGGCCCTAGTCCCGCCGCCCGGCCCCCGCCCCTCGGGGCTCCGCTCAATGGGGCATTGCCCCATCCCCGGTAGAGTCAGGACGTGCCACGGCCGTCACCTCGTCCCTGGAGCTCAGGCGAAACGGGGGCATGCAGCTTTCACAGCACCCGCGTTTTGTCCGGGGAAGGAGCAGGGGGAGAGGCAGATGCACCGATTTATTTCTGTGTTTGGCTCGGGCTCGTGACCCCCATATCCCTCTTCTCTGACGCGAGTCCTTTGGCTTGGGCCGGAAGGGAGCTTGAGGCGAGCGGCCGGAGCTGCTCCGGGGACGGCGGCGGCGACGCAGATGTCGGGGTAGCCCAGAGCAGCTCGACCTCCTCGCAAAGCCTCGGGCCAGCCCCTGCTCCCGGAGCTGCAAGTAACCTGCACAGCCGGAGCGGGAGGGATGACGGCCGCCCTGCTACCGGCGTCGGGATCAGGCCATGTCCGACCTGGGAAGGAGCGAGGAGGAGGGGGTGAAGGGCTCTCGCCCCGTCCATCAGGCTCTTTAGGGGGCTGCGGATGAGACCCCTCCTTCCACCCCCCGGGCAGCCGCGGCTCACGCGTTCCGCTCTGATTTTTAATGCCCTTTAATTGTTTTTAAACGCTCTGCCAGCCCACTCAAATTTATTTCTCATCTGGCTCCCTTGGTTTCTCGCTTTAGACTGCTTTGTTCCGATGACTTTTATTGCACGGTCATTCAGGGAATGGGCACTTCATTTTCTTTTTGTATGGGCAAGCAGATTATGAAGTATGGGGCTACAGGGACCTTGTAGCTAAGCAGAGTCTTCTCCCCTTTCCCCCTCCCCGTCTCCTCACAAGTCCTGTATGTCGCAATTGTTTTGTATGGAATCAGAGACTACACAAACTCTTAAAAAAAAAATCTTACCTGGGCATTTAATATAGCATTAAGCTCAATGCAGAAGCTGCGACAGAACAAGATGCGTTTGGACCAATGCGACCCAAGCGAAAAGTCCTATTTCCCCTCACAATGCTGCAGGTCCCCACCGGGCCCAGGGGTTTCCATCCTTACCCAGCAGAGCAGCAATCCCCACCAGGGCAGCCGCAGCATTCCCAAGGCACCTGCGAACCGAGGAAGATCCTATCCAAAGATGGTTGAGAATGGGAGCATCAAACGGGCGGCAAAAGGAGATGCTCTCGCCTCTGCTTCCAGCTGCGATGCTCAGCCCCCTGCCTAGTGTGGGGAGCCAGGCTCGCCGGGCAAGGCAGAGCTAGCAGGCAGGCGGGGGACGGGTAAGGTTTTTGCTTTCTTTGTGTTTCGTCTCGTGTGAAAATGACAGCAGTGACGCCTGTCTTCCAGGTGCGGATGGTGAGAGGTGAACTAGTGGATGAAGCTGGGAGCTCAGCTCTGGAATGGATAGGGTTAATCCGGGCTGCTCGAAACTCCCAGGAGCAGACACTGGAGGCTGTTGCGGATCTGCCAGGAGGACAGGTACCCCACTCGCGGCTCCGAGCCGGCCTGGCACCGCTCTCTGCCACCTGCCTCCCCTCTCAAACCTCCTGAAGAAGTTTCCTTTCTCCCCCTCCCAGATTTTCTACCGGGCGCTGAGAGATGTCCAGCCTGGAGAGGAGCTCACTGTCTGGTACTCCAACCCCCTGGCGCAGTGGTTTGACATCCCCGTCACGGCCACCCCGACGCACGACGAGAAAGGTACAGACGTGAGCATTCATTTCAGAGCAACTAAATTAAATGAAACAAAACAAACCCTCTTTAATTGACACCTTTGACGGGAACTCAAACTACGATAGGCAAACGTGGGCTCTCAGAAAAATAAATACCAGTTGAGTTGCAGTGACTTTTAACACGCCACCCTTTAAACTAAGACTCCATCTGCTTCCATTTAAAGGCTGATCTATTAACTCGGTAACTTATGGAAAGGCCCCCGTGCGTCGAGTCGTTCCGTCGGCAGGATTTAATGATCCTTTGATAGGCAAATGGGATTTCTGTGAGTTGTTATGCGAGACAGCAATTTGGCTTAGTAGTTTCTAAAAACATCGGGTTTACTTTGCGTGCTTCTAGGTCAGAGTTCCAGGGACACTTTTCAGGTTCTCTTGGGGGTAGTTTCGCGAAATCAAGTCAAAATGGGTACTGGGCAGTTACTGTAAACTAGGATGCATTAGGTAAAAGGTTTAGTAGGTGACAAATCACGCTCAGAGCAGGTTATTCGAGAATATTGCAAAGGGGAAAACACCTGTCTGGGTCGCCTTGTGTCAATCCGCAAACTGATTCTTAGCTGCAATTACACCAGTGTTAACAAAAATTATAAGGTGGCAGCACATTAAACGAGAGAAAGAAGATGAAACTCATCAGTGTTCAAATTTCGGGCTTTTCCGACGGCGGGCACCCCCTCCCGCTGGTCCCGGGTTCGGCTCCTTCTCGGGGCATCTGTGGCGATAGTGGCCTGCGGGCACTCGCGCCCCTCGGGCTCAGTCCGCTCCGTGGGCGGCGAGGGAACCCCATCCGCTCCTGCTCAACGCGGAAGATCCTTCACCTTGGCGGAGTCCCCGGGAAGGGACCGGGGCCGCGATCCGGGCAGGGGCTGCCCCCTTCTCTCCATCACGGCTGGCCGCTCCGCAGGGTGACCAGGGTCCGGCCCGAAGGATGGCTGCCGGAACATTGGCTCTGACTGCTTTGTCACATCGACTCGTGCTGCAAGAGCCCAAATCCCTCCTTGTACTAAAACTATGCCTGGAAAAGAAACTGTTGGGCACATGTCTGTCCTCCTCACACCTCAGGACATGGGTCTGAAGAGGGTCACCCCCTCGGAAAGTCTGGCGAAATTTCTGTTGGAAGGAGGACACGGTGCTGGGTTGTGTCACCCTCTTCCCCTTTCCAGCAGCCCCTGTCTGGGTACCAGTGCTGCTCGGGGGAAATAAAGACAAGAAAACTCAGGTCTGCAGCCTGTGGCATCTTCGTCGTCCCGTCGAAGCAAGGCTGAGTCGCAGACTGACCCCACGGATCTGCTGGTCTCCGGCCCCACAGTTTCCACAGTAACTAATACGGACTCAGAATAAGTGTATCCGTACGCTGAAGCACTCTTCTTTTAATCACCATACTCTGAAAAAACCACAAAAATCCAAACAAAAACCAAATCCCCAAACTCCTATCAACCGAAAAAACAGGGCGGAAGAAATTCAGTCTTATTTTTTTAGAAAAAAGACCCCAAACCCAAACGAAATCTTTGGAATTCTTCTTTGTTTGATTCCATTTATTTGGGTTTACCGTGATGAGAAAGGGGTTATTTTAGTTTATTTTTTCCCACCTTTCATTTTTTTTTAATTTTCCCCTCGAGAGATGCTTGTTGGACTGGAGCTGAGCTGAGGTGAGCTCCGGGCCGGGCTCGGCAGGCAGCCGGTTCTGACGATCTTTTGCTGTGGATACCGGGGCCGAACGGCGCCTCTGGAGAGACGCGAAAAGGCAAACGAAGGCAACGGAAAACAGTTCGCGGAGGTCCGTGGCCACATTCCTTTCGATCCGTACCATTCCTTTACGCGTTTTCCGACGCATGGCAGTGGGATTGCCGCCGTTGTTCCTCCTCCCGCGGCCGCAGCCTCTCCCGGCCCCCGGTTGACACGGTCCTGTCTCCCTCCCTCCTCGACGGGGCGAAAAATAGCGTCTAAGGACTTCACGGCACTGCAGATCCAGGGACCACCGCTCCAAGGCAAGCGAGGAAGTGCTGCGCACGGCGGCGAGGAGAGCGGCTGCGAGACTCACGCAACAGCGCAGCATCCTTCCACGCGAGTTCGAGCCCGAGTTTCCCGCGGAGAGCGAAGATTTCGTTTCCATCCGCAGCGACACACCGACTGATCCTGTTCCAAAGCCCTCTCTGGTGGCTGGTCGCGGTCATCGTGTCCACCTCGGTGACCTGCCGCGCCTCAGGTGCCTCGACAGATGCTGGGCACAGTGCAAGGCCTAAACCCCTGTCACCCTCTACGGGATTCCTCGAAATGTGTGGACCTGGCCCCAGGCTTGGAGTGGGCTCTCATTTCCGTGTGGCACTTGGCCGTACCTTGGACGTTTTGGTGCATTAAACTGTGGAGTGAGAATGAGCTGGGAACAGTGAGGGTGGGCAAGAGCTGGGGGGAAATTCGGGGGCTTATCGGTGTATTGTGGTGACCGGGAGAAACAAGAAAGGGAAAGATGGATACATATAGACAGAAAAAGGGAGAGAAAAAAGGAGAGAGAAGGAACAGAGAAAGGAGAAAGAAAAGGAAAGGGGAAAGGGAAAGTGTGGGGGGAGAGAGTTGGAAAGGAAGGAGGGAAGGAAGGAGAGGAGGGAAGGAGGGAGGGAGGGAAGGAAGGAAGGAAGGGAGGAAGAGAAAAAGGGAGGAAGGGAAGAGAGAGAGGAGGGGAGAGAGAGAAACAAGGAAAGGAAGAAAGGAAGAAAGAAAAAGATCCCCAAGCTGACAGGTGGCCACAGAGGCAACATTTCACTGTCGGGGCTGGGGAGATGCTTCTCCTTGGGAGGACCCTCCTGGCAAGCAGGGTCAGGAGAGGGAAAACGGAGCCTGAGTCTCTGTAGTGTCGGGCAGTCACCGAGGTCTGTTCCACTTCAGAGAAGCCGAAATGTTTAGGGAACGGGGCACAAAGGGCATTGTCCTCTGAAAGGGAACGATTACATATGGCCCATACATATCGGATATTGTCTCGCCGCTTAATGAGGGGCTCACGATCTTTAGATTGGCCTTTGTTCGGTGCAGCCGACTCCCTGACATACGCTACCTCCTCTGCAAACGCCAACAGATGGGCCCCTCGACAGACGACTCGCGGCGGCAGCTGCTCCCCCCGGCCCTAGGGCGCCCCGTTCGCGGGAGCGCGGCTCGGGCCGCGCAGCGCCAGCACCGCTCCGCTCCTCGGCACGGCACGGCTCGGCACGGCACGGCACGGCACGGCACGGCACGGCGGGGGCGGGATGAGGCGGAGGGGGCGCGGGGAGGCGCGGGGATGCGCGGCCGCTGCTGACGGGTGCCTCCGCTTGCCTCTGCAGGGGAGGAGCGGTACATCTGCTGGTACTGCTGGAGGACCTTCAAGTACCCCAACAGCCTCAAGGCCCACGTCCACTTCCACTGCGCGCTGAGCCACGGCCGGCCCTTCCTGCACCACGACCACGGCCGGCCCGCTGCCACCGCCTTCGGCCTCCCTGCCAAGGAGCCTGCGGCCGCCTCGCTGCGGGCGCACCCTCCGCCCGGCTGCGGCCCTCGGGAGGCCGTCAAGCGGGAGGCCGCCACCGCCTCCCCGCCGCTCGCCAAGCCGGCGCTGCCCAAGCGGGCGGCGGGCAAGGAGGAGCAGGAGCGCGCCCTGGACATGAGCGTGGGGGCCGCCCGCGGGCCGGGGCCGCTGCTGGGGCCGGCGGGCGGCAACGGGCTGGCGCTGTGCCCCGGGGTGCGCTCGGCCTTCCGCCCCGCCGGGTCGCTGCGGGAGGAGGCGCGGGGCGCCGCCGCGCTCGGCTTCTCCAAACTGCTGGGGGGAGTGAAGGCGGGGCGCGCCGCCGCCGAGGCACCGCCCAAGTGCGGGGCGCTGCCGGGCGAGGCCGCCCCGCAGGCGGCGGCGGCGGCGGCGGCGGCGGCGGG
>JAWWEW010000112.1:73884826-73972297 GCA_035583185.1 Anabacerthia variegaticeps | reverse complement strand
GGGGCTGGCGTGCGGCGGCGGGCTGCGCGCCTTCCCGCTGCTGTCGCCGCTGGAGGAAGGCTCGGCGTTCCGGCAGGTGGAGCGGGGGCTGCCCGCCGCCGCCGCGCTGCCGCCCGCCCGCTACCCGCCGCTGCCCGGCGGCGCGCTGGAGCGCTTCGCGCTGCCGCCCTTCGAGGGGCTGAAGGCGTATGCGGGCGAGTGCGGGCTGCCCGTGATGCCGCTCACCGTCTACAACGGGGAGCTGCTCTACGGCGCCGCGCCTTACTACCCGCTGAAGCTGCACCTCGGCGGCCTCCTCAAGTATCCCGAGTCGGTGTCGTACTTCGCGGGGCCGGCGGCCGGGCTGCACGCCGCCGAGCTGGGCTCGCTGGCCAGCATCGACCGGGAGATCGCCATGCACACGCAGCAGCTCTCCGAGCTGGCGGCCGAGAAAGGCCGCGGGAGGCTGGAGGCGCTGCCGGCGGGAGCGGCGGGGGCGGCCGGAGGGAAGCCCAAGACCGGGCACCTGTGCCTCTACTGCGGGAAGCTGTACTCCCGCAAGTACGGGCTGAAGATCCACATGCGGACTCACACCGGCTACAAGCCGCTCAAGTGCAAGGTCTGCCTGCGGCCCTTCGGGGACCCCAGCAACCTCAACAAACACATCCGCCTGCACGCCGAGGGCAACACGCCCTACCGCTGCGAGTACTGCGGGAAGGTGCTGGTGCGACGCCGCGACCTGGAGCGGCACGTCAAGTCCCGGCACCCGGGGCAGAGCCTCGGCAAGGCGGCCGAGGACAAGAGTGACTCTGGCTACGCGCAGCCCGAGCAGGAGCAAAAGACTGACAACGAGAGCGACGTGGACGTCTGCTTCACCGACGACCAGAGCGACCCGGAGAGCGGCAGCCGCCACCGCGAGCAGTGATGCGAGAGGCGGCCGGGGCGGGGCAGGGGCGAGATGAGCGCTGCGGTCCCCCCCTCCCTCTCGCTCTGGGCTCCCGACCTCCCGGGGCGGTCCCACGGGAGGCCGCGTCGCGGGGGAGCGCGGGCCGTCGGGCAGGACCGGGGTGCGCGGGCGTCCCCGGGCTCCGGACGCTGCAGCCGAGGTGTCGGGACAGGGGTGGGAAGGGGAAACCCTGGCGGGCCCGGGATCCCGCTGGACAGGCTCCGCATCCCCATAGGCGCCCGCATTTCCGTGGCCATATATTTTTATTGTACCTTTGTGTCGAGAAAATTGTGCCTTTTGGAAACGATTTTTTTCTACGCGCTCTCCCGTCACTCGTTCCCAGCAGTATGAGCCGTGGGTTCAGCAGCAGACTCGGGTCTGCAAGCGTCACCTGTACACTTTATTTGACACCTCAGATGTGCTTGCTCGAGTCATAATAAAGCAATACCAACAGCTTTTTGGAAAGAGAAAAAAACAGGCAACAAAAAGCCACGCTTGCAGCTCTGAAGAGGTTCGCATAACAGGTGCACCATTTGATCAAGTTGCAATTATTTATAACAGATAATATTTGAGTAACAAATGTAAAATAAATATTGAAAAGCATGAATCTAAGAGCACGCACTATATAATTTTAAAGGAAATACACTCTCTGTTTGGTAGAATACAAATGTGGTGTATGTTTGTTTTCTAATGAACGATGTACAGTGGATACAGTATTTTGGTCTTGGTTCCAGTTTGTCATGCGATTTTTTTAAAAAAAGAAATAAAGTTACTGACAAACTACTGTTTGTCTAGTTGTTCACTGAAGTGTTGTCAGCAGGATCTTGTGTTTCTCCACAATGCTTCTGATGGTGGGAAGCTCGGTCCAGATCCATCTGTACACAGCTTCTTTGGCTCAAACTCTAAAGAATTTGTCCCTGAATATCTCCTCCGAGCCTTTTCCTCCTGACTCAGCAAAATAAATCAGCAAAACTCCAAAATTCAATCCATTCTTCCCCATGCCTACGATTTTTGAAAAACATTTTTGTTTTGTTTTGCACAGGCCCAGTGCAGAGATGTTAAAGGCTGAACACTATTAGTCTGCTTTATCTGTATGTATTCAGTCAAACGTGCCCCTTTGGCAAACGCTCTTCCTTAGAATCGTTGTTATTTTTATTTGAGGGAAAAATCTTATACTGTCGGTATGAAAAACCTGAAACGAGTACAACTTACAAAAAAGATTCTCAGAAAATTTGTTTCCCTTGGAAGTTCCTCCAGCTCGCCAGGCAAAAGGATGCAACACTGCCGACAGCGACCTGCCAGCTGTGACCCACCAGCTGTGCGGGTGTGCCTTCTCAGGTCCGAGCTGGGGCTTTCCGTGGGAGTGTGCCCTCGGGCAGGCAGAGAGGTAGAAAAGAACCCCGCTTTTTGGTTTTGAGTAGCTCACAACTCTGAAGCAGATGGTAAACCTCTTCGGTTGTTGTGCGTACTTACAAGACCGTGAGGTTGCAGGATCGAGCCCTATTTCAGTCCAGGTTGTAGGTGACGCAATGCAAAATACAAACAAATTACTTTCAGTATCTGAAATAATTTCAGATTCAAATATGATCCTCCGTTTGCTCACTTAAGGCCAAACGTGCTTGACTGCAATAGGAGGATGAAATTCAAATGCCAGGCTTGAATCAATAGCTGTAGTTTCTTTCTTCCTCCTCCCCCCCGCCACTCCCCTTGTCGGAGCTAGTGCACTAAGTACCCACTTACTCGATTCATTTTATCCCAGGACACAAGTTGTGTTTCTGTCATGAAAATAAATAAAAGGGAAAGGTCTCTCCTGCGGAGGGCGGGATCTTGTTCATCTGTTGGTGGAGTCGAAAATCCTGTTGTCATTTACAGCATCGTCAGCGGGACCTGGAATATTTCCGACCAGTTCTTTATTTCAATATTTATCAACTACCTTCTCCAAGGAAGGCACCCACCATGGAGCTGCTGCCGGGGAGAGACGCATCATGTCTGCTGTGGGGTCGTGGAAACGGTAGAATAGTAAAACTGTGATCCGGGAATTATTTCCATGTCTGTAGAGTTTGTGAGTTTTAATAGAAGTGTCCCATCAAATAGTAATACTGGGACCACCTTTACAAAAAAAAAAAAAAAAAAAAAAAAAAAAGTACTCCAGAGGGTGTCAATTGACGGTCTGTATATATAATAATCAGTCTTTGAATTAAGAAAAAACCCCCGATCCAACAGAAATCGAACTAAATATAACCAGCCGCGAACAACCAAAGTCAAGGAAAAAAAAAGAAGGTTTGTCTGCTGGTGTTTTTTTTTTTTTAATTCCTATGGTGAGACTAAATTGAAATACAAAACACAGGCGGAGAAACACGGAGAAATTCCTCCACGCGGTTCCTTCGCAGGGCCGCCGCGCTCGGGGGCGGCTTCCCATGTGCGCGGTGCGCCCCGACAGCCCCCTCGTGAGGAGCGCAGGATGGTTATTGCTATTTTTAATTTCCCCGTGTTTTAAATTTTATTTTATTAAATTTCATTTTCGTTACAGTTTCTGTTATTGTACTCAATTTCGATTTATTTTGTTTTATTGTCCCTCCCAGGCCGGGGATGAGGCGAAAACATTCTCCCGAAACCTGAGGGGTTTGGGCGGTGTCGTAAGCCCGCGCTGCAGACCAGGCCAGGGAAAGAAGCATCCCGGGGGCAAAACGGGCGCGGACAACCAGCCGCAGTTCTGGGTACCTCGGACGGCGCAGCGGGGCGTGGGATGATGCTCAGGCTGGGCGGGCTCAGGGATGCGGCTCCCGGTCCACTTCCCAGTCCCGGTCCCGCGGGGCGGGCGCAGGGTCCCGGGCACGGCTGATTGGCTGAGCTCTCGGCGCCCCTGTTGGCACCGCCCGGGAAGGTCCCCGAGCATCCTCCCGTGGGATCGGTGTGCCCGCGGCGTGCGGGATCGCAGCTCATTGGGTCACTGAGTCATGTGCCGGTCAGGGCGGTTCCCGCGTCCCTCACTTTCTCCGGGGGGCAAACTTGGGTCTGGAAGGAGGTGAGAAAGCTGCAGGTCGCAGGTTAGGTGCGGAGCTGATGTCAGACCCAGCCTGGGCACAATGCGCTCTGAATTTTGCGTTTTCAGCGTCTCCACGTCTACCGTTGTGGCTGCCTGGCTGCCATAGTGGCTGCCATTTGCAAATACAGAAAAACAAACCCAAAACAACATGTTTTAGCTTCTGAATTTGCAAGTATTGCTATATGTAGTAAAGCAGGTATGTCCTCTGCATTTCATAATAAGAATAAAACAATTACCCATATTTGCAGAAAAAAAATGTGGAAAGCATAGGCAGAAAGAATGGTCTTGTGGCTGAAGAAAAAAGAACTCCTTTATTACTCACTGAGAGGCTTGTTTACTCAAGGGCCATAGATATTAAATGACAAGATTTCTCTGTTTTATTTTCCATGGAAGAACTCAGTTTTTTTTGAGTTGAGTTGAACAGGGAATAATGAAGACCGCATTTTGTGAGTGAAGAACAGAACATTGCTTGCTGGAAGTCAAGAGCCAAGGAGAATAAACACACGGAGATGACTTTTGGACATTATTAGAAGCTAGTCTAAGCATTTTGGAATTTAGTCTTTCAGTTTCCAAAAATTCACACTAAGCCTCAGCTATTCTTGTAAAAGCAATTGATTTCAGTAACATTCCATTTTTTAAATTTGAGAAAGAGTTTTGATGATTATTGACTTGCCCTATATTTCTATGCCTGTTCATAGAAACAACATCCAGAAGTCTGGGTGCCTCTGGCAGGAGATGCAAAGCATTGCCAAGAAGCAGACTGTGAGGATCTTAAGGGTAAGTTTGGTTTTCAACCAGACTTGGTTTTGGCACAAAACTGCCACACATCTTACTAGTTAATGCTGTGTTTACTGTTGTATCCGTTGCCTGAAGGTGCACATGGGAGATGAATGGCACTGTGAATGACCAGGCTGTAGGGCAGGGTCTTACAGACCAGAGATCTAGGCCTTAGTCCTCTAAACGTGCTGAATGGGTTTAAACACAGTCTTCAGTTTACAGCTTTAAACAACCCAGAAAACTACCTGTTTTTGCAAAGGTATTGAACACCTGCTCTCCCCAGTGACGCTAGTGGGGCTGATGTAAAACCTGCTGGGTTCATTGACATATAAGTGAGATAGATGTGGTCTGCTATAAGGCAAGTGGGTTTAGATTTTGAACTGGTTGCTAGTGCAATACTCAGGGAGGACTTCAGTTTAAGCAGTGGAATGGCTCTATATACTTAGAGGAATATAATTTCAAAGCTTTTTGCACTGAAGTCTTATTTTAAGAACGCAGACACACAGATGTGATCTGATCAGAAGGCTCTGCTACAGGTATGAAAACGTGTTTTCTTAAGGGCCCCTTTCTACCTCTGCAACTCTGATGCAGCAAAGAAATGTTTTATTGATTCAAAATGAATTTGTTTGGGTGTGTCCATGCTGAAAATATTTTCAGGGAACCATTTTTCTTTTTTTTCACTATAAGTTAGGTGCTTGGAAGTGCATTTTGAAATAGTCATGGTATTTGTACTTTCAATAAAAATAGAATTCCCTCACCTGTACTTGATGAAGTGAGCAGCAAGCCTTGGATTCATACTTGCTATGTAACGGGGAGACATGAGGCTGGGAGAAAAACTATATGCACTTGGCTTCAGGTCAGGGAACAGTGAAGGTCAAGGATTCTGTCTAAAAAGAATAATTCTGAACTTGACTGTGAGCAGTTACTTTCTGAATTTTCACCTGAAGGTAAAGATCGACATGTCAAGGTCATGTTCAAGCTCACTGGAGTTCATTGGACCGTAGCGGATAAAATCTACTAGCAGCAAAAATGCTTTCAGGTATACTCAAAGTCAATCCAATGAGGAATGATTCCCTACAGCATGTGGAATGTTATAAACTTGCATTTTACAAGAAACAGGAGAAACAAGTTTCTTAGCAACTGAAAAAAACAGCTAAAGAAATAGATCACTAGATCTGAGATATATATTCATCTGTGTTTGAGCTGGTAATCTGAAATATTATGGAAAACTATAAGCAAAGTTCACAAGGCTTTTATGTAGACTTGCAGCTATGTGGGGCTTTTTGATGTTCAAAGTGTCATAAGTTTTTACCTGTTCTGCTTTGGAATGTATTATCCTGTTTCAAGGGTAACAAAAATGCTTGTATTTTTATTCCGTTTTTTAGAAATTGTGGACTGCTTGCTCCTGAAGAGAGTGGTTTGGTAGTAGGTAATTTGAAATTCTGATCTGAAGTAGAGTAAATGTGATTTAGAAAGATGACATCAATAGACTAAGGTTCAGAGTGCTAAGGAATAATTCATCCCTGTTTTGCTATTTGCATCATTTTAGTTTCATTGCAAATGACTAAGCAGTTGTGAGGAGAAGACTGTAGGAATAATGAGAAGAGGTGAGGCCTTTATACTCCTTTGTAGTTGTAAAATCCAGTGGTGAGTCAGAGCAGCTGAAGCCTGTCTTCTAGCTTTGGTTCTTATACCAGGCAGTTTTTTTTTTTTTGGGTCTCTATTAAGAAAATTAGAGGACGGAAAATACATTTCAATTCTTAGTATTATTTATCTGTGTAGAACTTCCACTTATCTATTTTTCAGTACTTTAAACTATGCAGTAGCTCATCAAAAGACATAATCAAAAAAGGAGACAGTATAGTTTTTTAGTATACTTATTGAAAAATCAAAGAGATTGGACATTCTGGGGTTTTCAGAGGTGCTCTACTAAAGATCCTGCTAGCTACAGCGCAGGGTTGATGTGTCCTGTTGAGAATGCACATTGGCAGCTAAGCAGCAACTTAAAACTGTGTCTGAGTAGCTATATGACTGATGAGTTTTGCTTCGTATCTCTTGAGAGAGCCCCTCCTTATAGAAACAAGCGAACCTGACATTTTTTTGATAGAAACAAAGGACTCTGGGAGCCTTCAGCCTCTGGTCTGAGTTCAGGCAGGATTGTAGTTGCAGCTCATAGCGCTCTGGCACACAGTGACAGTTGTCTCAGGGCCCATAAGGAAAGCTACTTCAGCTTTACACAGGCCAGAATTCACTGCATCAATATACTGAAATACTGTGATCTTTTCTCCCCTTTCTGTTTATAAAGCAGACACTGAATTTAACATCCCTTTGTTTTTTGTTGCTGACACCCAGCTAGTTAAGGATAAAGTGTTTTGGACAAAGCAGAAGGAGGAAGCAAAATAATTTTTCAATGGAGAGTTAAGTTCCTGAAGGAGTTAATTTTAGTTTCATATGGGGCAACAAAGTTCCTTAAACTTGAGGCAGTCTGGATCAGTTTGAGTATATGCCTCTATACTTGGCTATGATCTTCAAAAACTTTGAAAAGAGATAGAGACACTTAGAATTTCAGAAATATATATACTTTTTAATCGAGTAATAAATAGGAAAGAAAATATTAATTAAATTTATTGAGAAAAATATCTCAGGCTTTTAACATAAATAGTGAACAAAACAAACAAAAACCCCACCTTTGTAAGGCTATATATAAACCAGTTGAAAAATATAGTTAGCAAATTAAAACACCGTACAATGATGCAGAGTAGTTGTCTCAAATATTGCATTCAGGATTTATTTTTAATGAGAAGAATTTATGTATAAAACATAACTCATCTCTGATTATGTGCATCTCTTCCACAAAGGTCCTATTCACCACACTTCAGATGAGACCTTCCTGCTTCTTGCTTTCAGCTTAGTGTTTTGGAAATAAGGAAATTTTATTGTGATCCAGAAACTAATAGAAAAAGAGAATCCATAGTTAGAAGGATTTTGTCAAGTGGTTCTTTTAAAATGCTTGTTATATTTAAAGTTAAGCTGCACATTTGTAAAACCAGGAATACATTTCACTGATTAAGATGTATCATGTAAGAAAAGGAACAGATCCTTTGCTTTTAAAATGCCGCCTTCTTTTATACAGCAGATGGTGCTAGATTGTGAATATATGTCAATTTGATTTATTTATAGTCTGAAGAATATATGGTGAAAGACGTGGCATGTACAATGTTCAGATAGACTACACAGCAAAGTGATCTTTATAAACTCATTGGTTTTGGCACAGTCTTCTGTGGTGTGCATACTTTTCCTGATGTCTCCTCTGCACACTTCCAAGACTTTCAGACTTTTCTGTTGTGCTTATGAAGGATACCAAAACTAACAAGGAATTGAGTGACAGCATTACAGCCAGTTCTAAATGGTACCTTTTAGCTAAAGAACAGATATAGTAGAGGTAATAGGAGTTCAGACAAACTTCATTTATCTTTTGTACTAGAGACTTTGCCAGCAGCATCCCAAAAGCAGGCAGTTTTCCCAAGCCAAGTCTGTGTTAGTTCTGCTGGACTTAGCTTTGGGAGGTACAGCCATGCAACTAAATTGACCAAATAAATATGCATCCACAGAAGGGTACATATTTAGACCTACACTTAGATTGCCCCTCAATAGTTCTTTGGGCTCACCTAAAGTGCCTATGTGCAGCCTGGCATCTAAAGTTGCTAGAGGTAAAAGAGCTGCAGAAGTGACAGTGCACAACTATCAAAGCACAGGATGCCACATGGCTGCTAACGTTATCCTGCCCTTGTGCTCTCCTGCCTCCATCCAGCATGAGCCATTGTCAGAGTACAGTCAGCTCTAGTCACATCACCTGTACCTCAGCATAATTGGATTTGTTGGCTGAAGCATTACTCAAGGAGCTCGGTGTCTGACTCTTGAAAGATTACAGTGGACATTTGGTGTCTAAGTTTTCAGGGATCTTTTGAAAATTCCAGATGCAACAGTATGCAAAATAGGCTGTTTTGTTCCTGACAGTGGGAACCTTTGTTAGAGTCTGCTAGCTTAGATCCTGACTTCTGCTTTAGAAAGGCATCAGTCAAGAGATACGCAAAGTTATTTGTCATATCCAAGGCTTAGAAGATGAAAGAGTCAGTGTTATTGCGGCCTTTCCAGAGGCCCTTCCTGCAATGGAGAAATACCCTTTTGTGATCCTTCAGGTGTTGATTAGAAATTCAACAGAAAAATCCTCCTGGTCAAACACTTGGGAAAACTAGTATAATCTTTACAAAGACATTTTCAAGTATCACCTCAGAAAGCATGTCCTGAGATCAGTGTTGCTTTCTGGTGGTCAGTACCTTGTTAAGTATGAAGAATTATTATTATTAAATTAGTAGATTGGTGAAGTAGAGATAAATGAGGTTTTCAAAGGAGTGAAAGAATGTTTAATCCTATCAAAGAAGTGGTTACTAAAGCAACTGCAGGAAGTTTAATCACCAAACCGTAGCTAATGTCACTACATCCAGGTGTTGCTGAAATTCCTCCTAAGTGAGACTTTGATAACAATAATGGCATAATTATTTAGTGATTCCACAGATGGGAAAACACTATGAAAAATAGTCCAGAGACTTGGATCACCTGAGTAATTTTCTCAGAAAGACAATTAAAGTTTTACCCAAGTTCATATCTTATTTAGGCTTTTAAATATCATTGCCTCAGTGTGAATGTTTATGGAAAGATCTCTTGTGTTTTAGCTTCCCTCATACAGTTCAGACTTCTTGTTTCAAGGTCTCGTGCAAATTAGCTTCTGTCTGTCTTTCTTTTTTCTATCTTCTAGCCCATTTCTTGGTTGCCTTGCCTTTCTCAAGCCTAACCCTTTTCCTACTTTCCACCTCTGATTCATTTTCTTGCAATACTTTATTTATTTATTTATTTATTTATTTATTTATTTCAATTTTGCAGGTTGCTAGTTAAAGCCTTACGGGGCCACAAGCATCTTGTTTTCCCTAGTGGAGAGGATTAAAGTGTAAAAAGAAAGAAATCATACAAGGATAATGTGGCATTTCTTTGTGCTCTATATGAAACTTGATTGAATGCTGAGAAATAACTGCATGTAAGTAAAAACTCTACTTGTTAAAGAGTTCTTAACCATGCAACACACTCATGTTGGACCATACTGAATTGTTAATAATGGAAATACATCTTATCCCCCTGACCAGGCTTTTGTCAGGGGCTTGGCCTTTGGGGACAGGGAAAGTGTCAAAGAAACTGAATCAAGCAGAAGAAAACAAAGTTATGAGAAAAATGATCGGTAATGATGTTGAGCTAAGGCTAGTTGTGCAGTTGTTGAAGAGTTTCAGCACCATATGACCGAACCCTGGATGTCATATGTGAAAGATTTCTTCAGTCTTTAATAGAAATCACTGTCAGCTTACTTCGGAGCTCTTTTAGCAGAATTAGCTCTTTTTTTCCTCAACTTTAGTTAGTTCCTTAGTAGAATTTATCCTGAGCTTTAGCTCTTTAGTAGAATTTAAGTTGAATTAGCTATTCAGTAGAGTTAGCTCTTTTGAAGAAGCCAAGCCCTTTTATAGTCCTCACTCGGGTTAAGTTTTAAGTCCTGACAGCAGGATATATTAATTTTGGTACTTTGTGTTAATACACAGATAGACTTATCTAAAATCAACTTACACTTTCCCCCTTTCATCTATATCTGAACCATTTCTAAAGTATTTTTTTTCATACCAGATGATCTCTTTCTACATTTTTTATTGCAAAATATTCCAGAATGTACAATGACATCAGAATGAAGCATTTTGCTCTGGTCTTGGATAGGAACTAGTAGGGTCCTGTATGGGACTCTCCAGCTTTTCTAAACACTGTTTAAACTATTTTAATGCTGTTTCTACAAAATTGTTATATACTCAGAAGAATTTCACTGCAAACATGACTGCAATGATCACTTTTTTCTTTTTTTATTATAATTCTGATTTTCTCAGAAGTCTTCAAAATTAGCTACTCAGGAAGATGTCTTAAGCATGCACAATAATGAAACACAGTAAGCCTGAAAGATTAATTTTCAGTTCTACCCATCTGCAGCTCCAAGCTTTGCTTTATGGCCATTCCTGCTTGTCCCCATAAGAGGTGCTTTCTTCTGTGTAGATTCAGTTAGAAAAAACATTCCAAAGTTCTTAGGAAAAGAACTTAGGCAGCTTGATTGAGATTGTTCTAAAGGCCTGGTTTTTTATTATTATTTATTTATTTATTTATTAAATTTTTTTATTTTTTTTTTTATTTTTTTCTTCCCTCTTCTCTGTCTAGGCAATTAGTGCTCAGGTTTAACATCTCAAAAGAAGAGATCTGGCTCTTGTGGAATCTGTTTCCTTTGAAGGACATCTCCAGATATTGCTGTGTTTTCCTGAACCTCCTGTCCTCAGCTCAGTGGATTAAGTATGACTCTGTCTCTAAGTAGCCAGCTTCAGGGTGTTTGAAATGGAGAGGCATATCACTCTCCATGAAATGAATTAGATAATTATGGTGTATTAAAGGGGTATTAAGAGAGCCTGATCTTTGCCCATGATCTCTTTGAGTAAGAATTACGGTATCAGACTACAGCAGAATTTTCTGGCAAAAATAAAATACATCTTATTTGTTGACATGTGTCTTGTCCCTTGAATCAGTGCCTTGGGGAAGGACCTTAGCTTCAGGATTCAACCAAACATACACTAATCAGAGAAGGCCCTTGATTCCCCACCAGCCTTGGCCATGTCCCTTGGTAACAGCGAGCACTGCTTATGCGGAGCCAGGCTCTAGGGCTTCCTCTGAGGAGAGGGAGCCTAGGCCTGAGGGCACATGCTGGGGAGATGACAAACGAATACCATGAGATGTGACAGTGTGCTGCATCCCTTCAGGAGTCTCCTCAGTTGGGATAAACCAGTTCTATAAAGCGATGTTCACTGCTCTCTATATCTTTTCAATAATGCAACACATGGGGAGAGCACTGAAAATGTTGATAACCCACTTATCAATCCTGTTCCCAATGGTCCTATTTCCTAGCCCCTGATTTATCATAAAAAGCAATGACATGTCTCTTATATGGGCTGTGAAGGATACACAGGAAATGGAGGCTTGCCAAGTGTGCAGTAAGACCTCACAGGATAGGTGAGACATGTTTTGGGACATGACTGACAGCCTTCAAAAGTGCCTTGCAGTGTGGATTGAGAAGGAGGATGTAGTCATGGAATAGCTCACAGGGAAAACTCAAATTAACAACCTCATAAAAACATCAGAGTGACTAACAGGATTTAACATCTAGTATACTTTCAGTCTGCAACTAAGCGCTCCATTTCCCAACACTCTTAAAAATGTTATCTTTTTGAGATTTTATTTTACCTTACCACAGGAAGGAGTGGTTTCTTGACTTCTCCATTGCCTCAGTTTTATCCTGTGTTCAACATAGTAATGTTTTAACAGACTTTCACCTTTATATCAGATACAGCCTTAATTTGTTCAACAGTGACCTGGTTTTGCAATTTATGGATTTCTCAGGGCAACTCTCTCTCTACCTTTGCCTTTCAGTTCTGTGTGCGATTATTTATAATCCCTTTAAAACTTACAGTCTAGTTCTGCATCCTTTCTCTCAATGAGAATCATTTAAGAGGTATTTTTTCAATTTTGGGTTTCTGATCCTTATAATAAGTGGATTCTGCGTGTCTGACTCAGTAATCTCAGGTGTGTTAAATGATAAAAAAAAATCAGCAATCTGAGATTTTTAAAGAAACAAAATCTTGTCTTTTAGAAGTATCATTTTTATTTTATTTCAGGATCTCATGTTCTTTGAGTTTCTTTAGCACAATCTAATAACTGCATTCTTTTCCCACTGCACTGTAGGCTATTGAAAGTCTAGCATCTTTGAGCAAACAACAGAAAAGTATAAAAAACCCCAGCTCTTTTGCAAACAGCTAAGTCTGCATGATCAGCTATTCTTTTCTTATTCGCCTCTTTATGCCTGTTTTCTTCTAGATTTAACCTCTGGCTTTACTTTTACTCCTGCCACCAGGAAATGTTCTTTGGTAGTCAGGAAGGAGTGCTGTAAGTCAGTGCTCATAAGTTTCAGGTGGGCTCACACAGGGCATCAAACTGGAGAGGCTGTTGTGAGGGGCTCCCACAGTTAGTGCTGAGCTGAGGGGAGATGGACTGGCATGGTAGCTCAGTGATGAATGGGGGAAACAACCCTCCCATCATCATCAGCATTCACTGCCCTCATCTCTCCTGTCCCCCTCTTGTCTAAAAGGAGGAAAAAACTTGATCCTTCGTGGCTGCTCCCTGTGTCTCCCATCCTAGCTCCTTTCCACAGCAGCCCTGGGCCCTGTTCTCAGTGGGGAACTGTTTTTGCCATAATGAAATGTGGGATAATTCAGGAGGTCATGAAGCCCAGCCTCTTGCTCACAACAGTTTCAGTGCAGGGCCATTCTGTCCAGGTTGCTCAAGGCTTTGGAGACCTGGTAAATGCAGTGAAGCTATGTTTGATCATAGTTAGAAGAATGAGAACAGAATCTCTTGCACAGTTCTTTATCTTGTTATCAGCAAGGCATCTGACACCATGTCCCACAAAACATTCCAGAATGTCCAATGACATCAAAATCAAGCATTTTGCTCTGGTCTTGGATAGGAACTGGTAGGGTCCTGTATTGGACTATCCAGCTTTTCAAAAAACTGTTTAAACAATTTTAATGCTGTTTCTACAAAGTGGTTATATACCCAGAAGAATTTCACTGCAAACATGACTGCAATGACCACTTTTTTCTTTTTATTATTATAATTCTGATTTTCTCAGAAGTCTTCAAAATTAGCCTACTCAGGAAGATGTCTTAAGCATGCACAATAATGAAGCACAATAAGCTTGAATTATTCAGTTTCAGTTCTACCCATCTACAGCTCCAAGCTTTTGTTGATGCCCAACACTGACAAACCGATAAAGAATGAATTAGATAAATGGAAAACCCTCTGAACTGGTGGTCTTAAAAGGTTGTGATCAACAATGTGAAGTCCAGCTGGAGGCCAGTCACTAGTGGTGTGCCCCAAGAGGCCAATAATGGTCATCAATAACATCTTCATTAATGACCTGGGTGGTGGGGTAGAGTCCATCCTCAGCACGTCTGCAGCTGATACAAAACTGGGAGGAGTCCTTATAGACCAGATGGTTGTGCTGCAATTCAAAAGGACCTTGGCAGGCTCAAAAAGTAGTTTGAGAAATTTCTCATCAAGTTCAACGAAATAAAATATCACATCCTGCCGCTTGGAAGGAATAGCTTCACACACCACTACATGCTGGGGATCAACTGTTTGGAAACCAGTTTTACAGGAAATTATTTGGGAGTCTTGATTGACAACAAACGGGATCCAGCAGTGTGCCCTAACAGCAAAGATATCCAACAGCCTCCTGGGCTGGATCAGACAGACCATTACCAGCAGGGAGGTGATCCTTCCTCTTTACTCAGGCTTGGTGAAAGCTCAATGCAAAAGAGGCAGGGTCTTGCTGGAGAGAGTAGAGTGAAGGGCTGTGAAGATGATTGAAAATGGAACATCCTGCGTAGTAGAGGCTAAAAGGGCTGGGGTTGTTCAGCCTGGAGAAGAAAAGGCTCAGGAGGATCTCATCAATGTGTATATATGCCTAACAGGGGTGAGTAAAGAAGGCAAAGCCAGGCTCTTTGCTGTGGTGCCCAGTGACTGGAAGGGACAATGGGCACAAACTGAAACAGGAAATGGAGTGATCATGCAAAGGTTCACTCTGAACACTCATCTTAAAACTTCAGTCTGGCAGTTAGGCTCAAGGGCAAGCATTAAGATTTTTTAAAGACAACCCTAACCTCATTCTTCATATTACATATGCATTATTTTGTTTATGATTTGCTACCTTTCATTTGTTTTTTTTCTCTGACTGACTTATATAAGCTCTGCTTTCATAAAACTTCCCTCTCTTTTGCTGCGCTCACAGGTAGGTGTCTTGTGTCAAACAGCAAGTACAACGTCCCAGATAGTGCTTATTCCAGTTAAACAAGACTGGTAAATGTTTTGATGAAAAACCGGACATGTAAATAAAGGGTATTTTGTGATCAAATAAAGAAAAAGACATTCATTTGTAAATTAAATTTGTGTTTGATGTGAACCCAGTGAAGAATCCATGAGGTCTATGCAAGCCTGTGAATACTTTTTCAGGTAGTCACATAATTGTAATACTTAGTATGTGTATCATAGAATTTTATCAATAATTTGTGATTTTTTTCCCTACTAACAGACTCAACATCCATAAGACCAACTTCTGTGCACTACAGCAAATACTGGGGACATAGTCATAAGCAAACTTAAACCACTACTATGAATTTTAAAATGCAAGATTAAAACTATTGTGATAAATCACTAAGGTGTACATAATTTTGCTCCAATTTTTTTTTATGCCATAACAAATAAGCAGCAGTTTCATGGAAGGAATTCAAATACTACATATAATCACAAAAGAGCAAGGCAACAAAATTATGCTAAACCAGGATGTTTAGCAATTAGCCAGGAAGAAGCCACTTTAATAGTCTGACTCAGCTAAGGGCAGAGACTCTTACCATCATCAGTGGAGTAAATGGCAGATTTTCAAGGAGTTAGATGAATTATAGTGTGTCAAAAAAGTTTATTTGCTAAAATAACAAAAAGCCCCCCACCACTCTGCATTCTTTGAAAAAAGTGAAAATGGTCTCATCTTGAAAATTGAAGGTGAGTTCCCCTTTTCACCTCAGTTTTGAAGTCTTAATTTCTTGCCATCAGCTCAGGACTAACCTGTAGCTTCCTGCTGGAAGAGAAACAGCTTCTACCCCTTGGAGGGAGCCCTCATCAGGCTGAAGCATCTGGTGTGACAGCGTGGGCTGGGGGAAAGGAGACAAGTTTGATGGACTGCCATTGGAACTGTGCAGTGGGTTTCTTTCTGCTCTCCCACATTTTGAGTTATGTTATTTTTTTTGTTTAGAGCCTTCTGCTGCTATTGTGGCCCAGGGTAGCTCAGGACAGCAGGAATCCACTGGACATCAGAGCCTCAGGGCTCCTGGGGAGATGTGTGTTGTTTTACATTCTGCCAACAGAAAAGATCCTGGAGGACTGGATTTCTGCATTTTTTGTGTTTTCTGACTTTGTGCTATTTTTTATCAATTTACAGAGACATAAGCAGTAATAGAAAATATTTTGCCTTAAATGAAGTTTCTGGTTTACTGGGTGATGACATGATGAGACTCATGCACCTGACTCCAATCCTTCTTCTCTCTCAAAATACAGGTCTTTATCTCTTCCTTGTTCTCTATATCACTACTGCTCATTAATAATATTTAGTGTAGATTTTCAGCCTCCAAGATATCTAAAATTGTGCGCTGTGGTGAAGCGTATAATCTAAGTTAACTGTCTAAAATCTGCATAGGCTGTAGTTTATGTAGATTTGTGAATCTCCTAAGAGATGGTTATTCTTTATTTCCGTTCACTAAGATGCTGCTACAGTTGCTTACACTCAAACACATCAGACTTGCACATGTGAACAAGTGCTTGACTAAGTGTCATGAGTAACGCTTATTTCATAAATAATGACAGCAGGGAGCTGTCCTTGTTCTTTTAGTAATTTTTCTGATCTTTCTATGTCTTATTTTAGGCTTGCTGCTGGAGGTCAGTAGTTCATAGACATTTTCTGAACAAATAAGAAACAGAAAAATGGGGAGCTTGAAATAATGTGTCAGAGATGATAGGGATAATTTACTTCTTCATAGTAGAAAGATAGAAATTGATCCTTTCTCAACACTCAAAAAAGTTCAGTTTACAGTCTTCAGGAAGAGATCCTTTTCCTGCCACTTGCTTCATGCTGACAAACCAGTCCTAATAAGGAACTTTCAGTATTTGCATCTTTGTGATTCTTTCAGAAACACTAGCTCATTTGTTCTTAATAATGTTACTGAAAAATACTGGTAATTATATAATGGCTGTAGAAATCACATTTTAAATAAATGAAGAGAGAAATGATTTTTTTTATTATAACTCTCCAATTTATATGTAATTACCAGCTATAAAAGAACCTTCCTGGTATGCATAATGACCACCTTTTGTCCTTGCATGAAAAGTCGAGGTGTTTTCATTCAAGGTTTTGTTCTGTTCAGCTTATTCCTGGCTGGTTGGGGAGACAGAGGCAGCTGTTTTTATGACAAGTCACGCAGCCCTTCCCCAGACTATTGAAAGTGTTGGTTTGAAAACCAGCTGGGTGTATTCTTAGTCTGTCAAGCTCAGGCCATAGAAATAAGAATCCTGGACAAGCTAGTTGAAATGTGCCATTGTTAAAAGGGAGCTGTTCTTGATGTTGTTTTTTAATGTTAATAGAAACTAGAAATTACTAATTACCTGTAACTGCTATGATTTAAGAGTAATGCAATAGAAAACACGCAGACAACATAAAGTGACATGGGTTGTTTCTTCAGTTACTTTGGGCTCCACTAGTGGTTTGATGCTCTGCCATTTTTTTGTGTAAGTATATCTAAAATTCTTAAAGATGCAGGACTATTCTCACTCTATTAGTTTTCAGGACTATTAACTGTAAGCCACAGTAGAATTTGCAGTCAGAATGAAACATACTTTTGTTTTTTGGACAGAAGGAAAAAGTTTACTGTCTGTGTAGCATCGCAGCCACCTTTCGGATAGAAATTTGTCGGATAACTGAAAGGGGAGGATGATACTTTCTACATTTGTATTTTGTTTGCAGTAGAGGAATTTTGCTAGAGATGGAAAATGTAGAAAAAAGGTGGGATCTCTAGATAATGCAATCATGGACTGCACCAGCACTGTAGTCACTGGGACAAAAGGAAAATGTTAGGTGTAATTCTTGTGGAGGCATGAGACCCAGTGCTTGACAGCAGCTTGGATATGTAGTCTCAAGGTGAAAGAGCCTCAGATGATTGAACCTGAATGATGGGCAGGCGAATTCCTGAATAGCAGTCTTCACAGCCTACAGCAGTTTTATATACTTGACCCACATCACATGAGAATGCTCAGAAACAGCAATCTCTTCATTACTTTTGTGGCAGCATGGTGTTATAGGTACAGCAAATGATTGGTACAAAAAGGACACCTGCATTTGTTGGCTTGTCATGAACTTAACAGCAGCTGAGACGAGTAGTTGCAGAATTCAACACACATAGAGCTGGAAGAAACTTTGCTGTCAATAATGCCCCATACTCTCCTTCAAAAAATAGGGAAATGGCCAAATATTTTTCATGCTTCAATGTCTGTCACAGGTTTGATTCTGTTTTGGCAGAAGTATTCCCAAGAAGGTGGCAAAGAAGAAAAAAGGTCTTGCTGCAGCATTATTTTTCCAAATTTTAAAAGCTCTTGTTTCTAATTCAGAGTATAGGTGAGTGAATAATACTGAAGCTTGACTTAGCTTTTGTGCTGTTCTCGTGAAAATTTCCCCAGATTTTGGGTTTGAAAATTGCTCTTTGCATCACATAAACTTTGTTTTGAGGAGTGTGCTTTTTGAACAGTTTGGTCAATGATAGATCTGTGCTTCTCCAGTGCAGACTTCTTGTGTTGTGGCTGGCAGACAAATGAAACGAGTAGGTATGAGAAAGTGAAATTTCCATTGAACAAAAGCAGCAATAAATTCTGAATGTAGCAATACCCAATATCTGATTTTGGGTCCTGAGCTGTCTTCATACAGGTATGGTTTTTACAGGTTTTGAACTTTTGTTTCAAGGCATTCAAAGCATTTCCAAAAGACTAAATCTAGTATTTTGACTAATCCTATACCTGAAACTCTGAAAGGTATAACAAAATGTTTAGTGAGTGCCACAATGGTTAAGAGTCTGTTTCACCATGGATTGGTTTACTGTTCCATTCTCATACTCCCAATTCCCCTGCAATAATTTTACTTTCACTCTTATTCCCTACACTTCTTTCAGGTGTCTTCTGCATGTCCCCCATTGTCTGTCCCCCTCCCCTTGTACTGAAGCCTTTCTTTCAGCAGAGGCAATGTGCTCATGAAGAGGTGTCTGTCCTGAGGGAGCTGAGTTGCATTCTGGTCTCTCTGACTGTCTTCCCTAAACCTCTGCTGACAGTAGTGAGAGCCAGGGCATAAGTACTCAGCCATGTATGTCTCTCAGTATAGAGGTGAGTTTTTCCAGCAACTAAAATGAGCTAACAATAGAGGGAAGGTTAAACCAATAACCATGTGAGTGGAATGGTATTTTCTCATAACTATAGGTCCACATCACCAGGTTAGATGGGGCTCTGGCAACCAGTTGTAGTGATCCCTGACCATGGCAGGGGCATTGGATCTAGATGATCTTTAGGTCCCTTTAAACCCAGAGCATTCTATGACTATGATTTACGTTTTGCTGCAAAAGCAGTCCTTGCTTCAGACAGCTCCTTTTAGCTCTGAAGTGGGTTCAGTGAGGAAACCTAAGTTACTGCAAGAGACTACATATACTTGGCAAAGACATTTTATGTAGAATAAGACTTGAAAGGTATGGAAGTACATCAGCAGATGGTACTGGATTGCTTGCTCTGCAACTAACAAAATTGCTTTTGTTCAGGTTAGAACTAAAAATATATTTAACACAATGTGTGAGCAAATGGGTCTGTCATATCATATACTATAATAAAACCACTAAATATTTAACAGTCCAACTTAATATCTAATTAAAAATCTCTTTTGTTTTCAGAAATCCACTTGTTTTATTCAGTTATTGCTTAAGAAAAGGGACTATGTAGTGATCAGGGGATTTACAGGATGTGATTGGTTTCTGGCGATAATGTATATTTATCTAGCAAGTAGCAGAAATTTCTACATCTAAATGAACTACCTTTATTATCTTGATAAGTGTGCATAGATAATTATTTGAGGCAAGAAATCAGTCCAAAAATGCCACTCAGCTTCTATTGAAAAAAATCTCAACATTTTCATTTACTTGGTTCCAAATTTCAGTGTAAACCCCATTGCCTCTAGCCATGTAACAGATAATATGAGGAAGATTTTATTTCTTAAAAGTGTACAGTGATCAGTCTGGGAAGCAGTGATTGAGTGAATCACAGTTTTGCTTTTCATAGCCTTGAGGAGTCCAGAAAACTGATAGTTTGGTAGTGTATGAATCACACTGTGCTGATTGATGGTCCAGACAAGACAGGCTGTCCATAGTGCTTTTCTGTCAACTGCATCTTGTTTGTATTATATCTTTTGCTTTTCAATTACTTGGAAGTTATTAAGAAATGGTGTGATTAGCATACAGTGTGAAAGTGATAACACGTAAGTGTATGCATTTTTTGCCTACTGTAGCGGGCTGTTGTCCCATCATCTCCGTCAAAGGCTTCATAGTGATGCTACTACTTGTGAGAGAGCCCTGTCCTGAAGGAACCTGCAGGTGTTGCCAGCATAGCTTGCAATGACCCTCAGTGCTGAAAGTGAGCAGGAAACATGACAACTTCTTTATCCCACTTTGAAATCTCTGGATATAGGACAGAAATATTTGGTTATCACCGAACACTAAAAACATCAGAACATAACCCATCTAAACAGTCTTAAAATAATACTTTCTTTTTTATACCACAGAGACACTTGTCTTCTTGACCATCAGTAGCAAGTGAATGGTATATTTATTACACAGGATCCCATGCTAAAATCTACAGGTAAATGACTGTCTTATTTGTAGTAATTGGCTTTCTATTTAACATACTGGAGTTGTTCCAAGGACATCTTTTCAAAGAAGACGCAGATGTAGATGAAGTTTTCCACAATTTAGGCTGTATTTTTTTTTTTTTTATAAAACATTTAATTAGCAGGCATGAACAGAGCCAGACACTTGAAATGGCAGTAAAACAATTGCTTGATATTAAACAGCACACACATTCAACTTGTGAATGAAGTTATGCTGAAAAGCTTGAAAATATCAACAAATTGTGGTGTGCTTAAAAAAGAGGTTTTAATTTTCTTCCAAGGTTTTTTCTTACAGAAGTTGAAAGATGGGGCAAAAAGTTCCAATGTGCACCAAAAAATAAAATAAAAGGAAAGAATGAGAAAAGATTGCTTCTCTAAATGCCTAGAGATTATTAATGTGTCTTTCATAGATCAGAAAAATCATTGTGACCCATATTCTAAAAGCCGTGTTAAACCACTGTGCTCTTATCTGGAAAAGTTTGATCACATTATTGTGGGGAAGGTAGGACTCTCAATCATCTTGTTAAAAATTCAAATGCAACAAAAGAACATAAATACTATTTAATGTGAGAGGTGGTTGAAAAGCAAAATTAACTCAGCTTTACAGTCTGTTTTGCAAGTTGCTGGATGCTTAGGGCCAGTTCCAATAGAGGATTGCAAAAGCAGCTGCTCACTTCTTTGAACTTTATGGATTGCTTTGAGAGACCCTGAATGACTGAGACATGAGCTTGCCCCAGAGAGTCTTGATACGTCAGGATAAAGCTCAAAGTGTCCTTTGAAGATACTTGTTAGTAGCAGTCTAAGGTGTAGCATTCTGGATGAATCATGCATAATTGAGAAGAAAACCTAGATGCATCACCTAAAAACATGGACTTTACAGTTTTCTACCATCAGTTAGCCATAATTTCATCAGTTTTCATCTTGAATACTCACATGCCCTTTATAGACATCACTCATCATTAAAAAAAAGACAATGTACAGATGAGTATATAAAAGATATCATAGACAAATTTCCACAGAATCAAAGGTTTTCCTAAACATGCTGAAAAATTTGTCATTTGCAGCTTAGGTGACTTTGTGAGTGCCTTAACATTTGCTCTGGAAAAACTTTTTGTTGTATCAAACTGAGGAGCACAGTCACCCTTAAAGACTACCTCTGGTTGAATAAGTTGGGTCTCCAACTGTGCCACCTGTTTATAACATTAAAAACACCCATCCCCTAAGTCATATATTCCTAGTAATCATGCATCATCATAGACAGGATTTCTATAGTTACAGGCCTGTACTATGAGAAGACTAAATTCTGAAATATATTTCCCTAACACCTCTACTGTTGTCTTTGACACATCTCCTAATTTCACCAAACTTGTAATCAAGAACAAACTTCTTGCAAATCAACAAGTACTGAATGAATCTGTCCATGGCAGAACCATGTGACCCAAAACAAGAAGTATGTGTGTACCTGATTTCTGTAACTACAATGGTAAATGTATCTCACAAGGGAATCACCAGAATCCAGGAGTGTATAGCTTGTATAACATTCCCACCTAATATGCCAAATACTTTTGCAGAATCTAATCACAGCAAACAAGAATCAATTAATACAGAGAGCTTAGGAACAACCAGTTACCAAGAGAACACTTTCATGAAACAGCCACTGCATCTTTGACATTTTAGTCCTGATTTTCAAGGAAGACCTGTATAATTCTTTCAAAACACAAATTTTGAAAAAAATATTTTGCTGGATTCTGAACATAATAGATATAATAAAACCAAGAATTATAGGATAAGTTACTATTACAACTTACAGAATAGGAAAGAATGAAAAAGCTGGAATGACAACTGTTGGTGTACATGTAATTCTGGAAATACAAAAAGCAAAGCCTGCTAGAGAACAACTGGTCTGAATTTACCATAATCCTTTTAACCAGTTAGGCAAGTAGACAGACAGTGGGAGTTGTTACCCATGAAGGAGGGTGGGGATATTATCAAGAGAAGAGAAAATTAACTCGGTAACCTCTTTATGACAGTCTCATCGACAGAGAATTAGATACTTATTTGCTACTTGTAAAAAATTAATATTCGTTGCCTTATGAGTAAGATTATAAATGCTCTATAAAACCTGACTCTTTTGTGGAATCTTTTTAAATAACCATACAATAGAAAGAGTAAACAGACAAAAAAGGATCCTACATACCTCACCTAACAGCTGAACTATGTTTTAGACCAAGTGATTAATACAGTTAGTATTTTAAGTAGTAGAGATGAAAAGTTGAGATAAAAACAAATATAGAAAGCAGAACCTTCAATTTCAACTATGCATTTTATAAAAACTGCTACTGAACTGTGCTTTCCAGGTTCTACTTTTATGAGCGCATATACAACCACACACTGGTTGTGGTCATGCAGGGAAGGGGATGATGGGAGGTGCCAGTCCTGAATCACAGGATGGAGGACAGAACATCAGAGCCTGTGTGAATCCAGACAGCATGGGATTTTCAAAACAAAGCACTCATGTGGCAAAATAAGAGAATAGTTCATGCACATATTATAGTGAGAAATTAGCATATGTAGTACCGTTTTCACACTCAACCCACGGGGTTTAAAAAGAATCAATTATTGCCAGCACCTGCTTTGGATAGTAGTTTTTTTTTTATCAGCTGGCCAAGAGGTCATGCAAATGAGTCAGAAAACTTATGATTTCCTTTATGCAGCCTGGCCCAATTAGATGGTGTTTGCCTTATGGCTAAGGTGAATTTTGGAGAGGCCATTGGAGATGCTTGGGTATGCACAGTACACAGGAATGAGGAAGTGTACATTTGATATGCTAAACCTGGGGAAGACAGCTCTGGCTATAGGCAGCGTAATGTGTTCTCTTGTAGGTGGAAAGAGCAATGCCCCGCTCAGTTGTCAGACGACGATTCTTCTTCCACACCACTTATTTTCTCATTTGGAATATAGTTGCACCAGGGGGTTATGCAGCTTGGTTCTGGACATTGTCAGAGCATAGCACTGCTACATCAGCCTGACCTTTGCTTTTACCTGCCTTACTGCCATTTCAGCTGCTGGCTTCCATTCAGGTTGTTCATTTCTTAAAGCAGAGTAGGTTGGTTTTGTGTAGAAGCTGTCCTTGGCACCTCATGCTGAATTCAGCAAGACTGGGGCCATTCATCAGAAGTAACGTTCACATGTGGCCTTAATTTCACTTCCACAGTGTCTGAACTCTGAATAAACCTTAGTCATATTCACTTGAGTAAGAACATTTCAGCACAAAAAATTCAGCTAGTGTCAATCAACATATGTCTTTTGCTCTCAGTCACAATTTTCCTGTTGCAGGATTTGAGATAGCAATGGTTTCCAGCAGCCAAAACCCCCAGGTAATTGGCACAGACCTCCTGCCCCTCAAAAGAAAGACTGCAAATGGACAACAAGGGAATAACAGCATCCTGATTACTGGAGAAATGTCTTTTGAAAGGATAAAGTGGAAAAGATTGGCCATGTCTGCACCAGTAGACCAAAGAGGACCAGGGTACATGGCCAGCTGCTGTCTTGCAACCATCTGCATTGTATTTTTTTGTGTGTCCTGTGGCATGGCTACTCTTCATCCAGACACCCAGAGAGGACGAAAGCAGTGTCATGCTGAGCAGCCTGCTGTGAATTGTCTAAGCAGCCTCCCTTGGTCTGAGCAGGCCCCAGCAGCTGTTGCCACACTGGGCTACTCTGGAGACGCAGGAAGGATCTGGAACTGTCAAGTATGGGAGAGTTCCTCAATTTGCAAAGCAGGAGGAGGCAATACACACAAGGTGATGCCTAAGGCTGGCATGCCCTATGATGTCATAACATATGTTTGTTAATTTTCAAATACATGCCAGAACACTCCCTACCTTGAATAGTTTCTGCACATTGTAGCTAGGTTTTGGACAAATCTTGTAATTTTAAAGTTGCCGTGCTGCTTAGACCCCTTCATTACCTACTGTTGTTCTGTTCTGCCTGAGGTCAAGAACTCCGTATTGCAGAGGAAAATTTGATTTGTCAAATAATTTAATCACCTCTTCCTATAATGATAGAGTAAAATTGGCAGAGGAAGCTTGTTATCAATCTGGGGTACTGGTAAGCAGTTATTATATGTAATGAGGCTTTTGTCTTGCAGCATTCTGAAGATCATCTTGAACTCCTCCTCCTGCTTCAGCAAAGGCACTGTCATGTTGAATTTTCCTTTAACGTTTTCCCCACTCCCTGAAAAGAAATTATGGCTTGTTATATGGAAGCTCATTTGAAGCCTCAATTTTCTTGAGTATCCTGCTCTTGTGGGGAGTACCAGGTGTGCTCAGAGACTGTGGCCTTCAGGTTCAAACTCAACTGGCATTCTACAAGTCTTTGATTTTTTCCCTCTTCTGCTGAAGAGGCAATGGTTGTCTTGACAGCAAGAACAAAGCTTCATCCTTGTACTTTGATGTGTAGCAAGGTTAAAATAAACCCAAAACAGGCTTTCAAGAAACTGAGTATTTTTTAAAGACAAAGGTTGAGATAAAGGCTTTTGATAAGGTATATTAAAAATTGTTGATTGTGTTTAGGGCATTTTATTACACTGCTTACTGTAACACATGAAGATGCCACCCAAAAAAATGTATCTGCAAGGTGATTTGTGAGGTGTAACACTTTCTGAACTCCAAGTGATGTTATGCTCTCAGAATCATATCCCAAAGGAAGATAGACAAGCACTCAACAAATTAGTTTTGCTGAAGAGGTACAAATATTGAAAAACAACATGATTATATTAAAACCACTAAACAGAGTCCTGGAGTTCTGAAGAGACAAAACAAGTTATTGAAAGAGAAAATAAGCGTTTTGCTTTTCACTGTTTCTAAGAAATTCCTACATCAATGATTTCTATACTGTTGGCCAGATTTGCAAGGACTCATGTTCAGCTATTCTGTATTGATAAGAAGGTCAACAAAACATTGTAGGAAGCATTAAGAAATCTGTTTATCACATTTGAGTTTTGAGATTTTTAACAAAATTGTTAAATGTCTTACTGTTTTCTCAACTTAAAACATATTGGACCCTATAGTGAAGCTGTATTTGTATATAAAAACTTTTGGTGAAGGCAGAAGTTAGATACTCATTAGGTTCCTTTGGCACTAAGAGTGAGTCTGAGTAATTCTTTTGGCAAATGTAATTTTTCTTCCTTTTTTTCCCCCCAGATTATTGTAGGCATTTCAGGAAAATAAAAACACAATAAATGAACTAATAGTGAAAAGAACTAGCCAAGAAACTGATGCATCTTTGAGGTGGACTACTATGAGAATAAAATAATAATGTGTCTGTTAAACTAATTTCTCTGTCATGTAACTGAAAAGGAAATACAAAACATAGAAGTCCTTATTGACCTTCAGATCTGCATCTTTTATTACTTAATGAACAGTTTTTCTATTATTTATTTATTTCTATTATATATGCAGGGACCAAGTAATATCTTAGAAATACGCACCTGATCATCTTTTTATTACATGAGTTTTCATTGTTATGACCTCTGTGTGACCTCCAAAAAGTCAGTTGCTTTACAAGAAAGAATATTAACATTAATTTCTAGTGCAACAGACTTAAATTTAATATTGGTTCCTCTAAAAGCAGCAAAAATTATGTAATGGTCTCACAAACAGTGACAGTGGATAGAGTATTGGCAGAGGTTGGTGATTGTTAGAGAAAACTGAAGAAAGAGCAACTAATGCTACCCTGAATGCTGTGCAGCTGCATGTATCAAAATATAGCATGACAGAGAGCTCAGAAGCCCCTAATCAGTATTTCCACCAATTTGCTTTCTAATAAAATAGCAGAACAGGTTCTAACCTCTCTAATAACTACAGGCGATTAAGAAAGTCTCACTCATTTTTCTTGGTGAACTTGGCAGTGCTGAGTTAACAGTTGGGCGTAATGATGTTAGAGGTCTTTTCCAACCTAAATGATTCTGTGATTCTATGATTTCTGACAGAAATGTTAAACACAATGCCAACATCCTGCCATACCTGTATCTTTGGATTGCTCTCCTTGTAGGAGGGGAAATGCTAGTGATAGACAAAGAAGAATGTGTTTCACAGATGTGCCAGGGACCCACAAGTTTAAGAATACGACTCCAACCAAATTTTACTCTTCATAAGACCAGTTAAGGTGTAGGTCCAAGATGCTACATCTAAATGTGGCAAAACTCAAAATCAATATGAGATTGCTTTTTACCTTTTCACTGGAGTATTATGCTAGCAGATTAATTATGACAAAATGTGAGAAAATGTTTCCTCAAAATGTGAGTTTATTAATCTAAAAGGAGCTGAAAAGAACAAAGAAACCAAAAGGAAGAATGCTTTTTAATGACTGTTGTAGAAGTGTAGACTGTTGTAGAAAGAGGTTATGAATTATAACCTCTTTAATTTATAACCTCTATAAGATGCTTCTTATGCAAACGATATTTCAGAGTAGATGATGTCCTCTGAAGTGTCAGATGCTTGGATAAGAACAGAAAAATTCTTTAAATTCACAGATGATAATCACTTGCTTTAAAACAAGATTTAACTAATTCCTGGTGTGGTTGCAGTGATCACAGGATCTTACTGAAAAGAAACTGAGTCCAATGCTTATATCAAACATTACCCTCTCTCCAGTCATACAAATAAAACTTGTAAGTGGTGTTTCTGATAGCACAGAGTTCTGGGTACATGGAAATTTGGTGACCAGATACCACAGAGTTACATTCCTGCTGTGTAAGAGGAGATTTGCAAAACGTTTTACTGTGAAATTTAGCTTTACATAGACCTGCGTGCAGTTCTCTGTTTGTGTAGGAAAGTTTGCCGTCACTGGGAGTTTTCTGCTCATTTGCAAATTGCTATAAGAAGCTGCTGCTTGACTTTGTGGGAGGAATGGTGAGATGAGCATTACTTGTTGCTTCAGTTATACTTTCCTTTTTATAATTACTGAAGGGCTTGTCTCATGCTTACAAATGAATTTCAATAGAACATTTAAATGGAAAATGAAAGTCATATGGTAGTATCTTGAGACTCTGTAGAGCAGAATTTCCCCATGAGTGCCTCTGTACCAATGTGTCTCTGTTCTACCTTGCATGTTAGAAAACTTGCCAGCCAAATTCAGGGCCTATCTTCATTTATTTGCCACATGGGAGGTAAAAAGTAGGAAGGGTGATTCTTTAGATCCCTTGCTGACCTCTTATCATGACAAAAAGAGCATGCAGGCAAATACAAACATTAATCTGTATTATGAAATTAGCACACTGAATGTGGAACACCTTAGAAAGAAGATTATATCTTAGAATCCAATTAATTTATCACCTGCTGAAACAAGTATAGCTGCTTAGTAGGAGCTAGATTATTTTCTACTAAATGGAATTTCAGTTAATAACGACAGTATATAATTTATTTTCATTAAGCTCTATCAGTCTCCTGGGAGACAGGAGTTTAAGGAAAGGCAGGGGTTGTAGGATCAGCCAGCAATTTTTTTTTCTTGATCTGCAATTTTAAAGTTGTAATTTGTATTATTTTAAGCAGTTTCTCTTAATGTCCCCTCTTTGTAACTACATGTAATTATCTTAAAGAATATTAAGAGGAAATATCAGAAATCAGAACACACTATGATTCTCTTGCATAATCCAGAAACAATTGGGTCACAAGACTACAGGAGAGCTTTTTCTTGTGGATGGTCTTGTATTTTTTCCACATAGTTATTTGAAAACCCACAGCACTACTTTGATGTGTTAATAACCAAAAGCTAATTTGTTTTACACTAATATAGAATCAATAGCTAAAGATCAAGACCAGATAAACTGCTTAAAGATGTACAATGACACACAAAAAATGAATATACATAAGAACATGCCTGTGGATACTCTTGCGGTGACAAGTACTAAGGTTCTGCATTCATGTATAGTGCCAGTATCAGCCAGAATCTGGAATTTCTCTCATATATCAAAGTAGTAAAATGATGCAGGAATTCATACAAGATTCTTAATTTAGAGTCTTGTTTCCTCTGAAGAATTTATGGTGGCAAAAAGTATACCACCTGCTTCCATAAAAGATTTTTTTTCTTTCTCAGCATCTTGGGAAGATGTCAGCCATGGGACACTGATTTGTGGGGGACTCATCAGCTCTGATGCTTATATAAATGGTTTTCTTGTTGGAAAGAGAGTGGGTACAGCTCACAGAGCATGGAGTATGAGACTCCCACTTGGCTGGGTGTTGGTAATCACCAGCCAGCTGTGCTGTGCAGGGCTGGGCTGGGAGGCCAGCTGTGCCTATGCTGCCAGCTGTGCCTCTGCTCTAGGGTAGTGGATTGCTGAAACCACAAGTCTTTCCTTCTGTTAGCTGGATGGACTGCCTGTCCCTGGAATGTTGGAATGAAGGCTCGTTTTAACTAACTTTTTGGAGTTCTTATTTGCCTCTCGAGTCAGACCACTGAAGCTTCTATACTTCTTTAACGTGGCCTTTTTGTTTGGGCATTGCCTGCTATTAAATACCCAGCATTGCCTTACTGTCCTCCTTATTTAACTTTCTTGAACCATAGGAGGTTAATTCCCCTGGTGGTAATTTGTTCAGCACTGGCTGAGTTGTAGAGTGACTTCTAAAGCCCTTGCCAGCAGCTAGACACCACACTGAATGAGGCTGCTGCCATAGTGCTGGCTAACAGTGCATCAGAGCCTGAGCCCATCTCTCCGTCTGCCTGTAGGACCTTTCCTCAGGCAAAAGTGTGCCAAAGACAGCTCTTTCTGTAGCTCAGCAGTAGATGGCTCAGCATTGCAGTTACTTCCACCACTTGGCACGGAGTTATGCCACAACTGCAGCAGTCCCATGGTAGGTTTGTTCTAATTGCTTCCAGTGCAGTATATAAAGCATATACAGGAATAAGTCAACAGTTGTTTGACATCAATCTTTATTTTAACCTTTTTGTTGTCTGTATTCTCTTGCTAGACACCAGGACATGCAGACAAACATCTCTGCTCCTCTATGATTTGCCACCGGAGGCTAGCTTGCCTGTGATAGAGAATTATTTTCATTGAAGCTCTGAGAAAGTCAGAATGGGCCAAATGCTCTCTTCTTTTCCCCTCATATGAAGTGATAGTAACTCCACTGGAAATAAAATAGTTAATGTGGCTGCAGGTGGATGCAAGAGGAGGCTCTTCATCTGTCCGTATGGAAGCACTGATGCATGTTTGATTTCTCCAAACAAACAAGGAAAGACAAAATGAGGGCAAATCCTCCAACTTGATTGCTGTTTTAGATGTGTATTAAGAATAGAGAACGCAACACAGGATTTTCTTAGGAGTGAATATGCCTTCCATCCACAGCTGAGGCCACGTGGAGCACACCTGGGGGAATCAAGTAGGAAGCTGTGTGTAGGATGCAATCCCAAGTACCATACTGAAAGCAGGGCATCTTTAGGAGAAAGAGAGCCACTAATTTCCAAGAGAATGCAACAATGTGCTTTTAACATGTGTGCAAGGTGTTGTACAAGGCAGTCCAAGGTAGTCCATGGTGGCTTGGCATACTCAGTTTTTAACATTTGAAGAAGAAGTCATTGTCAGGCAGTGCCATGGAGGACTCCTGCTTGCCACCAGCAGAGACAGGGTGTACCAGGTCTTCCTGCAAGCAAGGAAGGGGAAGATACATTTATGCACACCAACAGGTGGGTTAATCTTCGCAGAGAACGGGTGAAAAGTTTTGCCAGAGTTCATCCTACTTTGTGGCAGCGTGTGGAGGTCACCTGCCAAGTCAGACATGTGGGGGTCCCCAGACAAGGGGGATATATCAGTACTTAGAGGCAGGGTTGGGCACCACCTATCACATACAGGTACTTGTACCTGATGTAGTTGCAATAGGCTCTCTTTGTAATTGATGGCTGCATTATTCAGTTTGGATGACTGATTGGGATGTGGATATTTAGAGATGTAGAGGTCTCAGTGTACGGGACACGAAACCATGCTAATGTGCCTAATTTCATTCTGTAGTTTAAAGTCTTTCTATAATTTTAATTAATTTTGAGTCTCCTCTTAAATTATAGCTCTATGCTGTGGGAGATAAAAGGGACTTGCCTCCTATATGTAATCAGTGCTTTTGGGGGACACCTGTTAAATTCCAGTTTCTCTGAATCTACTTTTTAGCTGACACCTCCCAGGTTCTCGTAATGCTAGGATGTCACACAAGGAACAAACCAGCAAACCTATCCACCCTATCCAACTTACAGGAGGGAAAACTCTTCTCATTCTCAATCATACCTCCCCCAACACCAGAAAAGGCTGTCAACATGCAATGCCTGCAGGAGATTATAACTCCAAGAGTTTCTGTATCAATCTCAGCAAATGAAATTGTGCTGAAACTGGCACAGAAAAAAGTCACAGGTGGTATAAAGAGGCTTATATACCATTCCCTGTATCTGGAGGGGCATTACCTGAGCTGCACTGAGCAGCCACAAATATAGACATAGTCTCTTCCTGCTACTTGTTTCTCTTCCCACCACCCTATAAGGTCACATGGGGGAAAAAAAATGGGGAAGGGGGGATCTTTTCTGCAGAATGACCTCCCCTGGTTCTGCATATGAGATCTTGGGATGTGAGTGTGATCAGCCTAATTTTCCCTTGTGCTGCTAAAAATTACTGCATTGCTCAAAAGTTATGCTATGCGAAAATTAATGTGTTCATTGGGAACTACACTACATACATATTCTTGTAATCATTGTATCTCCCATATCTGTGTGAAAACTGTTCATATAAAAGGGCTTTGCAATTATGTAGTTACTTTCTCTGTGAGTGTTCTTGTGTTCTTGAAAAACTTTGCTAATTTCTCAGTGGTATATTCATAAGAAAGAGAATAGAACAGAAGACTTTTAGCTGGAGTCTATTATGTATTTTTCCATCTGTTTGTGATGAACCAGAAAGAGCTATGTGTTAGGTCTTGCCTTATGGCAAATCCTGATCTGCAGTTGCTGTTTTCCCACACTTACTTAAGCTTCTCTGCACATCCCCGCACACAAAGCAGATGCCGGTGCCACAACAGGCCTTAGAGGCTCCTTCTGAGCGCGAGAGACTGTTACACGGCCAGGTCCTTAGGACTAGCCTCCAGCAAAGCCAGCCAACCACACAAAAAAAGCTGCTTTCTGTTGACATCAGATGATCTGAAACTGGTTTATCGATTGAAAAGGCAAAAGGAGCATATGAGATCATCAGTTGTCTGCTGCAGTTCTTTTGGTGTCAGTAGCCTTTTTGGTGAAAGGTTTCCGGAATGGAAAACAACTGCAGAAACTGCACAATAGTTTTCCTATTTTAGAATTCCTGCTTTTCAAGTGTAGCAAAAAGCAGAAGTGCTGAGGAGACTTCATGAGGAACAAATATTTTCTCTTTTTAAAAAGGACAAAGGCATAAAACAAGCAGTAAAGTCTATCTTTTCCTGCATTAATGTTGATTGTCCCCTCTCCCCAGGGTTGAAATAATTGGGAACATGCCATTAATGTCAATAAGGCCAGGCTTTTACCACTTTTATTCAGACCTGGACTCTCTTGTTGTCAATTGGCCCCATCTCAAACTTCCCTCCAGGGAGCCATTCTCTTTGCGTCATATTACTATCCCCATCCAGTGCTACAAACTGTCCATTATAAACTAGACAGACTATTGACAAGAAACAATGAAGCTGATAAATGTGCTATTAAATGACCAAAATAGTCTTGGATGTGTTTGGTTTTTTTTTCCCCCCCTCCCCTACAGTATTTTAAGGTTTTTTGTAGGTTTTTAGTAGCTTATGAGTGTGAAATAGTTGAACTTATTGTCACTTGCAACATCATGGAAATCAAACTCACAGTTCATTTATGGAGTTACTCTTGCCTGTAGAATAATTGCACTACAATTATTCATAAAAAGTGCTTTTTTGTAAACATTAAATTACCTACCATACCAGATTAAACACTGTATTTTAATAACAGGTGTGATACATTTTTCATTATATTCTGTAATTGTTATGTAAATTGCAGAACTTTATATTCATACTGACAGAACATTCAGTAACATACTTTAATTTAAAAAACAATTGATTTTTCTTCTTGTCTTTCCCACACAGATTTTGGGTCAAATTCTGCTTCTATTGTTTCAACAATTAAACTAAAACTAACTTCTGCTATTTGTATCTGTCTTCTGTCAAAAAACATTGATATCTATATTACTATACATCTTTTGGCATTTTATCTCAGCCAAATCAGTAAGTGTTAATAAGTGTTGTACCAAAACAAAATTAAGCTATTTTATCCCTATCAATGAATCTATATAATATACTTTGTAAAGACTTAAATTTGGCCTCTTTGTAATCTGCAGCAAAATCTGTGTTGTTTTATGCTGCAGGATCATGCATGCATATTTACATGTGCCCTTGCAAGAGTCTACTGAAAGGGCTTCATGGGTCAGCTTTTCATTTCAAATTGGGCTATCAATATTTGTGAATGGATGTTAATGTAATCTGGCAAATTAATATTTTCTTTCCCTTCTTAGAGGCCTAGTCTTAGGTTTTGAAATCCACCAAGTCAAAAACACACAACCCAAATGATAGCTTTTTTATCTATGGATTCTTGAATATTTGTTTTTCAAATTTATCCATTGCTTGATACTTCTGTTGTTAGACAGTATAAAATCTTTCCAATCTCTGCTATAAGGAGGAAACTGTGATAAACATCTTGTTTTTGTGACAACATTATTACAAGTCTAGCAGGGGGCTGGATCTACAGCCCTGAGAATTTATTTTGTACCAAAAGCTCTTTGAATACATCTTGAATACTCACAAATGAGAACCTATTCAGACAGTGTGCTATTGAGTCAAGTTCATCAAAGTTAAAGTAGCATATATTTGCTGAAAGCTGTAGTTGATTACACACTGCTCTAACTTCAGTGATTTCTGATAATCATAATTTCCTGCAATAGAGTTAATTAAATTATGTTCTGCCTTGGAGTTCCTCTTCTTATACCAGTATGATTGTAAAATACTCTATTATGTAGCGTTTCTGTTCAGCTGATTCTGCTTAAGAGAAACCAGCCCAACAACCATATTTGTTAGGTAGAAGAAAAATAATTCTCTTTAGTGTACACTGATTCCTTTAATATGTTCATCCTAAATGGCACCTGCCAAGAAGGAGAGCAGGGATCTCCTGACTGAAATAGAGCAGGGCCAGAAAACCATCTGCCTTATCTCTTGGGGGAGATTCTGGGGATGCCCCTCCCTGGCACCTGGTATGCACCGCAGGGAAGGCCATCCAGAGGGAAGGACCTCTCCTCTCTCCTCCTGAAGCTGGGGGGGAACCCACCCCTGCTGCAAGCGAAGGGCACAGGGCAGCACAGCAACACTGGTGAGGGCAGAGAAGATCTGTGCCTTGCCATGGCGCGCCACCCTCCAATGGCAGGAACGTCCAGGGCTGAAACTGCCAGCTCGGGGTTAGTGCAGGGGCAGAGGTTATTCACTGCTCTTGTGTGGCAGCTCTTAAACCGTCCTCATATCTGCAGCAGAACTAGGGGACTCCTGTTTTTGAGGATTCAGTATCTTTTATGAACAGTGCTGCACAGTTTCATCATTTGAGGGAAGAAGGTTTAGAAGAATATTCTATTTACCCTTATCCCGAGGTAAATTAAAAGAATTCTTAACCTAACTCGTGACTGGGAAAAGATGGTATAGTGATTTAATGGAGAAATTGATTTCACAAGGTTGTTATATTGTATTTGATGTTTTCCTTGCCAATTACTTAGTTTCCTTCTCTAAGCCTGACGAAATATTGTGCTTTTCAGATTTTAATTATGAGAATCTGTGTTGGATGCTATTTTCAATCTCACAGCCCAGGAAAAAAACAAAGCTCAGATTTTAACTAAAACCTTGCCATATTTTTTTGCCTCAGATTAATGTTATTGATCCTTATTAATTTAAAAAAGTATTGAAGACCTTTTTTTCACCTTTGGGGTTGTGAGACAAAACCTCAACCAAAGCCTTGAGTGCCTTTTTCTGTAGGGTTTCTGCTATTACCCAGAGCTTCACTGGAAATTATTATAAGGTTGCCTATAATTGTGTTATTCTTTTATTATAATGATAAGGAACACATAGTGTTAGGAGTTTTAAATAAAAATCTGATTCTCTCTCTTGTTTACACAGTTTCAGGAAACAACAAACAGATTGCTTTAGTATTTGCTGTGATAACAGAAAGTAAACATGATCATCCAGTGGGGGCTGAGTTCCATGAAATTTTGTGGTAGCAGTAACAACTTATCTTTTGTCAGTCATGTACAACTACTGAAACATGCTTGAAATATGTAATTAAACAAAATCATTTACCAGTGGAATTATACTAATACTATATAGAAAACAATGGATAAGGCCAGATGCACAAAAAATATGAGCAAATCTTAGCTTCTGATCTTGTTCAAACACTTGATCTTTGAACTTGTGGTTTATGATATCCTTTGCTAAAATTCTATGATTGATATATAGATAATTTTTCCCCATCTGTTACACTTCTGAAGTTCTCAGTCTCGAGTGGCAGTAGAATACATAGAATACATACAGTAAAATAATATTTGCAAAAAAATATTTTTTTATTTATTAATTCTATTACTAGCTTACCTGAGATTATTTTATGTTGAAAATCACATGCAAATACATTAGATGTATATATGTAGTCCAACTGCTGCAATACAGAGAGAAAAGCTAGTGCAGTTTCTGGGGGGATCAATTTAGGAATAAGTCAGTGTATGACTTATTTCTGAAATGTCCAGCCCTCAGAAACTTCACCACTTCCTGCTGCAATGAAAATGTATATATATATATAGTAATATTTGTTTTGAAAATTTGTATATTGACTGACCATATGAACATGTTCTCATTGCCTACTCAGGCCTTTGAGCAATTTGCAGCCTTTTGTTATCAGATAAAGGCTCTCTGAGCCTCCTACTTGAGCACCGAGTTTACCAGCTGCTATCCACTCCTAGACCTCATTAGGGGCCTGCTGTTCTGCTGAGAACCACACCACATGCTACACCCGCGTTGGCGGCGGATTAGCCTGTTGCTGTTCCTTAAATTACCAGGTACAAAAGGTTGCTCTGTCTCTCCATAGAGAACTACCACTCTTATCCTCTTTGAAGAGGCTCTGTATCATGATCTCTCTAACTAATTAAGGTCCGCAGACAAGCCACAGGTTGTTATACAGGATTCATCCCCATGGTTGATATCAGTGGGATTTTTCTGGGTTTTGTTCATGAAGGATTAAAGATGTTATTTCTCAGAATCAAGTCTTAGAATAGCCAACAAAAACCAGACATATTTATCTAAACATTTAAAAAGATGCTTCTTATATCAGCTCTCATCAAGCAGATTTGATACTATTTTACTTCTACTTTTGAACATTATTTGGGAGAAATATTTTATAAATGTTAAAAAATATTTTAAATATGAAGAATAAATGAATTAGTTTCTGTGTGTCTAGAAATAACTCCTTACTAGGTAGAGTCACAGGTAGTTTCTTATAATTCTGTTTGGACATGGTGCATTTGAAAAACAAAAAGTTGGCCAGGATAGGTCAACTGGGAAATACTCTTCTTTATTATCTGAACTACAGTTCTGATGGATTTATGTGAACACATGGGTGATTTAGACTACCACATGGGAGAAAGGCTTTGAGGACTGCACAGAACAGACCTCTGCTGCTGTGGCCCCAGTTTGGTGTTCCCAGTGAGTTACTGATCCTCACATACTGGACCAAATTTACGCATCCAGAGAGATTTTTCTAGTTATTTTATTTATTTATTTATTTATTTAAATTTATTGTGTGACAGATTATGTCCTATCTATTACATACTGGGATTATTTTATGCTATTATGATCATTATATGATGCCCATGAATGAATAAGAATTAGTTGCATCTCTAATAAGGTAACATGTGTTCCACACATATCATGTATTGATCTGAGACCTTGTCCAGCAACTGAAGGATTCAGTGTTGAGTCTGGTCTTTTGTGCAAACATCTCTATGTGCTGGTGCCAGTAATGAGTTGCTACTTGTCTGTGATCATGGAATTATTTACACATAGAAAACATAAATATTTTTAATAGTATTTCTGTAATGTGTTCTTCAGAGAGATTCAAATAATGACTAGGGAAAGAAGAAATGAACATATCAATTAGGGAAATAAGCACCCTTTTTATAAGATATTACTGATTCTTCATCTCGTGTTTTTTCCTACTATTGAATGTGCAAATGTGTACCAATACTGTATGGACCTGATCTACAAATGCATCTTGGCACATAATAGAGTAGTCTTTTTTAATATAGAATGGGAGAAAACCAGTGTTGGAATCTTTTGGCAAAGTCCATTTATATTATCCAGTGGCAGTCAATTATGTGTTCTGCCATCTGTTCAAAACACAAGTAAACCCAGCTATCCTTTCCTCCAGGATTTCATGGCACTACCTTATGGTGTACCAGCAATTCTATAGTACAGGAGTATAAATGCATGTTGAATGTTAATATGGTTGAGAAATTCTAACATATAAATCTTTGAGAAATTTCAGTTACAAGGAAATTTCTTCATTCTGCATGTTTAGTTGTGTAGATGACTAGCATCAGAGTTCTTGGTGATTTCAAATAACTCTTAATGATAGTATAGTCTGTCTCCTTGTGTACAACAAAGATGCACATCCAGTAATCTGTAGTTAAGACCATAACACTTACTTGAGCAATGTTGTATTTCTGAGAAAGATCATCCTAAGGTCTGCAGGAGGGATGACACAGTGGGACGCAACACTACATCAGGTTTCTGGAGTGCACTTGTGGCTACTTCCTGACAGAGATGACCAAAGAACCAGCAAAGGAGATGCTCTGCTGGACTTCATCTTTGTAAAAAAGGAAGTTTGCATGGATAAAAAATTTGTTTCTGGCTAAGCTAAATGTAAGGAAAAGTTGGAAGGAGAGACAGGTGATTTGGAAGGAATATACAGACACTGTCTGAACATGTAGGGGTGAGGTTAGGAAAACCAAGTCCCTGTGGAACTGGGTCTGACAAGGGACAAGAAGAAGAAAGGCTCCTACAAGTACATAGCAGTAAAAAGAAGAAAATTAATGGGGAGAAAGATGGCCTTGCTGCTGAATGGGCCAAGGGACCTGATGACAAAAAGACGTTGAGAAGGCTTTCAAGTTACTCAGTATCTGCTTTGCCTTGTCCTTTATATAGGTAAGATTTGTCTTGAACTGAGATATACAGTGCCATGTGGAAACAACACGAATACACAAATAATTGCATTATTGAACATTTTTAATATAAAAACAGTTTTAAAATGCAGCAGTCAGTCCCATCAATGGATTGATGCTCCAGGGAAAGTAGAGACGAGGTTTATTTGCGAGCCCAGTTTCTATGATAATATGTGCAAAGTGGGGCATTGTAAGCACAAATGTCTGTAAACCACTATTTGTGCATGCATTTGTGATGTTTCCACATGGCACTGTATACCTGCTTTGTGTAGATGTCATGACTTGGAACAGACAGTGTTGGTGAAGCAACTTTTTGAATGACAGCACTGTGAGAAACAGCTCCTTGGTATGTGTAGTTAGTTAAAAATCTCAAAGAAAGAAGCAACTGGGCCCTGATTACTGTGGGCATGGCTACAGCAGAAATCTGCCAGCCAAAGTCACTCTGTAAACTGAGTTCTGTTACTGAATGCTAACTTATTGTTACAGATCCAACCAACACAATCAAGTAATTACATGGTTGCAGCTGGTAGAGCAGACTGACACTTATTTGACTGCAGAACAAAAATGTGTGAAGCTGGTCCAACTACGCTGGACAATGTGGATGTCTTTAAACAAAAATTCACTGAGAAGCCAAATTTGAAGGAATGTGTAAAGTCCATCTGATATACTATGGCCACTGGGCTTTAATGGGATTTTTTTCAAAATCTAAATGGGTGAAAATTGCATGCCTATGCACTGGAAGTTTTTCTGACTAGAATATATGCTCCAGATTTGTTTACTTACTTTTAGTCCTGCAAGTAGGATATCATGTCAATGAAACATGCTGCAGCTGGAAAAGTGCTGATGGTAGGTTGCAATATTCCTTTTGGAGCTCATACCTGTGCAATTGAGGATGTTCAGATTTAGTTTTTACAGATTTCTTTCAGAATGATCAAGTAAGTGGTGCTTCTGGTGAGATTACTTTGCAGGAGACCCAAACAGAGCAACTGAGAAGGGAGGCATCCATGACTGCGAGTTATAGTGTCTAGGACCTCAAGCTAGTGAAGCTTAGGGTTGGTTATTGTCTTTCTGAGTCTTGAGAAAAGGTGGTATATAAAAGAAATAACTAAATGCATTTGAAAAATATCACCAAAGAAGAAAATCTTTGTTGCATATTTAGTCAAGGAATTGTAATTCTGGATGCTTTCTGCCCTTCCACCCAACCCAGAGTCGCTGGATTTATCTGATAGAGTGTGCTTGCAACCCAGAAGACCAACCACATCTGGGCTGCATCAACAGAGGGGTGGGCAACAGGTTGAGGGAGGTGATTCTCCCCCTCTACCCTGCTCTGGTGAGACATCACCTGGAGTGCTGCATCCAGCTTTAGGATCCTCAACACAAGAAGGACGTGAACCTGTTAGAGCAGGTTCAGAGGAGGATGAAGAAGGGTCCATGAAGATGATCAGAGTGCTGGAGCACCTCTCTTACAAAGACAGGCTGAGAGGGCTGGGGTTCACCATGGAGAGGAGAAGGCTTTGGGGAGATCTCATTGAGGTCTTCCAGTACCTAAAGGGGGCTTATAAATTGGAAGGAGAGCAACCTTTTACACTGTCAGATAGTGTCAGGACAAAGGACAATGGTTTTAACCTGAAAGAGTGCAGGTTTAGATTACATGTTAGGAAGAAATTTTTTACTTATTCTGAAAGAAAGTAGCATGGATTAGTATTTATGGTTACCTTTGGACATACAAAATGTCAAGTCATTTATTGGGATATTTGGTCTTTTTTTAAATGTATAATGTTGTGGCACAGATTTCCACACTGTCAGCTTAGGAGCACTTCTATCTCAAAAATAAATGAACCTAATTTGTAGTTTGGTATTGTGTGGATGAAGAGACATCTGAAGATGACAGCAAAGATAAGAAAAAAAATAAAAATAAAGAAGAGCTTTAAACAAGAGCTGATCATCTCAGCTCTGTGAAATGAAAGAAAATGGGAATATTAATTCTGATTTAAATAATGCTATTGAACTGTGGTCTTCTTAATTAGTTCATCTGGGTTCGGCAAAAAATAAAACATATTGTCTAGCAAATCAACTTTTCCAGTGTTACTTGTTTTCTAAACTGGTAAATACTTTAGTGCATGTGTGAGCTGCTGAAGAGTCTAGTTACTCTGAAGTTCCTACTATAAAGAATTTTTTGATTTGGAAAATGTTGCTCCATTATTTGTTGCTCATGCAGCTCCCTACCCACTCCAGCTCCTGACTTCTAAAAGAAAGGCAGCCTTTTGAATTAAATCCTAGCAAACTGCTTTGCCTTATGTTAGCATATCGTTGCTGCTGATGGAGAGCCTCTGCCTGGGCTCCATCATTGGTTCCTCTCAGGAGGAGCTTTTATTCTGATTTGTTTCTGGGAACTGCTGCATGGTGGTAAATGGGCATGATTCAAACCCCAGAGGTGGAAAGGCAGGCCAAGGCTCCAGGGCATGCCTGCTCACAAACCCCACAGCATCCACTCCAGGAGAGGAGTGAGAGCAATCAGCTACTGTGGCCATATGAAGGTCGACTACTTGAGGATATCCATCACAGAGTTATAATGGCAGTCTTAATGGCAGAGAATTCTTTCTTTGCGTGCCCATGTGAGTATATCTTTTTGTAATAAATAGTACAGCCAGGTTGTTGACTGTGTATTTACCTGTGGGTATTGTATAACACACCCTCTCTTCTTACAGGAACACAGTCTGAAAAAATACATATAAATTGAAGGAAGGGGATACACCAGGCTTCAGCTCAGTAATCATCAGTGGTTCAGTTTGTGGTGCTTCACCTTTCCCACTTCCTGGTTAAACAGTACTCACCTCTCAACCTCTGTCCACTGTTCAGCATCTCATTGTTCCTGCAATCGCATTTCTATTGTACTAGAATCCCTTCCAGCAATTTCCTTCTTTCAATACTTCTAATATGAACAAAATGAACCATTGAAAGTCAGTTCCATGAAAAAAATTAATTTTGGGCAGGGGTTAGAATGGGGCAATATCACTGACTGGGCCATTCTGCCACCAACAGGCAGAATGGGACAAAGGGTGGGAAACCAGCCACTGCACTCAGGCTGTCTTCATTGGCCTTGTTAAGAAAACAGGTGTGAAGTGGCAAGGCTGAGAGACGTAAAGTTATCTTGGTCTTTGAAATCAAGAATGAAAGTCTAAGAATGAAGTTTCATATGGCAGAAAAACTGGCAGCAACAAGAAATGACAGTCAAAATGATAATCTCAGGAGTAATCTCAGTTGGACAGTTTTTCACAAATTGAGGGCATCTAGTACAGTTATGAGAAAGATGCAGGAACCATGCTATGAAATCATTAGAACCTGAATGAGATTTAAAACCTGAGTACCATTTATCTATGCACTGTCATACTGTGGTCAAGAATTCAAGTCCAAGAATTCAGTTCTGGTTGTGTAACTTTCAGAACAAGGATTAAATATTTTGGACAGAATGCCATAGCAGCAGGCTAGGATATCGTATTGGCTGGAAGAAGACAGATGCAGAGATTGAGGCTGTACTTTCAATTAGGATTAACATAAGAAAGGCCATACTGAGTCAAACCTAGCCAAGTATATTGGCTGTAACAATAGCCAAAAGAAGATGCCATTTGGGGAAAGAGAATTGCAACAGAGTAAGCATATGGTGATAATTTCCTGAAGAAAAGTGGAAAACAATGAAGAAAAAAAATCAATAAAACCTGGAGGGGAATCTTGTGGATTGAGAGAGAAATAGACAGATACAGCAGATGAGATGCTCCAGTAACAGCTACTCTGCATAATGTGGTGAAGGGAGAGAAGATGGGTTTGCAAGTTTGAGGGAAATCTAATGTTTAGGTGGTGAAATTGCTGGAAAGTGCAGGAGGAAGTATAGGAGTCCAGAGTAAAGAATGGCAGATAACAAAGAGATGTTGATTTTCTTTAAAAATAATTATTCCCTGGAAAATTAGGCCATGAGATGCCTAATATGTTCATGAATTTATAGTCTTTTCAGCCAAAAGAAATTTGTAAAGGTGTTTAGAACATTAAAAACTGCTTTGAAATTTCTTGAATGCTTTGTCAGGAAAGAAACAAGAAGCTAATCTCAGGAAGCTGAGGGCAAAGGTTGGTCTTGATCTTAGTTTTCCTAATTCAGAAGCCAAAATAATCCATCTTATTTGAATGCATGATTTCATATTAGAGGGAGTTAAGATTAGAGAAGGAAGAAAGATAGTGGCTGCATGTGTGCAGCCATGTGCTCAGTGTCTATGTGTAGGAGCACTACAGGCAAAGCACTGGTGTCATAATTGTATATTGCTGATATTTTGTGGAATTGGAGAGTAATTGAGGAACAATGGCTCAAGAGGAAGAAGGGCACAAAAATGGGATTGAAAACTGATATTGCTAGGGCATCTGGAGGGCTTGGAAGGTGGAAGACCTTAGAAACAGGTGGAGAGATTATGATAGTTACAGAGAGGGTGTTATGGGAGTAGCAAGTGTCCTCTCCCAGGTAGTGAGGCATGTTCTATCAGAAGTAAAGCTGTATGAACTGATGGAGGAAAGACCTATTTGTGTACGGCATAATGAATATCCAGAGTGTTGAAGAAAGGATCATTGCAGTGGGATCCACAGGCGTGCTCTTTTTTAGAAGAGAAACTCAAAGCAATACTGTTGCTGACAGTGCACTCTGTGTGGCTTATCAGTCCATTCCCCCCTGTGTCTTCCTTTCTCGGTAAGCCACATGGCAAACCCAAGGCTGGATAAAGAGGTTACCAGCTATCACCATTGTTTCTGACAAACAGCAACTTCTCACCGTATGAAGCTGATTAATAAACACGTGACTCATAAAAACTAAACAGCAGAGACTGAGCCAGAGGTGAATTTGACCCTGAGGCCATGCCATGCTCTGGCTTAACAGTTCTGATGTTCTGGGGTCAGCCAGGAGTAAGGAGACAATTTGGTCCATTGCGGTTTATAACATCTATTTTGAGGCTTTCTCTGCCACAGCTCCACAATTAATGTTCAACAAACCAGTGCTAATTATTTACAGATGCATCAGTCACAAAAGCTCCTGACATTCAAATTCAGAGTTCCTGGAACAAGGTGGTACTAACACCAGTTAACCCCAAGTGACAACATTCAAACAAGTAACTTGGATTTTATGTTAGTGCCTGCAGAGCTACTTCCTTAGTTACTGATTCTCACGATGAGGTACACAAGCTTTTCTATGATTTTTGAGTGTCAATGGTCTTGAGTCCAAGAGTGGAGATGTACTCCAGACATATCAGTTTTCTTTTGTCTGCTCTGTCCTGAGCTGGAAGAAAAAGTGAAATTTCTGAAATTCATTGTAAAGATGCTTGTTACAAGTCCTTTCAGACTGATTGGAGAATTGGATGATTCTGAAGCATGACATCTTAACGTTTGGTATGGAAAAATGACTGAGTTTTTAAATTGGTGGCTTAAAAGTATGTGCTGACACTTAGGATATCTTGGTTCCCTCCCTGTACTAATTATACCTGAGATAGGTAATTTGCTTCTGACAAATACATAAGCTCTTTCTTCATGAGGTTTTTGTTGTATGTGGAACTGGCATAAGGCAGTGGACTTAATTCCCTTCAAAAGTGAACGATTACAATGCAATGAAACTCTCAAGCAATGAGTGAAAACTGAACTTTTATAAAGCCCACAATTTTCAGTTCTTACTCATGTTTTGCTTGAAGATGCTGGAAATAAACAAGCTGTGGAGAATCAAGCCTATTATTTCTGAATTCAGGACAGGATTTCTAGCCATATAAAAGCAATGTCCCCAGTAAACAGAGATGTGACGTCCTAGATTTTCTTTCTAAAAACTCCATCAGCATTTTGTGATTTTTATTTTGTTAACTCACACAGTTCTTGCCCTTTCTGTTGCTTTCAGTGGAACAGACTCTTTGTGGCTTAACTGAGATGACTGGAAATTCATACTCTCCTTTTAGCTTCTGTCTGAGGGCTGACTGCCAGTTGAAGCATTCCCTGCCTGTCCTCCCTGCCTGGGGAAATCAGCCCTCAGGCCAAGGGGAAAAAAGCCTCTGCAAGACCAACCCTGGCTTGCCTGCTGAGTCTGCTAGCCAGCTTGTCACTAATGCAAATGGTGCTGATGTTTGCTGTGAAGCAGACACCTGCCCGTGAGGAACTGGGCTGAGACCACCAAATTGTTTTAGGTAGGTCAGCAAACAGCTGTCTGCTTGTGTAATTTGGTTCTCCTAATTTGGAAAGGGTTCTTATTCAGAGATGGAGCTGTTTGCCTGCTGACAAGCTCACATGTATTATGTTGTGCATAATGTGCATGATTAACGCTTGTTTATTGGAGCAATTGTGCTGTGGCGGAGCTATAGCTGCTTTTTTGTGCAGCAGGGCAAAGTGGCAGCAAGCTCTTCTCTCCTTGGGAGAGCCAGTATAGCAGACAATACGAAACTTTCTGCAGCTTCATCAACAGAGCTCCTCTACCCACATGGCAAAGTAAACATTTTGTTGGAATCAACTCTTCTGTTGCCTACGGGTGTGCCTGCCTTAGGTTTGCTGGCCAGTCTGCAGGTAGTGAACAGCACTGACTTTCATTGTCTGGTTTTACAGTCTTCTTCCTCATAGATAGTACAGACTAACTGGCCACCTGGAAAAGTTTTTTGGGCTAAACATTCTGTAGATACTTTCATAATATGCCTTTGAATCTCAAGGGCCTCTGCAATCCCATGGTACATAGTGTTTTCACTTTTTTTAAGATGAACATTCCTCTTTGCCTTACACTGATTTTGTCTCTGAGTGACTGTGAGAACCAATCATGTAATACTATCCCAGTTCTCCTGTGATTTTATAACAGAACCTTTTGATACAAGGAAACTCTGATTGCAGTCCTGCAACTCACTGTAAGTTTCAGTCAACTACATCACATCTTTGTGTGTTGCATTTGCTAAAAATCTGGAGGGTTTTGTAGGTTGATTTCTTTTATTACAGTGCTGAGAATTTGCAACACTATTAAAAAGTGCTAGTAAAAAAAGAAAAGCAAAGATTGTGGTATAAAATTACATTAAATTTTATTCTTATTGATGAGGATTTGATGTATTTTTTTCTGGTGTAAGAAATATTCAGATTCAGCTAGTGATGTCAATATCCACTTTTAAATGGGTGCATGTGTCTTCCTTTTTGTCCTTGTCCTAGTTTTATAGGACTTTAAAAATGATGGAGAAACTACTGTAAGAAATTATTAAAAAAGAACAAAAAGAAAGATAATAAAAATTTTACCTCCTATTTACCCATATCGGGCATCCAGCTAATCAAAACCAAAAAAACATTTGAAATAAAAAACTCACTCCTCTTTTCCTGCCAGAAAATAATGCACCATATGAACCATTACTCCGTGAAAACACTTACCCTCTATTCACTTGCTGTTCCACTGTTTTCTTTAGCTCTCTGCTCTTAATTTAAATTGACCTACCCTCTATTAGAATTTAACTTATTTCACTCAGCCTGTAAGATACACCTGCAATTCTCTCTTGCGTTTCCTCGGCAGGGTTGAAAAGCTTTCCACCGTTTTTCTGCCTGCCCCAGCTGTGCGTTCTCACCCTCCTCCAAGGGAGGTTCCTGCTCCCCGTCAGCTCTGCTCCGCCCATTGTTTCTCCATCAGCTCTCAGCTGTATCTGCCAAATGAGCTATTTAAAACCCCCTCAATACTCGTGAAGGAGAAAGATTTTGCTTTGTGGTTGTTGTGGTTGTTCTTTTTCTTTACTTTCTTCTTTCTTCTTTCTTCTTTCTTCTCTCTTCTCTTTTGGCACCTGATCATTTACCAGACCCAGTTTAGAAGTGTAGTCAAACAGTTTAGTCTATGTGGCTGACAAGATGATAACTGGGGAGGTGGTGATGGGTGAAACTGGAGAGTACTGGGTTTGGGGAGGAGGGACCTGGAGCACCTTGGTGTACTGGTGGAGAAGCAGAGCAGGAGGGGACCCTGACCCATGAGATTCCCTCCCACTGGTGGAGGCAAACAGAGAACAACATTACAAAAGGTGGTTTAGGAGATCTGGGAAGTGTTACCATTCAGCTGATTCAAAAGAAATCAGCAAGTGGATTTTTTTGGTAGACTGGAACTTTTAGGTAGGAAAAGGGATCCATGGTTGATATGAGGCAAAACCATCTTCCAAATCTCTCTTCAGATCTGGAAAAGTGAAACTTAAACTGTGCTTGAGAGCATCCGAAATATGTTTCTGCATTCTACTCTTCTATGGGATCATCTGTGGGACAAGCAGACCTCCTATAGGACCTGGCCACAGACACATTTTTAAATTTTCTTTAGTCATAGAAAAGGAGGTTCAGTAAACGTGTCCTGCTGTTGAAGACAAACATGCCGAGAGTTCTGCTATGGCACCCTCTGAGAAGGGCAGCTCTCAGTCTTTACCAGTAGAGCTGTTTTGTTTAATTTAGGGAGGTCAGTTCTTAATACCAGCAGTTAGAAGAGTTTGTCTGACTTTTGGGAAACTGAAGTTCATATTCTTCCCCCACTGTTCATTCAATTTGTTATGTAGTTTGGGAAAGACTTCTTTCATCTAGGTACTGATCCAGACTCAGGCAGCTATTGTGAATGTGATATATTTTCTTGTCTCTTAAGTGTGGTCCAGCAGGCAGGACATGCTCCTCTGCAGCCTTTGTCTTCCTTTTTATGGGGATGTGTGATCCACGTCTGGGCCCTGCTGCATGTCCCAGTACTTGGTGATCCCCTCGATGTGGGTCATTGTTTTATGGGCCTCAGTTGCCTGCAGCTGTGGGCAGTGACACAAGAGAACAGTTGCAGCATGTGCTGGAAATCAAACTGGAATTTGTTGCTCCTGGAGGACAGGGGCACCACCCAGTTTGCATGAATGTTCTGTGTTTTGTATGTATTTTCTGAAGGAGAAACAAACTGATTAAAGTTGATGAATGTGAGTTCAGGGCATACTGGTGGTCTGTCATGGTACCCATATCACTCTATATTCTTCCAAATGCAACTGAATGAACTTCTGCTGTTCCTCAGCTTCACGTTTTCATCGTCCACAGTGGCTGGTAAGGGTACACAAATATTTCCATTGCACCACAACCCATCCTTGCTTACAGTGAATTCCGCAAGCCAGCTGCATTCTGCAAGCCATTTCAGCAGGCGCCCAATCACACCTGCATCAAGGGGCCTGGGTCGAAAAGACACCTTTTTAGAAAAGCCTTTCCCCAAGCCATAGGAAATGTTCCCTGGGTGAATTGAGGACAATTTTCTCATGCTTGTTTTTCAAGGTACAGCCTGCTGGATTCTCAGGCTTTCAAATGCACAACTTGCATGTGTGCACACAGCTGCTACCGCACTGCTTGCTGAAGGTTTAAACCTTCAGCTCTGCCTCTCTGCTCGTGAGTTTACAGCCCAACTGCTTTCATGTCATCTGCATCTTTTATGACCCCAGGTTTTTGTGTTTATTTTGTCAGCTGCCATGGGTCCTCTCTATATCAGGCAATACTGCCTTAATTGTCTGTTTATCACCTGTTATACAGAAAAACTCACTGTTGCTGTTCTTTCATCCTCCCAGTCATTTTTAATTCTAATCTCCAAGCTGTTAATCTTAAAATTCTAACCAGTCCCTTAGTAGTCTCCCTGTTGCTGAATTTTACTGAAGGCTTTTGAAACAAAAAAACTCCCTCAAGTTTTCTTTTCCTGTATCATATTTTCTTGATTCCCTGGAGGAATTCTTTTATGTTGATGAGGAAGATCTATTTTTTATGTATCCTATCCTACTTTGTACTTTTTATGTCATGCTTTCCTTGTGATTCAGTAGTTCTTTATTGCTTCGTTCAAGGTTCTCTTGTGAAACACGCTGTTCTGATCCCAAAGATCTCCATGGCATTTTTTCCCCCAGGTTTACTGTAGCTCTTCCCAAACTCCTATTTTAAGAAACAATCCCTAATATTCAGTATATAAGACAGGAGAAATGGAGACAAGGGAGAGCTCTTCTCAACATGTTTCTAGGTTTTAAATAGGCATAATTCTGTTTTCTTAGCAACTTTTGGTAGAGACAAGAATATGAAAATGTAAGGTTCACCATCTGGGTCTAGTCAAAGGCTGGGTGAATCCAATACCAGCTTCCAGGCCAGCAGAAGATATCTAGGGAAAAGAGTACATGAAACACTGAAGTTTTTATAGCAGACCGATCCCACCTCTTGTACATCCTCCAAGCTTCCAGAAGACACCAGATTAAGGACTGCCTCAGCCAGAATCTGGATCCTTTTGTCTAATAGCCCCTGGTGGGGCTATTATGTCTCAGAACTTATGTGAACGAATTCAGGGCCAGAGAGAACATCTTGAGTCCTATGTCCAATCCTCTGCTACAGCAAACAAGATCTTCAAAATGTAGCTCAAAAGTGTGTAGTCTTTTTCTTGAATGTCTCTGATGTTATAAACTCTCAATTCCCTTCATTTACCAAGGGAAGCCTGGACCTTTTTCCATTCAGTGCCAAAATGATGATTATGGTGTTAGGAGAGACAGTGTGAGGCTTGTAGTATCAACTGTTCTGAATTAAAGGTTTTTCCTGTCCCTGATTACCCAGTGTTTGGCTATCTCATGGTTGGCTTCAAATTGCCAATTTCTTGTCAGATTAGTAGATGTGGGGCTTCCCTGTTAGATCTAGGAAGGACAGAAGCTGCTAGAAAATCATACTGAAATTAGTGTTTGGAGACAAGGTAATTTAGATTGTGTAAAAAAAATTATTGAACAGCTGCAGGCTAACTTCTGTATGTTTTTGGAGAAAGTCAGTTTGAAGCCAGGTCAGCTATCTGGTTCAAGGACGGTAGGCTGGAGTAAGTAACCAGAACATGGAGAAGTCTGAGACGGGGAAACAAGGGCAATACAGCAGCCTGCAGTTGGATTCATTGTATGTCACGGTGGAACAGCAACCCCACAAAGAGTTCCTGTCTTAACTTCATTCTCCGAAGTTGAACACACAGGTCCACTGCTTGCTCCAAAATACATGTGTTTCCAACAAGCAATATTTGTTTTCTTTAGCTTTTTTCCTCATGCTTCAGGGCTAGTTCAGGTAAATAGATTTGGTTTTGGAGTTTCTGGCTGTAATAATATTTTCCCCCACATTTGGCAGCTGCAGATGGCTTTTTAGGTATCTCTTCCAACACAAAGATCTTGTGCCTTCACTGGTTCTTTGTACAGGACACTAGACATATAATTGCATGAATTCCTTTGTGTATTATTCATTTTTTTCAGTCACGCAGACATATAATTTCATCCCTAAGCTACCATGTGACTCAAAATGAGAGTCAATTAATTGTTATTTTTACTGTGGCTGAAAGTTCACTCTTTATTACTGAATGATCTGTAAACAAAATAATTTTGCAGACAAAATGTTTACAGGATGTTTAAAATTGTTCTCTTATGTAATATTGGTTATTAAATGAAAAAATAGAGTAGAAAAGGAGCTTAATGTTTACAGTTCAAAGTTGATAAAATAATCCATAAAAACATAGCTGCTATTGCATTACTATATGCCCCCTGCAGTTTGGAATGTGAAGTTTTACCCAATTTTACATCAATGCATTCTAATTTGGATAAAATTACAATGGGTAGATGTTGTGTGATACTAAGAGAGTCCAAGAGGTCTGAAAAATGGCCCATGGAGCCAAGTTAGGTCTTAGTTGTTTTCAAGCTGAAACAACTATGTATGTGCCTTTACTGCCCCAGTGGTAGTTAGAAAATGGTCCTCAAGGTATCAGTCTAGTGCTATTTAATCAGCAGAGCACATCTTGGGGAATTGCAGCAACTTTCAGTCACATGCAAATTGTGATGGGACTAAATATCTCTCTTGCTGCTTAGAGTGGTTTTCTTTTTCCCTTTTATGAGGAACAAGAAAGATAGATGCATAGCAAGATAAAGATGCTACCTTTTTGTTGTCTTTCCCCCCCTTTTTTATTTCTGACTCACCAACAGCATCTGAGGTTTGCTCAATAAGCTGTGCATAAGGTTTATGCATGCAAAATGTCAAATAGTCTTTGTAAAGTCATTGCAAAGCACAATTAAGGCAGAAATAAGGAGGAATAAATATTAAAAAAAAAAAACCAAACAGCTACATCCTGAGCACAAATATAATTTAAGATATGGTACACCTGAGTGCTTTAATTTAAAAAAAAGCAATGAACACCCACATCAGCTTCTTAAAGCTCTTCAGTGATGCTGGAGTCTTGTGTTTTGAATATGTGTTTCTAATACTAGGAGCCCTTAAAGTCTCTTGGTGCTTATTTGATTAATATTTTTTTTTAATTCTTATTTTTTTACCCCCTGTATTGAACATCAGTCTGTAGAGGATTATATTTTGTATCTCACTTTATTCCTAAACCCTCTTGGGATCTGCAAACTTATGGCCCAGTACCTCCACAGACTGAGTAGCAGAAGTTCATGGAGCTTTCCCAGGGCACAGACAACACCACCAACATACTGAATTTCATATTGAGCCAGCAGTGTTTGGCTTTGAAACAGCAAAAGAGAAGTTTCAATTCTTCCTTTAGGCAGAGGTGCCCACTTCGCAGAGTGCTTAGGCAGACTGGAGAGGACCTAAGTTCACTATCTTCTTTTTTAATCTACTGATAAAGGACTTATATTTTTGATCAGTCTGATCTGTTTCTGCTCTGCCTAATCCTGCTTAGACATGTTTCTACTGAAAAGTTGTTTCTCTCCTGATCTACAGACTTTTGTTTGATAAGTTTTTTTTAATTATTATTATTTTTTTTAATCTCAGTGTATTTTGAACTCTTTTCTGTGTAACAGAAAAACTTCATAGGAGACATAGAAAGCATGCTCCTTCTTTTCATGGCTGGGTCCTAGGAAGCGTGGTTCCTTGCAAGTAGCGAGATAAAACACAGACCTGTGTAGCCCAAAGCAGAGGCAGGAACTTCCCAGGTCCTCTTTAGACAGTGAGTGTGTCAGACAGTGATAGGTCTGTGCACTCTTGGCATCTAGGGGCTGGGAGTCTCTAAGGACTCACTATCTGAGTAAAAGGGTTGAGGCTCTTCTCTGCTGTCTTCATTGCAATGAAGGCCCCATGCTCTGTCAAGTCCCCTGGCTATGAATTGAATGAGGAATATTAACCTGCTTGTGCATATAGCACTTCATCTCCAATGTGGGATGAGTTTAGCATAAACTGATTTTTTTCAACTTGTTCTGGCTGTTCTCTGCTCATATTGCATATTGTTTAAATGGCTTGATTTGAGGCAGTAAAACTGTGCAGTAATGTTTTCATTGGATCAGGAGTGTGTTCTTGAGCTGAATCTCCCCCTCACCTCCATTGACAACAGTTGCTTTGCATCACAGAGTACTCTCACAGTGCTCAATCTGGTTTCTTCTGAAAGAAATGAAGTCAGGAACTTTGTTCCAGGAGAACATATGGTGTGCTCCCTGAGGAGCTGGGATGCTGTGATGTAAAACCCACAAAATGCACATTCCGCAGTGACTGGGATGCTGTGATGTAAAACTCACAAAATGCACATTCTGCAGTGACTGGATTCCCAGCACCAACTCTTCCAGACTACAGACTGGGTCCTGTTGGGTTGAAGTACTTCCTAATACAGACACAGCCTAATGAGATATTGGTATCATGTAGAAGACTATAGACCATCACAGGGAGGGGAGAAATTCAGATGCTTTGAAGTTGGACCTTGCAGGATTTGGATTCAAAACACCTCCATCCTTTTTAGCTGCAGACACAAATACATGTCCATTGGCATCTACCAGCATAATTCTACTGTTCAGTTTACCAGATGGAGACATTTGTGATAAGCATGTGAAAGAGAGAAAGGGATTTACAGTCTACATCAGAATCTTTCATCAGGAAGAACATGCTCATTAGTGCAATATTCACTTTAATCTCATCTTTTTCTTCTGCTTCTGCACACTGCTCTTCTATCAGCACTGATTAGCAACTAGAAACCTGGCCTGCTTTTTTCTTACTTGAGCATCCTGCATACAGGGGATGGAACTTAGCTGTTGGTAGACGGCAGCGAGGATCTTTTTGTTAATGTTGTCACTCACAATGTTTCCATTATGAGCTTCATTGTTTAGTGTTAATTTCCTGGCTGTTACAAATTATATCATGATGAATTGTAGCATAAAGGCTTGTAGACTTGATTTGATTTCCTTTCCCAGAGAGGGTGCAAAACTGTTCTCAGTTCTGGTTTTTTTTTATTTTTTTGGTCGTTGTTTTTTTTTTTTTTTTTCCTTTTTTTTTTAAATGTGGGTTTTTAGATACTACTTCCCAGATCATTTGTATATAAATAGAATTCTAATTAAAGCAAAAAAACCCCAAACCAATTCTTGTTTTGTGTTGGCTGTTTGTCCTTAGTCTTCAAAGTGCTTTGCTCCTAGAGCTCTCGGTGAAAATACGTGGGAGATCTTGGGAAGCCACTTGCCAACCTTTTCTTAATGGAGCTGCTGATTTTCTGTATGTGTGTGTATATGTGTGTGTGTCAAGGAGACAAAACGTGACCTTCTTTTTTTCTTTAAGTAGAAAAACCCCTTTCTTAGTTCTTATAGGTGGCTAAACTGCAAAGATCACCAGCTCTCAAGGACACTACTATCCTTAGTAGCAAAAGAATTGACTTAGAGTTGTAAATCTAAATATCCAAGTTTAAGTCTGCAGATAGTTCAGGCTCCCATCTTTTAGAACTGGTGTTAGATGGGCACTTGGGAAAACTGTTAAACCACAAGTTAGTCACAGTTTCAGAGTGCTTACTCATCCATGAACATGAACATAGTAACAGACAATAAAACGGGATCTGAGAATGTCTGCTGCATGTTTTTACAAAACAATAGGGAATGCGGAGTTGAAAGCTCCAGGTTTCCAAGTTGTCATGAAAGGGTATGACTCTTTTGTGACTCATTTTATCTATATTCCAAGATTCTTCCTCCTACTAAATTATACTCCACTTATTTGGAAACTATTTGAAAAGAAGGTATTAGGTTTTTTCAGCTATTTCAGTTGTTAGGTCCTTTCATCTTTCTTGGCTCCTTTATTTTTTTAAGGCAATATTTCTATTCTTACATTTGAACTCCTTTAGAGCAAAATAGAGCTATAAAGAGCGGTGATTAATTTTACCTATTAGCTGAATACCATCTTTCCCAGCTCATATTTTGGGACAAAATAATATGTTAAATTATTTCTATCTGCACTGGGACAAGCCACAGCACTAACACAGTCAGAGATATCTCAGGTTTGAATGTTTCTTTTAAGTGCAAGCACTCGAGCGTATGCTAAGCAAGATCTCCCAATGTACCACTCTGGCTGTGCCTCCCAAATCTTTCTGTAAGTCACCAAGCTGCAACATAATTCTTGGTATGCAAAACCTTTTTCTTTCATGGCTTTCAAAAACTTAATGTAAGAATATATATATATAGAATCAACTGGCAGCTGACTGGCTACCGCATACGCCACATTTGTGATTGTAGTCAAATGCAGTGCTCCAGGAAAGAAAAACCACTCATAATTTTGGCTACTGCCGGGCATGGCACAGGCCATCACTCAGACTTCGCTGTGCAGTTCTGTCAGGCACATCAGTCCTGGTTTGCAGCACTTCTGGTCTCCCATCCCTGAGGCAGTGTGGAGCCAACACTATGGTTTCCAAGTGGATTGAGATAGGTATATAGAAAGGAGGGCAGTATCACCAAGTTTCTGCCACTACTTTACCTTGATTTTTTTTTTTTTTTTTAATGCCATACAGGGCAGAGGAGGGCCCCTTTATATTAACAATTGCATTGCAATCTGGGCCTGTAGTAAATGTAGTTTGCAGAGTGTTCTGTCTTTAAAAAATTATTCCAGTCTACTGTGGCCAGTGGAACAAGTGCTTCACATAAAAATGAGCTCTCACAGTATTTTTTACAATGAATAACACCAAATTTAGCAACAGGAGAATCTCATCTGAATAAATATCAATATCAATATCAATATTGTTTGGCATACAATACTGAAATTCAGAGCAATACATTTTCCAAGAGAGCATTATTTAACAGTTAGAGGTCAAAGATGATGTCTCACAAAAGTAAAAACAGATGTTACAAATAGACACTGTGTTTAGGTAATTGAGAGCAAGTGCGGAGCTGGGCTTTACTTGATCATTAAAGCCTTCACTTTTCTGCTCATCTTGATCTCAAAACACCCCTCTGTACCTCTGTGTATGTCTGCAGTGACTAAGTAAATTTGGTTGAATTAAAATTTCAATGCAACACTTCTAAAAATTATGCACCTATATTAAGGCACATGTGCAATGAGAGAATATACTGGGGAAAATTGTGTTCTGATGTAAGCCCAGTAGATTGCTTCGGATCAGTGTCATACTGATATTTGAACGTATGAGCTCTTTGGTGGGATAAGTGTATAATTTAACTGTAGAAAAAGCTGCCAGAAGTAAGGTAATTATGTTCTCTGCTTTTTCTCCTTTGATTTTACAGAAAATCTTAGTAAAGTTTAGTGTCATATAGAGCATGAATTGTCATCAAAACAGAGAAAATTGTCATTCTGCTCTTAAATACCAGCTGTGTTTTTTCAGAGTGGTAATGATTATAAGCTTGTGACACTAGAAATGATCCAGTGAGCTTGCTGGAGGGGTTTTTTTTCAGTTTGGATAAGCCTGTATCCAAAGTTTAAAGGTGCTGGTCATGTTATAAACTACATGATTGAAAGTTTTGGTTGCAGAGAGGAAGGAATTGGTACAAGCCACCACAAGAATATGATGTAGAGCTACAGTGTAGACAATGTGTTAGTGACTGATTAAAAAGTGGATCTTTTTCTAAACCTTGTTTGGTCTGCATATCCCCTTGCAACCCCATGCATAGCTCAGGACACACCAAAACTCAGTGAAAAACTGCTAGTGCTTCTCATTGACAAACACATTCATGCTGGACTCATTAATACACAGAGTAGTGCTTAGACCTTATTTTGTGATTTTCTGGTTTAAAAAGGTGCAGCCTTTTGTGTTAGGCATTAATCTGTCCTAAGTCTGTGTGAGCTGATATCAGATTTATCAGGGTTCTCAGATTTGATAACAAATTTTTACTGGTCTTAATTGTAGGTATATTGATAGTCCAAAACTTTACTTTGGAATTTATTATCCAAATTTCTCCTTATGTACTCAAGAAAATGAAGCTTAAATACACATGTTCAGGCAAGAACTTTGGATTTACTGGTTCCTTCTAACATACCATACTTAAAGTGTCTGTGGAAATACTGGAGCCATCAAGAGAAAATAGAAGTGCTGCACACCAACCTCCCTTTCAAATGAAGAACTGGGAGAAGGATTGCACTTATGGATGCAAACAGAGGTGTATGTGAAAACCTCTCAATTAGTGTTTTGAAAATGAACTGTCCTCCCCTTCTTCAGTGATTTCCCTGAAAGTGAAAGTCCATTTCCATGAAAATGACAGTCCAAAACCAGTAGTACCATACCATGCCAAAAATTACTCTTTTCTTTTAAAGAAGGCAGGCCATGCTGCAATAGTGTGCATGCTGTCCATCCAAGTGCATCCTTGCTGGCACCTGTGTCCTAGTGAAACAGTCTGACTGACTTGTGAGCAGACACAGCCAGCCTAACAGATGGAGGTCAGTGAAGTCAGCCAAGAGACCATGCAGTAGCTGCACATAAAGTGTGCTAGCTAACGGCAGGATTCCCAGAGAGAAACATCCAAATGTCTCCTGGCAGCCTTACATTCACATACTGGTACAAGACAAAGATTAAGAAAATTGCTTTATCAAGAGAAGTAGAAACAGAAAGATGTGAAAAATCGTTCCTATGTGGATTAAGTTGGAGACTTTTGGGCTGAAGACACCTTCAGCCTGGGAAGGATGCAGCTGTGAGCATGGGAAACAAGTCTATGGCCTTGCAGAGGCATGGGAAAGTAGAAGAAAGAAGGAAAACAACTGAGAAAAACAAGATGTGTTTTGAGTCTTGCCAGCATGAGGAGATATGTGAACTACCTATCAGAGGATGGTCTAAGACTTGTGGACAGAAGTGCTTGTCTAATAGTGTGTGATGTGTATGCATGGACAGATAAGAAAAAGTATAAAAGAGAAGCATTCTGTTAATAAAATGGTCATCGTCGTTAATGGTTCATGCTGTCTGTGTGTCTCTGTGCCTGTGCCTGTGTGTGTGTGTGTGTGTGTGTGTGTGTGTGTGTGTGCTTGCCGCTGCCGCAGGATTACACTGGCAGTGTAGCTGTGTGTGTGAGTCAATGTTTTAAAAAGTGAGTTGTCACTCCATCTTCTAACACCACTGTCAGAATCAGGCAGGCAGGGGAAGTGCTTTTTTTCTTCACAGGAGATGAGTTCAAGATCATAGGGTAAGCTTGTAATGTATTAATGAGAAGAGCCTGATTTTCTGACTGTCTTTTGCCTTGAATACAAGACCAGAAGAGCAATCGCTTAGCACTCCCACCCTTAATAAGATGATCTTTATTTGATGCTGTTGGCAATGATCACAGACTTGTGTTTGTAACAATGATTTTAAACCCATGTGATAACCAAACAGCAGCATAAACCAGCTGAACTATCATGCAAGGAGCTGAAAATGAGGGTCTGGATAAACTGCCACCATAAAGAGAGAATAAAAATGCAATCTGTATAAAGGTTAGCTAGTAACTTGTCAGACTCACTTGGTGCATCCTGCAATAGTAGCAACTTGTCATTTGCAGAGCAATGTAATAAAGCTGTGCTAGGCATGAAGAACAGAGTTATTTGCTGTTCAGGATACTACACAAATATTAGAGAAAATAGCCTTTCTTCTTTTGAAGAGCTTACTATTGCAAAAGGGATGTAAAAGGGACTCTCTGATGCAAAAGGGAGTACAGTGGAGCAGGGTCTGGCTGTCATGTTTTCAGAAATTCTTGTAACATTGTGAATTGCAAGAATCAGAAGAAAAAGTCAGATCAAGTTGTGTTTGACAGACAGCACAGTCAGGACTATGAAGCTTGAGTTGCCGTGGCGTCCCCTGCATCATGTAGTGGAGAGTGGGTGGAAAACTGACTAAATAGTACCAGTACTTCACCAGGCAGATGGTCAGGCAAAGGCCAAAGCCCTCTGTCCCTCACTCCCCTGCCTCTTCCAGTTCCCAGATGCAAGTTGAACTGGCACAGTGGTTGCTATAATTTGCTGCTGGTATAGACCAGCAACAAATTACTCCCCTGAGGAGCAAGCAGGAATAGGGAAGAGTATCTCTGAGGCACAAGACCTCCAGGATGATTCTTCACTCACCACCCATGTCTCAGGGCTGTGCCCAGAGGTCAAAGCTACCCTGTGGAGGATACTTCTGAAGCCACCAGAGAGAAGAGAACCTCTCTCCCACCTCCCGAATTTCCCTCTACCCTTCTGAAGGGTAATCAGTGTAGATAGATGTCAACTTGATTACACTCAAGAAACCAAACTATATTGGTATGTGTCTTGGACCTCAATGTAGTAGAGACACACTCGCTTACTGACAGGCTTGGAACAACACCTTTAGCTAAGGAGACTTGCTTCTACTTGCTTGTCTCTTTCTGCATTTCTGTGTTTTCAAGAAGAAATTTGGATGCAAAGGGCCACCTTCCAACAATGTCTTCTGAGCAGTAACTGGTAAAGCAAGACATTACTCGGTGTGAATACCAGGATCATGATTGAATACCAGAGGGAATGTATTCCAACAGGCAGCCAAAAATTAAAACTCTGATGGTGAGCCCTTTACTCTCACTGTGAACTTCTGTTTGCATCACAGTTTGTACAGGTTTAACTAGCTGGAAAAAACTTTCATTTGTATTTGAATGTAGCCATAATTAAGGATAGACCAGTGCCTTTTTCCTCATGTTAAAAGAGATTTATACAAAGCATCACTAAAGCTGGGGATCCCTGTATCTCAGAATCATTGATGCGTTTATGAGCACTGCTTCCCTGTTGGGATGGGACATATAGTAGTCTCCCACTGAAGAAAGGCAACTGGCAATAGGGTTCATCTGAGCAAATGTAGATGTTCACAATATAAGTCTCCAAATCCCAGTTATGCATCTTATACTATTCAGAGGCTGGAAAAAGATAAGCAATTCTAAGTGTGATTTGTTTTGTCTTACTTTAGGTATCTGTATAAGATCAGATTAATCTATTTTTTTAAAGTGCTATTGATTGCACGAAGAGTTCAGGGTGATGCTTGCCCTGCAATTAAATAGTAATCCTATTCAGGAAGATTAAAGACTGCAAAAGAATTTAGGTGTTTACATCTGAAATGTGGATACTCAGAATGCTTTTTTAGTTGCCACTTCTCCTTGGAGATACCATGAGCTCCCGAGGACCAAATCTGCAGACTTGCTGAAGGCAAGCATGCCTGTCTGTGAGGCACCTTGACTCCCAGTGACATCCACTGCCCTAGGCTTCCCCTGTTCAAATCAGGAAAAAAGCTAAAAGCATCAGTCAGGACAGAGTGGAGCTCTGAAGTATTACACAGTATAAGCAAAGACATAGAAAATTGTCTGAAAATCCAGAGATACAGTTTTTGTTCTGTTTTTAAATATTATAAAATATTATAATTTTTTAAATTAAACTGGAAATTTCTCAAAAGTAGCATTTTTGGGTGATATTTTGGTTGTGGCTCATTTTGCCAAAACACATTCTTTCCTCATGTAAAGGAAAAAGAATAAAGCTGTTATTTATATATGACACTGAATAAACTGTATCATAACTACAATGCCATTTGATGCATGCCCACACACGTATTTATGTATATATATGTATAAAAACTGCAAACATTTCCAATTGCTAAACACATTAGAAATGATAAGAGGATAAGGACAGTAATGCATTCATTAAGACCAACAACTCTGATTAATATGGAAACATGGGAAGGCAGGTTTAGTGGGTCTTATGATTCTCATTGGTAACTTGTGAAATGGAAAAAGAAGGCAAAACTTGTCACCATGTCTCAACCATGTGGCTATTCCTGTTTCCAGCCTTCAAACCCATTTTTAAAGATCTATAGTTTCTTAATGCCTTTTCTGGATAATTGTTAAAAATAGGGTCAGGTAGATGGTAGGACTCAGACTCAATAAATAATTTGATGCCTGATTTCTGCTAGAATCAATTCTGTCTTTTGACACTCAACAAGGGTTGCCAAGCTCTAACATTTCTTATTCATGCTGCAGCAACAATACAGTTTCTCCCCTCCATCAGTCTGCGTGAGAGACCTAGAGAGTTTTTACTGATGGTTGTATTCTTAATTTTTTGGTGCAGAACAGTTTAATGAGAAAGTGACTATAAATCTCCTTCATTTACGCAGTGGCCCACTTTTCCTTTGGGGTGTCCAAAATATCCTGGGTTTCTATGCAGTTGATCATAACTTTTTTTTTTCCCCCTATAAGTCAAACTCTGTAATCAAGAGGAACTTTTAACTAGGGCATGTATGTGACAGGACAAGGGGGAAGGGCTCAATCTTAAAGAGAGTTGGTTTAGAATAGATATTAAAAAGATGTTCCTTACTGTGAGTGTGGAGAGGCACTGTAACATGTTGTCCAAAGAAATGGTGGATGCCCAATCCCTGGAAGTGTTCAAGGCCAAGTGGAATGGGGCGCTGGGCAACCTGGTGTGGTGAAAGGTGTCCCCGCCCATGTTAGGGGTGTTGGAACCAGATGATCTTTAAGGTCTCTTCCAAGCCAAACCATTCTATTATTTTCACATTGAAATGTGGGTTTGATAGCTTTACTTTTTTTTCCCTTGGCAAAATGAGTTAAAAGCAGTGCTTCTGGATTTTGATGAAATGGCCCAAAACAGAGGGTCTGAATTCTGCTACTCTCAGTTATCACAAATACCACCCACACTGCAAATAATTGTACATATTTATGTAAAAGTACTTTTTGATTAGGATGTAAAAGTACTTTTTGATTTGAGTGAAATACAAACTGAAGAACATAAACATGACTTTCCTTGAGACTAAATACAATAAGGTTCTTTTCCTATCACCCTTTCTCCATGTCCAGTTTTATTTTTCATTTCACCTAATTTCTGGCTTTGAAGCCATCCTCTCCAGATGAATGAACAGTTCACTCGCAGGTTGTGTATAGAGATTGTAGAAGTGGTTAATCAGAGACATCAATGTAGAATAGCAATACTGGTTTCCTGAAATGGGGAACAATCTGAATAGTAACATAGAGATGGCTGAGGTAGAGGTGAACAAAGAAGATGTCTATGACAATGCAGAGACACTCTTCAAGGCTAATGAGAGAGCACTGGAAGTGGAAGCTTTGCTGAAAAATGGAGGTAGAGGGATGTTATTGTGCTGTGGCTGTCTCTTTGTTACAGGAAGCACCTGTTGTCCACACGGGTAGCACAACCACCTTTCTAAATCACATCCCTCTGGACTGCAAAAAAAGCCCCAACCATGTGAGGCAGATTTGGTTCTCAGATATCATCATCTTAAGGAGAGGTGGTTCCTGACTGAAGGGGTCCTTTCTCACACAGAGAACAAGATGAAGCTGAGGTCTCTCTGCCTTTTCCTTCTCCAACTCACAAGAGAAAAGATTAATCAGAAACAGAATCAAACCCATTGAGTTCCAAAACTAATAATTTCCCTATGTGGTGGTCCTTCTTTTGCTCCCTGTGAATCTGCTTTGCCAGATGAAGTACATCTTTATAGAGACAGTTCATGCACAACACTCGTGAGGGTTGGTGCTTCCTGACCTGTATGGCAGGGAATGAGGTCTTCTTGCCTCTTCCTGGATGGACTGTCTGGGGGAAATAGGGGTATGGTTGAGGCCAGAGGGGAGGGTATTGTTAAGCACTTAACCACAGACAAGAACCAGGGTGGGAATCTATGGAAAAAGAGAAATAATGGTATCTTAAATTGGTTTGTAACAAAAAAGGGGGAAGAGAGGAAATATTTTACCTAGGTGGCTGAAGGATCATGCAGTAGTGAGAGAGCCAGGGAAGTCAGATCATTAGCTGCTTGGACACAAACAGAGCAGGAAGGGCATCACAGGACAGGAAGGGTGAATGGGAAGAGTTCAAGTGTTTGCTGCCAGCTGAGTTTCATCGCATCTGCACCTGGCAGACATCAGGCAGCCGAGCAGCTTAAAAAAGAAGTTCTTTTAATTTTTCTTATGAAATATTTTCACTTTTAAGGCAGTGTGCATGATAAAGTGTGGGGGATTATGTGTGAAACTAGCTACAAAATGTTTACGTTTAATTAATTTATTATATGTCTTGGTTGCTCTTTAAGAATTACATTTGTTAAAGTGCTTATTGAACACACAGCTGGGCTAGAAACAAAGTGTTATTTATTTATACACTTATATACACACTTATTTACAATTCCAAATTAAAGATGAAATTCCCTTGAGAAGGTTGAAAAATTTTTTTCACGATTTTAATAAAAAAAATTTGGTGGAAATCTCATTACCTAGAAATTTTATATATAAAATCTGTAAAGCAGCTGCAGTAAAAAAGTAAACAAAAGTCACTTCAACAGTTGCAGTTCTAAACATTTAAATTAGACAACATTATCCATGTGTATAAAACTGTATTTGTACATGCTTACATTATTGAAACCTTTATTTGCTGGAGTCCAAGTGCTGCTGCTATGCACAAAGTACTCTGTGAGGTACACCCATACGTTGCCGAAGTAGCACGAACGTGTGCACTGATTTTGATCCAGAGGAAGCCTAGGGGTTCTTCCTTTCCCTGTTGTATGCTGATTATTTCTGCCAGGCCTAGAGTAATCTGTGCAAGAGCGCGGGGGCCACGGCTTGGTGACAGGACGTACATGCAAACAGATAGCTTGCATGATGCTCAGAAAGCTTTTTTCCTGAAGGTGCTGTGTAGCAACATCGTTGAGTTGTAGGAGAAGACAAGCATGGGGCAGGCGGCAAGGACCTGGCCCCATTCCTCTAGGGTTGGGGTTGGTTGGTGCACAGCGCCCTGTTAAAATGAGGCCCAGAAACACTCCTTCTCAAGCCCTGTATGTAGGGATGTCAAAATAAACTGTGCAAATATGCCAGAAAGAATGATACTTTCATGTTTTTATGCTAAAAATGGGTAGGGGAATTGTCAGGACTCTTGTGAGCAAAAATTATAATGTATGACATTAAATATTGACTTAAAATATCTGTTTTGCCACCCCTTTCTATTATTTCTGTATGCAGTTGCTTGAAGGTAAAGTATGATTTTTCTGTCCTCTCTGTAACAATATATAATACATCAGAACAGAATTTCCTAAGTCTTGTAAAAATCAATCCACTTTCCCTATTCAAATGTAGATTAAAAATATCAGCTCTCATAGCAGTTATATTTCAGATATTTTCATTATTCATTGCCTATGTCATGGATAACTCAAATATAAAGTTTTTTGGGAATGTAGATGGCTGAAAACCTGACTGGAAAATGGTGAGATTTTTATTCTGAGTGTTTAGTGGCATGCTAAGTAATGACACCTGCATAGTCATGTCTGTAAATTATTAAAAAGTGTTGGTACAATAGGGAAAGTATTTACTGGTAGGATCAGTAAGATGCTGTATGTGTTAATAATTGACAGGATAAGATATATTCTGCCTTGCACTGCAAATTGCACAGTTAGAGCAACAATGAATGACTTTTCATGCTAGATATCCTGTCAAATATTGTGTAAAACTGGGAAATGTGTGTCATAGTCCAGACACATATGAGCAGAACTTAGTTAGCATACAGTATACTCAGTTCTTTACCTCATGTATTATTTAGTAAACTGAATGGTCATAGCAAGTGACTAGGACTTATTCAAAATAACAGATTTGACATGCACATGCTCATTATTCTAGTTAAAAACCAACACTGAAGGCATTCCTGTGCATGGCGATATCTTTACATTCAAATGGTTCCTGCTACTCCTTTGATTATAAAGTAATAGTCATTATCACACAGAGTTGTTTCATTTGAGAAAAAGGCTCCTTTTTGGCTGTGGTGATGTGTGCCAAACAACCTTTAGATTTTACCTGAAATAAGATATTAGGACTTTGGGCTGCATGTATATTATCTACGAGCACATGCGTACACACTCACACAGGGGCACTGGCATTGTCACACAATGCAAACACCACAGGCGCAGGCATATACATAGAATGAAAATTATTTTTCTTGTGCTTATTTTCTTGGCACTTGCAGCTTGGTTAGATGTGAGATAGATGAAACATTTGCATCTTCTATCTGCATAATGAGTTCTATACAAAATGATCGCAGCTAATGCAAAAGACAGGGTGGCATGTTTTCAGTTTTAATGGGGACACTCAGAAAACTTCCAATCTTTCTTGACATTTCTTATAGCAAAATAAATGTGGTCTAGGTTGGAGTGTCTATTATGAAAATAAGAGAAGAGCAAGTCAATTATATTTCAATGACTGAATAGCCAGGGGTCCTCATTAAAATGATCAGAAAGGCTGCAGTGTTGCTTTCCTGTATGTAGCCACTGATTAAGTTGTATAAGAATGACATGGCCTTTTTGGGAGAAAAGCAGAGTATGCTGTGGTCTCTGGCCAGCCAGCCAGAAACCGTTGACACTTACAAAAGTGAGATGCGCACTCCATCAAGAAAGGGAAGTTACTACTTATGGGGTCATGGACTCCTGATGTATTTAAAAATAGTTGTGGCTGTTTTAGAGAACACAGCCAGAGAAAGCTTTGAATTTGCACTAGGTTGTATGAAAATGCCTGCGGTATGGTGGTGATATGGTATGTTTTCCTTTCCGCTGGCTTCAATGAAGTATACATAGCTTAACAGAATAGTACTATTATTGCAATCTTTCTGTATTTGAACCTCTAAGCAATATTTTAGTTATCAGTTCATTACTATTCATTTCTTAGAATTTAAATTCTTCTCATTTGCCAATTATTTTTTTGGTATAAAATGTTAGGAGAAAAAGGCTTAGTAATTTTTTTCCCGGAAGAGACTGTATCCTGAAACGGTAAAAAGAATATTTGTTTAAACCTCCTGAGGGTTTGCAGTCTAAGGAAATACAGCATTGCCTAAGATCTGCTAATCCCAGAACAAATGGCTGTAGAATTAAAAAATAATAAAATCCCTTTCATGTTACTTAAGAGACCTTATATATTTATTTTTAAATAATCCTTCTGCAATTATATTGTATACAATTCCACATCTTATAATAAGGTGATTACTATAAAGAGATATATACTTTTAAAAAGGATTGCTATAAAGAATATACCTGATATATTTTTTTTAGTTTTGAAAGTGATGTAGAATGTTAACATTTTATGTTTGAGTGATACTATGCAGAACAAAACTCGTGTGTTAATTGAGATGTCATGATCTAAGTTTCTTCCCCCTTTAAATACATTTCATCAATGACAGTTTCTGAAGATAAACTGATATATAAAAGACAAGATTTAATAGTGATCTTATAGCTACTAGGACAGTGAAGTAGTTTGAAACAATATTCATCTTCTACCAAAGTGGAAATGCACCTCAGCATTTTCTGCTTTTACTGTCTGATTCATGAAAATACTAATGCAACAAATAAAAGCAAATAAAATCTGCTATTTCTAACTGCAAGTACTAGTTAATCTAAGCTTGTATTCGAAGTCAAATCACATCATACAGTGCTCCAACATTAACAATGGTGTTTCATTATAAATGAAGTCAAATCGAGTTTGATATGAGTCTGCCTGCATTTTGATAAAGTAATATTTAGTCTCAAGAAATCCAATAGCAGGAGACACTATAAGCTAAATACATTAACATATCAGGTACTTAAAACTAATTGAGTTTGCTAAAATTAGCTAATAATGCAGCTAAATAATGATGCTCTTCATTTACAATTCGGGAGCTCAGTAATGGACAAGGGAAACTGCAAGTGCTTGCAGCCAACAACAAGAGAATTGGTAATTTTGCCAATTATTATTGTACAACAAGATGGCTATTTAAAAAGTTTTCAGTTTTTATTTACATACATGGCATGTAAACAGTAGACAAAGTGTCTCTGCTTTGTTTACTTACAAATGCATGAGTGGCCCTAATTCTTTTCCATATAGTTTCTGTGATATTTTGAGTCTTTAAGTTGTTTGTGTAATTCACCCAGTCATTATTTCTTGTTTAGTGGATGAAGACTCTCATTGTGTTTAAAAGAAGTCTGTTCATTTTTCTTTTCACCAGTTAGCAATAAGAATATATATTATTTGTAGGTCTTACTTTTTTGCTGTGGGAATAAAATTCATAAATTAGAACCAGTTGATAAGGCTATTTGTACATAAGGAGAGACACAATTATTGATGCAGTGCCCTGAGTATGAACAGGGCATTATGGTGCTTAATTTGGTTCAAAACACTTAGATGTCTTTTCTCTTAATATTTTAGCAGCTGGTTTAGTATGTCTTTTTAGCAGTAAATAGTACTGAAATTATGTAATGACTGAAGAAGATAAGTAGAGTTATTTGTTAAATAAAACTATGAATAGTTTTGACCAGTGGACAGTAAAGCTTGAAATTTTTTAGAGTACTCTGGTTTTGTGCTTAGCATACGTGAACACAGGAACAAATTAAGAATATTCTTCAGAGTGATTGGGGAGATTATTTTGCTATCCTTGCCTAATTTACTCCCATAAATTTATGATTTGTGTGTCAAAATATTTTTTTTAAAAATGAAAGCAAAATAAAGAAGTAAGGTAATATGGGTCTTTGAAAGTATGTAACTGTACTCTGAATCAACAGCAGCAGACCAAATCAGGCTGCCTATCTGACCGATTTGCTGCTTCCAGACTGCTTACACTTATCTGAAAAATCACCGCAGAGTTGATGTTTCTGAAGGGAAACATATTCCATGAGGTGGATATGATAGTATTCTGTATGTAGAAGTTTCAAGAGCAATTTACCATCTTTTGGAGGCAGAATTTCTTAGATGACCTACTCAGGTCTCTATGCACATGCATTAAAGGAAAGGAGGTTTGCAGAAAATATTTTGTGTTGTTATCTGTGTCTTTACGTAAACCATTTTTTTTTTCTAGCAAGAAATGTAATACAGAGCTTGCACTATGGGAAGCGTGCTGTGTGTGTTTTATGTGGTTTAAGCAAGATTAAGAGATTAAAGTTGAAAACAAGTTCCTGTATGCGAATTCAAATGCAAAATATCCTCATTATAATAATTCACAGGAAATTCACCCCCAGTGCTGTAGAATAAGAACTTACCAAACATGACCTAATGTCAGCAATGAACTCAACTTTAACCAGCCTTTCAACCTGTGTATCGTCAGAGTAATTGGTCTTTTAGTTGATTTGACTAACTGACAGCCAAGCCACTAATAATTACCTGTGGCAGCATTTATATTTTTTTCTTTTACTCTATAGCACAACATCAATGACTATATTTTAAATATTAACAGTAGTTGAATGTTTAGATTATAATTTAAATAATTATTTATGGAAATATGATTAGAGATCTGTGCCTACTATAGAGAGACTGTAATTTGATTAAAGAGAGAACAACAGCATGTCTGTCCATCTAATTTTGTGGTTAAACTATTCATGACTTATAATAATATATTAATTTCATCGATTTGTTAGGGTATCATTTCAACTTTTTGACAAGCTTTCATATTTATTTAGGTGAATTCGGGTTCAAGACAGTTCTTACTTAATAACTTATGCTTTATGAAGCTCTCCAAGAGCATGATATTCTCACTACTGTCCACAATTTTCTTACAGTGTGGTGTTGAGGCTCTTTAATGTAATGCATTTCCATATGAATGATAGACATAAATATAAAGCATATGTCTGGTCTCAGCAGAGTAGGAATGTGCTGCAAAGACTTCTGCTGCTGCAGAATTTGTTTCTGAGGTAAGCTAAAGATAAGGACTCAGTAAAACCTAAATTTATACAATTGTTTGCTCCTTTGCAAAATACTGGTTTGGGTACTGTGTTTTGTTCTCTACTAAGAAGACATATTTGTTTATAACATTATTAAGGAATTTATTTGGGTGATGAATGAATAGAAAATAATAGTCTGGGTAATAATAAGCAATGTTTTAAAATTTAAGCTATTTTGAATTATTTAAATTTCCAGATATAATATTTTAATTGTGGGGCTAGAGATATTTAAATATGATATTTTACTTTCTAAAATATTTTTGGTATGTCTATTTATCTCTCAGGTTACCTATAACTTAATAGGTTACTTATAACTTAACAGGCTATTGAGAAAAGAACATAGATTTTTCCTGTACAACATTGTTACTCTTGTATTCTCACAATTATGTAATTTTAGGGCTTATGAAATGTAATAATATTTGATCATTACTTGGTTTCACATGTGAATAAAAAGTTAAAGTATTTATTTCCAAAGACTGGTTAAAAATGATAGAAATGTTTAGAATTCTAAGCTGTGGCTATATAAACTATCAAGATTTTTTTTTTTTGTGAATAAAAATATTATCTGAAGATTCTTACTAGTAGTATTTCATTATTGTTGAGAGTATGTTGTTGTATTTTAATTACAATTATTTATAAGTTGATGATATTAAAAAGTGAAATTTTGTTGAGAAGTTGGATCAAGTATTTAGCATAAGTGAGGAAAATTAGTTATCATATATTTTAGTGTTACGTGGAAGTATTTTTTTAAAAAAATATTTGACTGAAGAAATGTAGGCATTTAAATCTGAAGGTATTTAAAAATCTAAGAAGAAGACTGTTAAAACTGTTTCCACTACTGAAAACAGCAACTGAAAATATCTTTAATGCACACAAGTGTGCATACATTGCTTTAGTGGTTAATTTGATATATAATAATTCTTTTTTATCTACTTATATTTATTTACTCAAAGTCGAAGAAATGCTCCTACTGCATAAGTACATTTCAGGCATTAAAGCTTTGTTTTTCTATCAGTGTACCTCAAAAGAAGTCTTACTGCACTGCCCTTATAATAAATATTTCCAAAACTTCCTTGAACTATAAAAATTTAAATAAAGATAATTAACTTCAGCTCTATGATAACTTTAAAATAGAAGAGGTTGTGTGTTTTTTATTTGGTTTATCTATTTGGTTGGCCCGCCTTGTCATTACAAAGTATTTGAGATTAAGTGGTAAAATAGCATCTTCTAGCATATGTGAGTCCAGAAGGTCTGTGATTTTTCCATTAATTTAACGGTATTTTTAAAAAATATTAATAAATTAGGCATATTCTATGGATTTATATAGAAGACAGAGTTACAGTTTAATCTGTCTTTCAGTACTTTCAAAGAGCAAGTCTCTATAAACTTACATCTTATCCCAATGAATTTACATCAGAGTAAAGTGGCAAAATTGTTGTTCAATTACTCTAGATAGAAAATTAAATAAAAGTGTTCTCTTTTAAGTATATCCCATGATAAATAAGACGTATAAAGTGAATACATACAGACATATTATAGTTATAATATCATACACTATTTTATTGTGTATTGTCTTATTATTCCTAAAATAAGCTTTGCCAATTATAAATGTATAAATTACACTTTGGATACTCAAAAGGTCAAAAAATTAGAATTAATCATGAAATATGTGCATTGTTTTCAAATAATTACTTCCAATGTGATTTTAACTAGGAGGTAACAAAAACATCTTACACAAAATACTACCTGGAATTTTAAAATAGACTCAGAGAAAAAAATAAAATTATTACTTTTTGCTGAAGAGAAACCATTACATTAAAAGTCAAGTGTATGTTGTAAAAATGAGAGAAAATACTTAAAATAGCATTCAGCTAACTTAATATCTGAGTTTGTCAAAAGTAAGGATACACATTTGCAGGTCTGTCTTTGACATTACTGAATAATTGTAAGAGTTTTCAATTAAAACTCTAATAGAAATTTAGAACTTGTGCAAGCAGTACGTTCATAGCCATTTTCAAAGGTTACTTAGGGTGTTTTATACACTGAATGGTAGGCAGAAATGGTCTAAAAAATGCTTAGTGAAATATCAAATAGGTAAATTAGTATCTTAGTTATTGTTTTCTGGCTTTCTACATTTAAGCAGCTACTTACCTTCAGCACAGAGCATTGCTGTTTTCCTGGGAAACCTGCTAGCAAGAGCAAAATACGGATTATGATATTTTATATGTGGATTAGTTACTTCAGTTTTCAAACCAGTTGAATTTATTGGTTTGTTGCTTCATTTCTATTCCTGTAATTCTGCATGGGTCAATCAGCCCACAACTGCCATACACTTCAATTTATCTACTATCCTTAAGCTGTCTGTTTAAAAACACGCAGTGCTCATGCAAAATTGAAAAAAACCATTCCTGATGTCACATTTGTAACATACCAAGATTCACAGAGAAGTACTTCACATGCAAATAATCTGTTCTTCTCTTCTACTTTGTCAGTACAGGGGGCATTATAAAGTCAGAGTCTGCTTATGGGTACTAAAATCTTCACCCTTGCATGGTTCCTTCTTGCTGAATTTCCTTGTAAAGCCTACTCATACTGCTTAAAAAACAAAATATAGACTCTGAGTATTAGGCCTTGAATATGAACCAAATTAAGCTATTGGATGAGTGGACCAAATAAGAGTGAGGTGACTTAAAGACGTTTCTGGAGAACAAGAACAGCTGTGAAACTTATCTCAAGATGATATGCAGCTCATAATTGTTCATGTCTTAATTTAAAATCATGTGCAGCAAAGGGTAGATGGGCATCCATTTCATACATTACTTCAGTCTTATATTTGACAAAGTGAGGCTCAGTGGGAAAGTAAATGTCTAAGGAACCCCTAAGTGTTTGGCTATAATTTGGACTAAGAAGGAGGTAAGGACTCTCTGCTTTAAAAAAACCCAAAGCAATCCCCTTCCAATCAATGTTTTGGCATTTGTTTCAACATGGAGTAACTTAAAAAATATTTTCTGATGTGGATATAAGGCTGTGAACAAGACAACTCCAGAATAACAATTTTGTTAGTTTTTGCCTGATAGATGAAATTCTGTGACTGTAATCCATTAACTATTGGATTGTCTGATTTTTTTCTTTTTTCAAGAACATCTGTTGTGCACCTGAAAAACAACATACATTTAAAAAACAATGTCATGGCAGATCAAGTCACATGGGAGTTTCTAAATAGCTTGGATTGTAAAGGCCTTTGTAAACAACTTGAAGCTTTCAGATGTAGGGAAATCTATATCAAATGACAATAAACCAGAGGCAAACATATATTTTTGTTTCACAGGGAAGTTGTAATGTCTCAGACTATTCAATGAGGACTTGGCTTATTATGACAGTGAGTGTGCCTGTGGTAGGGATGCCATTTCTGTTCCTCTGAACAGTGCCATTAATAGCGCCCATTCAAGGTTAGCTACAAAACTCCTTGCCCATGTCTCAGCTCCTAGAGCTCTTGGTTGATGTGGCTGACAGGGAATTTCTACTATGCTAAGGACCTGGTGAGACCAGGGGCTATATGCCCCTGCCTTTTCTCTCTGAACATCCATCCCTACCTGCAATTTCTGTAGGGATCTGTATTGCCCTGTCACCTCTTCACCATCTCAGGAAAAAGAAGGAACCATGTTGATCTAGTTACCAACCTCAGCAGATAATCTGAAAAATTCTTTCATCATTCATGCAACTGTGGTCAGTGGCATGAGGGTGTTTTATCTGAATGAAGGTAATTCTTGAACAGAAACCACCTGGGGTCAGCTGGACTCAAGAGCAATGATGCTGTACTTCTCTTAAAGAGAGATGTTTGGAAGAATAAACTATGCAACTATGCCTCAGTCAGTAGGGTTTTTTTTTTTTTCACCTTCTTTTTAAATACAGGGATTATCAGGTTTTTTGAAGGTGGTTTGATATTTTGCTAAATATGGCCAGACAAAAATGGAAAAATTCTCTACAAGAAAATAAGAAGAGCTGTGTTTCTGTAGTTAGTGTCCTGCTTGTGAGAGTAACAACAGAAGATACCGTGGGAAGAGTACAGAGTAATGCATCTTCCAAAATTTTAACTCTGTTTCAGAGAGCAGTTTAAAATCCTCCTTTTTTTTTTTTTTTTTCTTCTGACTGCAAGCTAGGAAATGTCACATCTTCTTCCCCAATTTAGATATGGCAGTATCTGTCATCAGAACACGGGATTATTTTGATTGATTGCATCAACAGTTGAATGTGAAGACAAGCCAGAAATTTCAGAGAGGCCAGAAGTGACTTCCTGCTCTTTCCATGGCTTGGACTCAGGGGAAACCTCTGCATGAGCGTGCCCACTGGCTTCCATATCTGATATAGATGCTACTTTAACAATTTGTCCCAGATTTCCATGCCGCCAGTGAATTGAGCTCTCAACACCTGATAGTGCTGGATGACTCCAGGATGGCCAAGCAGTTGTGAAAATCACTGAATTCTTGTAGCTTCAAAACTTCCTGTGCAAAGCAGTGGGACCCCGAAACAGCTTACTGTTTGAGCTGTTAGTCCACAGTGTATATTTTAACCTGCCAGCCTTTCAGAGCATAGAAATTCATCACAGGATCAGAGCAAAGATCCATTTACCACTGTTCTTCTCAGTTATAAATGGTCTAGCTAAGAGGGTGAGGAAATAGGGTGCAGCACTATTGTCCCACGGTATTCATCGTTCCTCAGAGGTTTTTCATTCGGAGAATGGCAGAAGCCCAGAAATAACATGTAAGAATAAATAACAAATAGCTCTAAATGGATTTGATTAATGGATTTATTTTTCTAAATTGCATATTGCAGCAAGGATTTCCATAGTTTAAGAGTTCATCTTGTAGAGATCACATCCTTTTTTGGTTTTGAATTTGCTAGCTGTGGTTTTATATGATGTTTCTGTATTGAAAAAGACAAAACCTCACTGTTCCCAATTCACTTAGATTGCTCATAATTTTTTATTCTTCAGTCATTTCCCTTTCCATTTTCTCTTTTGAAGCTGGGGAGCCCTAGTTCAGTTGATAATCATAGAGAAGCTGTTATATTTTCTTGCTTGTCCTCTTTTGATCCGTCTATATGTTTGATCTTCTCTAAACTCTACCAGTCATTCTACATTCTTTTTTCCACCAGAGCCAGCAGCAGCGAATGCATTCATGATGTGAATTATTAATTTATAAAGTGATATAATAATCTCTCTGTTTTCTAATCCTTTTTTAATAATTACAGTTTTTCAGATTAATTTTTTTATTTCTACTTAGCATCGAAAAATTTTTTTCACAGAACTATCTGTTATTATCCGTTTTTAAGAGGTCTAAGCCAGCTTAAGTCTCTCTCTTCTGTAAGTAAACACTTACATTAAAAAAAAATGTTACTTTTTTCCCTTCGTATATGTTGAGCCTTCCCGTTCATTTTATCTTCTAGTCACTCAATATCATGTCTGCACAGTCAACACTCTACTGCCCTAAACAACTTAGTTCTTCAGAAAACACTATGTAACATTTCCTATTTTACAAAGAAGTTCTTTGGCACCAGTATTTTAGTGTCAGGTTCCCATACATTAGTCTCTGCTTTTTCCTTACATTTACTCATATTATATTGGAATTATACTTTATTATCCATACATTACTCTGCAAGCTTGAAATTAATACAGAAATGATTTTTCCCCATTTAGTGAATTTAAAAATTTGTTATTGATTCTTATAGGGACCACCTAGTATAAAGTGAGATTGCTTTATCTAACTTCAGATACATGAGAATGAATTGTCTGAATCAAAGCTAGGCTACTGCTGTAGCAAATGAAAAGAAATAGATCTAGCAGCAGTACAGTTGCCCTCGTTGCTTTGAGCATTTAGCTAAATGGTAGAGGTTAAGTATATATAACCTTACCTTTGAATGCAGTTAACATTGCCTGTACATGTAAAGAAAAAACACAAAACATTTCCTAATATAATTGTTCAAGGTTATTGTGTAGCCCATGGAACCAGAGAAGACACAGAACATTTCAATGTATTTTGCATTATTGTTTAAAACAGAGGTGCTGGGATAATTCCTTGATACGGGTAATGATGAGTGCTGGTAAAGATAAAATACTTATGAATAGCAGCTCACATGATGAAACAACTCATACATGGATAGGCCTCTGGAATCTGATGTGCAGATTTGGTAATAAGTTTTTCAGCTGTTTGTCACAGCATTTAAGAACCCTTAATACCCTGCAGAAGCTGCCCCTAAACTGGAAGATTAAGATAGTTTCTTCAAAACTTCAATAGTTATTTACATAGAAAAGTGTAAAGTAAAAGCATTCTTGTAAGTTAGAAGGGATGAAATCTGCCACCTGTGATAAAAGCTCGTTCTGAGTTGACCCTGTAAGATTTGTGTTTCTGCAATTTTTGCATTTTCTATGGCTACATGAAAAATTAAGCGTTACTTGTAATGGCAAATGAACTATTTTAATTGGTTTTTTATAGTGTGCATGTCAGATCAAAGAGATTTATGTTATGTATGGTCTACAAAAAAAGCTTAGAGCTTATCTACAGTGTAAGTGGTATAAACTCCACTGTAAGTGCTATAAAAAGAAGTTGCTGCATAGGAACGATCAGTTGTTGGTTTGGCCCATGTAGTATATCCCTGTGGAAAGAAGATAGATAAAGAAATTACTAATGTGGAATTTAGATAATTTCTAAATTGCAGTTTACAGGTGCCAGGATACTGTGATCTTGAGGCTCTCCAGTACTTAGTCCTACAAACCCAAGTATATATATTCTAAATTGACTTAATTATGAAAGACATGAAAATCTCAAAGAGTTCTCCCTATTCAAACTATAGGCAAGGACAAAATTTTCTCCTGACTGATTGCTTGATGATCTTTATTGATCAGGTTCCCTCAGCTAGTTAGATCTGCATGCCAAACATTTTAAGTGAAACTCTTAACTTTAAATTTTTTGATCCCACTAAATTATTTGAAGATGGTATCAAAAACAGTGTCAAAGATCTCTTTCTTGTTACATTAGTCCTACGAAAATAAAAATTTACTTTTCCCTAATTTGCAAGGTGAATACTTTAAAACTCAATGTTTATAAAATTAGTATTGTTTGAATAACCTGAGCTCTGATTTTCTAAAACCAGTTCATTTTCTTGCTGTTATTTGGTCAATAATTTCTTATTAGTTTTGATACCTAAAAATATTTCGGAAGCTATTTATTGTCAGAGATATTTCTACTCTCCCTTATTACTTTTAAAGTGCTTGAATACTGTCTAATTACTCGTCATCTTCAGAAAGACATAACATACCAAAGAGAAAAGAAAACCCCTTCACACTGGCAAACTAATTTCAGGGAAACTCAGGCTACAAAACCAAGTTATTTCCATTACCTCCCTCTTCTCTAAAACTGTCTTAAATGATGAATTTTCACCAACTATTTAACTGATTTGTAGTTTAGAGCAAGATTTTTTGCTAAATATTTAGCTTAAGTTCTTCTTGCTATTGCTTTAAGACAATGGTATGAAAGCTATTGTTCCAGAACTTGCCTTCTCTTAAGACATGAGGAGGCAAGGTGTTTGAATGAAGAGAATATTAAGAAAAGAGAAAAGTATACAAAACCTGAGGGCTGTTGTTAAGCTTTAGGGAAACCTGAAGTTCTATGTTTGCAACAATATTTTTGTTGTCTTCTTGGAAAATTTCATCTCCCAAGGAATAAACAAGATGTTTCTGATGATTAAACAGTAATCATAGAACAATTCTGTTCTGTGTATCTTTAATGGTTAACAAATTTGTGACTTCTTTTTTAGCTGCAAAGTACTTAGTCTTTTATACCAGACTGCAGACATGTCACTTTAATGATATCTTTAGACTTTGAAAACAAAATTACACAGCAGAAGGATGACACATACGGAGCTGATCACAGAACAGTGGTTCAGTGAAGTCAGGACCACATGATCTGCCAGAAGCTGACCTCATTTCTCAATGCTTTTAAATTATATGAATGGTTTTGCAAGGAGTTCGGAAAAATAGCTATATGCATGCTCAATTTCTGTTGCTTTTTTTTCCTCCATGCTTTATATTTTCACCGATTCCACTTTCTTTTTTTTTTTTTCCTTAAATGAACTGCCAAACATTGCACTTTAAAGTAATCAATTACAATATTTTGTATATAGAAGATGCAGGCTACAATTACATTTTTTTTGCCATAATGTTATAATGCAAATGATAACTCTTAGACCTGTTTACATACAGAGCAAGACATCTCCATTTAAAAATAAAATAAAATTTACTGTGTGTATATATTTTCTAAGGAAGGAGTAACCCTTAGCTTCCCACTAGATTATGACTTTCCTCTTTTCTAACTTGAAAACTAAACAGGCAAACCAAAACCATAATTAAAGAAAATTTAGGGCCAAAGTGGACACTATGTCCTGGAGCCCTGTCAAAATTTCGATTTTAAAAGACACAGCTGTCAAAAAGCTTTACCTCCTTTGGGCTATTCAGCAAACCTCTGTTATTTCAGTAACATTGATAGATGTAAGTTAAAGATAATGCAACACATGATAAAGAAAAGATTAAAAATACTTAATGAAGGAAATACTTGGCTAGAACAGTCCTCACCCAACATTGGTATGTCACATTGTTGGGTCCTTGTTTTAGTGTTCTGAAGGGCACTTCTGGGTGAAATGGGGCTGCAAGTCACAGACACTGGGTGAAAACACAAGAGAGAGGAGCTATGCGGCTTTCCACTGCCCTGCCTTGCTCAGAGCATGCACTCCCTGACCAGCACCCACTGTGCTCCCAGCAATATCAAAAGTAGACACTAGTCTCTCCTTCACTATTTTTGACATTTTGCTTGCCACTAGAGAAGCAAAGGAGAGAAGGCACATTGCCATGTGGATGCAGCCTTTACCTGCTGACCAGGTATAAAATGGGCAGTTCAGGGAGAGTTTTCTAATGCTTCCATAAGACACTTTACTATTGATCTAGGTACAATGCCAGCTGCTTTTAAAAAGATGGTTAAATCTCTATGTCATACCTAGATTAAAACAAAATTGACAAATCCCAACTCCCACATCCACGTGAGGCTGAAACCTTTGGTGGGACTCCATCCTATTCAATACTTTGGAGGAAAAATAATTCATGTAAGATCTTCAGAAATATTGAAGTGCTTCAGAAACAGAGGTAGAATTAAAAGTTAGTATAAGCTCTGTTTCTCATTTCATTCACCTACCTTTGGAAGTCTGGACTGTGATTTCTGTGAGTGCTGCTGGAGGCAGACGACAGTGTTGAATAAAAATACAAGTAGCCCAACTTTTTCCATGGATTTTTAACAAATAAGGAGAAAAACACTTGAGAAAAATGAAAAGCAGCCTTGCAAAATTTACATTTCTCTAGTTAACATAAATAGGGTTTGTTCTGTTATCTTTTGTGGGTTTATCTTTGAAACTGTTTACACCTGCTGGCAGAGTTTCTGTAGTGGGTTTTTTTGGTAGTATGTCTTATGGTGGGGACAGCTGGGATTGGTGAAAGCCTAGGTCAAATGACGAAATGATTAAATCTTTTGAAAAGATAAGGAACTGACAGGGGTTGATGACATGTCTGGAAACAGAGTCTTTCCACGTGCTGCCCTGCCTTTCCCAGCTGGTGGTCATTTTTTCTGCCTTCTTGCAGCTTCAGTTCAGACAAACTTAGTTCCTTGCCACAAAAACTGTTTAGCGAGTCATTTCTGATTACCCCTTGTACTGGTTTTGGCTGAGATGGAGTTAGTTTTCTTCATAGCACTTCCTATGGTGCTGTGTTCACACAAAGTCAAGGCCTTTTCTGTTTGTCAGGCTGAACTGACAGTGAGTAGGTGGGGGGTGGGCAAGAGGTTGGGAGGAGACATCTGACCCCCACTGACCAAAGGGACATTCTGTACTACATAGAGCCATGCTCAGCATATACAGATGGGGGCAAAATGAAGAAGTGAGGAAGTCTTAGTGATGACAATTGTATTTCCAAGTCAGGTGGAAAGGAGATGATCTTTAAGGTCCCTTTCAACCAAAACCAGTCTATAATTCTATGACTATGTGTGATGGGGCTTGGATTTCCAGGGGAGGGCTGAACACCTGCCTGCTGACGGGAAGTGGTGAACGAATTCTTTGTTTTGATTTTCTTGCATATGCTGCTTTTTGCTTTACCTGTTAAACTGTCTTTATCTTGATGAGCAAGTTTTCTCGTTGTTATCCTTCTGATGCTCTCCCCCATCTCACTGCAGGGAGTGAACAAGTGGCTGTGTGAGGCTGAGTTGCCAGCTGGGGTTAGACCATGACATGGCTTTAACACAACAGAAACAACCTAGTAGAGGACAGGAAAAGAAACAAGCAAAAAATGTGCAAATGCCATCCCTCCTAAACTGGGCCAGAAATGGTGTGTTTAAATGTACTGAGCCAAATGAATAAGCGGGATGCTTGAGGAAAACAGCTCTTCTGCAGACAAGTCTGATTGATATTGTCCTTCCAAACCCATAACTTAACCACATAAGTGACTCATTAGCTATCACAGAGGAAGCTTTTCTTCTTGCTCACACAACGCCAGTGCCTGTGGTGGAAAATACGTCTTGCAGAGACGGCAGCTGGAGTCACCCTTGGGCTGTGCGGGCTGGTGGTGTGTGTTGGCCTCTCATGGAGCTTGGTGCTAGCTGAATCTGTTTGTCATTGCTTGCTTCTAACCCATTTTGAGAATTAGAAAGCCATAAAAAGCAAAATTCAGCTGGCGGGGGGCAGTTCAAAGCGTGCGGGTCTGATGTGGGATTTCCTGTTCATCCCAATCAAGAGGGAAAGATAAAGAATTGCTGTGTGCCCCCCACAGTTCTTAACAGCAAGAGAATGACTATTTGGAGAAAAGATGGCTGCAGTGCATCGAGCATGCTATAAAAATACCGGGTGTAGACCTTTTCCTGGAGGTTTCACTTACCTGTAATTTCCTTCTATATGTTTGTGTGACCCAAGAGGCTGTATTTATATCTTATTGACACCATCTACAAAGTGTTAATTTCTATCAGAAGAAACATTATCTATATGAAAGCTTATTCAGCCTCATCCTTTGTGCAACTTTGCAGAGGTACTGAAGAGTGTTTTGTGTAATTGTGGCAACTTCAAAGCTTCCTCCTCATCCCTGAGGAGAGGTATTACACTCTTCATGCTAGGATCAGTGTTTCTTCATTTGCATTCTCCAAATGAAAAAAATAAAATAAATACTATGTGTTCTTAGCATTCAAATGATTCCTTGAAAAATTAGATGTGAATAGTCATCTTAATTATAATTTGATTGCAGCTTCCATTAAAGGGTTTTAAATAATTCTAAAAACTTTTGCAAACTAAATTACACAACATTTTTTTCAGTTAAACATTGCCAGTGTCGATTTTCTCTAGAGGCACGGAAATGATCTCCTGGAAATGTAAAGACCTCTACCAAAGTATACAAGCTGACTCAGCTGAATGAGCAAAATTGGTTGCGAAACTGGTTGCAAAACTGAATAATACGTGTCAATGTTAAAGGTTGAGCATACCTGGAACAGAAAAAACTTCCTCTGGTTCCATCCCCAAATGCAGCACAAAGAATTTTTCTTCACTGAAACCCTGTTCCAGAGTTCCCATCTGAACACACAGAAGACTCCCCTAAAGTTGCAACAGAAGACAGGTCTGGTCACGTTTACATCATTTTTCTGTATTCAGTTGAACATCTAGGAGTTAATAAATAATATGCTCCAAAGGAATCCCATGCTTTTCCCCTAAGCCACTCTGACACCCTCTTATCTTTATTAAATAAGCCAATCTCATTAAAGACAGTATTTAAATATAGTGCTCAAAGGTGGATATTCAAAAGTTGCATTTGGCAGTTGTTTCTGTGCCAAAAATTCGATGCAGAAAGAAAAAAGTATTCTGCTGATCTTTGACAGTACATTTAAATGAATGACAGCTCATGAGGTGTGAATAGTTTTGGGTGTTTTAAAGCAGTCACATTCTCTTCATTATTTTCCCAACAGCAAATTAACAGCTAGTTTTTGAATCATTAGACTTTGAATGGATTTACACAGCCAGGTTTTTATAGCAGGGTGGCTACAGGGGTGGCTGCTGTAAGAAGCTGTTAAAAGCTTCTATATCCAACAGAGACTGTGCCAGCTGGCTACTAGAATACAGACCTATTGCTGGCTGAGACCATCAGCCACAGTGGTAGCACCTCTGGGATAACAGATTCAAGAAGGGGCAAAATCCCAGCACAACAGCAATTGAAGCCAAGAGAAGTTAGGAGTGAGAACATGAGAGAGAAAGAATTCTGCAGATACTTAGGTCAGAGGAGAAGGAGGTGCTCCAAGCATCTCAGCAGAGACTTCTCTGCAGCCCATGGAGAAGACTATGGTGAGACAGACTGTCTGCTTGCAGCCCATGAAGGTTCTTGGTGTGACTGGATTCCAGGAACATGACTAAGACATAGGAGATAACAGCCAAGGAATGTATAGGATTGTACATGGGTATAGTTAAGTGAGGTGGTTTTGGTGACTAAGACAAGCCTCCTTTGTCCAAAGAGCGTCTGTACTCCATTGGTTCATTCTTGGGTTCCTCAATTAATTAAAAAAGTGAGTGATTCTTTGTGAAAAATGCAAGATTTACAGTCCATATAGATATGAGAATTTCTGTCTCATTTTTGACATGTAGTCCATTGTGGAGGACATATTTATTGCCAGTAATCAAATAACCTTTTATAGTAGTTATCTTCTTCCTTTACAATGATTGTGCTCACCATGCAGTTCCTTTAGTGAATAAGCTGATATCACGCTGTTATCACCATCTCTTTGTGAGAAACGGTGACGCAGATCACAGGCAGAAGGATTCCCTGCTCTGTTACTCTGACATAACCAGAACAGACAGGAGGAAATACCTGACCAAGGGAAACAGATTGTCTGATGTATCCAAGACCCAAGATTATTGATCACTTTTTGTTGCCAGTGAAATGTGGGATTCTGCAGGCAGAACTCTTTTGAAAACCTGGCATTTCCATGCATATTTTTCTTGCTTACAATGGGATTTAAATTGTGTCCTTTTCCTTTCTTTCCCGTCTCTCTTTCCAGCTATTTATTTTTAAAGTGACTTCAAATTTGCTTTTAAATAATTTCATTTCCACTCTGGTATAAGACTATGTCAGCTAGAACACTGTTTCTTTTTGAACTTTTTAAGGACTCTAATAATGCAAACACTCCTAATAAAAAATGAAGGGCTTAAATTTTTATCCCTGAGGCATGCCAGCATTCTCCACCCAGTCAAATGGTTTAGATAAAGAAAGATGAAAATAATTCCCATAAGCCCTATAAATACTAGGTTTTGCTCAGACATCATGTCTTACACTCTGAAAAATGCAGGGAGATTTACACACAGGAAACATATCTTTTTTACTCTTATTTCCAATTAAATTTTATTTGACCTCCCTGGCAGTTGTGAAAATAGCGACTTAGGCCCGCAGTTCAATCAGGAAACTCAGTGCTGTAATGAATTGCTAATTTTTTAAACCAATTTATCAACTTTAGGTCAAAATGAATATGGCAATATGATGTTCACATGCAAGCACATGCGTGGAAAGCTAATGAAGTCTATTCTCAGATTGGCCAGCTATTATCCTCAATTTGCATTTGGCTATGGTAATACAATTCCAACTATATCAATGTCTGTCAAGCCATCTTGCTTTACAGTTGATATAGCACTAGCTTCATGTTAAACACAAAGTTAATATATCCTGGATAATAAGGATTTTTTTTCTGTCTGCTTTGCTATCCTGTCCCATCAATGTTTTTCATGGCTATTTAGCTTGACTAATGACTTCCAAATGACCACAGAAGACAGAAGTCTCCCTGGGTGTTACAAAGTGTGGAGGGTTAATTTCAAAAAGGCTGTCTGAATTGCATTAATGCAACTATTTGACCTGTGTATATCCCCAGGACAAAATGTGTTTAAGAAAAAGGTAGTAACAATAAACAGGATTTAAAATTGCAGTTTTATTATTCTTGGAAATGAAGTTCAGTTAAGTGACTTTTCATTTTATTTCCAGATCCAAAAGTGGAAAACTGCTGCCAGTCTTATCCAGTTTTGGTTTGTTACAATCTCCTCTCGAAGGCTTCTTGAGAAGAATGTAATGTGTTTGGTCCTTTCATGTATATATCACAAACGCAAATGACTGCACCCTGTTTTAATTTATTTTTCTATGGTCATATTTATTCTAATGTTTAATTATGATTTAATTAATTTTTCAGTGACTTTATCCTGGATTTAATTTTGATGGTTTTTTATGATGACTGTAAGGTATAGGCAGCCTGAGGGGAGGAGTACTATCAGTGGACCTAGTTTGCACAGAAGAGTCTACAAAACCTATAGTTCTGGTGCACGGACCCAATGGTATAGATTAATGTTGAGCATTGTCAGTAAATTCCCAAGGTATCCTGCAGTTTGCCTATAAAGATTTGCAGCCAGTCTAGGAATCAAAAAAATACATTTAAAAAGAGTTTTATTTTAGATAAAGTTTTAGATGAAGGAGGCATACAGTTAAAACACTGAAAACTCAATACTGGAATTTTCTATACCTTCATTATAGCCTAGACAATGGCGTCATTAAATAGAAGATAATTTTTTTCCCATTGGTGCATGTGAGCTTCAGAATTTTTCTTTTTTGTTAGTCATCTATTGGTATTGTATTGGATCTAAAAGACATCAATATTTAAGCCCATATCTTTTGAAAATGAATCATTTTGATGCAGTGTTACGCATTTGTCACCTAAATCTGATTGCTTGTCAAGGCTTCATTCTTAATGTCGAGGTTTCAATATTAAATATAGATTAATTTTGTCAATTGTGATGTTGACAAATTTAATTGACCGTAATTGTCAAAATTGCTGGTCATTAATTTATTCTCAGATTTTCTGTGTGAAAATATAAACCTGCAAATGTGTCATTGTCAATTATGGTCCATTTGAAGTGACCTAATTAGCATTGTGTGATGAACCAACACATGGGAAAGCAAATAGGGGGACATGGTAGGGAGATAATTGAATGTGACATGAATACTAATACTGACTTTATACTATTTGAGTCATTAAAACACTGTCCAATGAAAAGGACTTAATTTTATTTCATCTTTTTATTTGTTAGAACAGGACAGAAGGATAATGAGAAACACCTGAATTCTTTCCACTGGAAAAAACATTCGGCAAGACAAATGGAATAACTGAAATAAAAGTGGTACTCCAATTTTATTTTGCAATGGGCATACTGGCCAGTATTCTCTGGGATTCTGAGTTACTTCCATGTTTTGCAGCATTTTCCAGGCACATGCCGTTCTTGGAAAGGAAATAGCCGGTTGCAAACTCATTTAGCACAGGTGAGTGGGCCTTAAGAGATGAGGAAATCTAGAAGTTATGCCATGCCATGCCAAGTCATGTCATCTTGCTACTAATGCCATGATCCTTAAATTATTATCCCAGCAGACAGCTGTAAGAGCTCAACATTTCTTTAAGTCCTATTAAATACCCAAGCACTTCCACTGATACCACTGAATTTACTGACCACTCTTTTGTTTTGTCTCTTTTTGTGAGCTCCATTCAAGACTGCGTCTGCCTGGGATCAGTGTTTAAGAGCCAATACTCTGAAGCCACCTTTCTGCCTGACACATATTATCCTCTCTGAGACTGAATTTGTAAAGAGAGGAGGGACAACCATTTTTTGGAGGCTTTCATCTGCCATTGGACTCATGGAACTCTAATGACTGCAATAATTGCTGCATAGGCAATGTCTGCTGCTGGGTGAACACTGGCTGGTTGCTCTTGGCATGTGGAGACTTGTAAAGAAACCTTTTAGACTCTGACTGTAGGAACTGCATTTTCACTGTGTGTGGCATGAAGGGGTAGCACCCGGTACTTCCCTCTGGGATGTGCAGTGTGCAAAGTCAGGAGCACAGGGAGTGCAGAAGTTAAAAGACTGAAAAGGACTTGGAGAAGAAGCCAGAAAAGGTAAGACAGAAACAAAAGGAACTCTCCTGTAAAGAACTTTACAGCCCTTCTGCTAAAAAGATGTGTTAAAAAGACTTATAGAGGACCAGAGGGAAATTCCTCAAGCTTCTTTTGAATAGACATATTCAGAACAAATGTCACTGTTTTCCTTCTACCTTTAGATGATGAACTTGCATCTATATGTTTAATAGTGGGTATATGCATTTGATGTCATCTAAAAACCCCCTAAAAAGTTCCATTAGCATGGGCTTTGAAGGATTCAGTGTACTGAGTCACCCACTAGCATCACTAGAAATTCTATGCATCCACTTAATGCTTCTGCTTATGAGGAAAATATGCTCCTTATATGCACAGCTTTCTTACTAATATTCAAATTAAATTTGAGTCCCTACTGCAAATTTTGATGACTAAATTGTTTTTTCTGCCTAACACACATAGTTGTCATATCTCTGATACTCCAAAGCCAGACCCATTTATTCTGCAAAAGGTTTTTCAGGGAACTAATTATAACATCAAGTGGGGTGGTGCTTAAAATAGAATGAATGAGAAATAATGAGAAAAATGAATCCAATAATTATTTAAAGTAGTGGGTGTCAGCTTCTCCTCTGATCCTATGGTGGTGGTAGCTGGGAGCAGCTTCAAAGTAACAATAGACATGCAGACGTTGAGGACATTTTTATTCTCCTATTCACAATTTACTGCATTACAAAAATCCAGTAGATTTAGTCTGTTTTTCAATTAGACTAGCCACTTACATGTGTAGTGCAAAGCTCTCTGTACTGTTGTACTGGTCAACAAAAGACAATGATTAAATTCTAAAAAAGCACTAGATGAAACTGCTGCTACAATAGGCATCAGTAATCAGAGGCATAATCACTTTCTGCTGGAAATCTGTAGCTGTAAAATGAGCAGAAATACACATTCAGCTTTGAAGTCCATTTTCATGCAAAGATCAAATAGCTCTGTCAGATTTATTCCTCACAGTTTTGAAGTGCAAATGTAAACCAATTCAGGGACAAGAAATTATTTGCTATACCTCTGTGGAGCAGGCATTGTTCAGAAAAAGTGACAAAACTATTTCTCTGTAATTCGTAGAATTTTGAGGACAGCAATGTTTGATGTCAGAAAAAAGACACAAAGATGATTGCTTTACAGGTGTTCTATGGGACGGCCTGTTCTTGGAGCACTGAGCTGATGGTTTCAGGGTTTCCAAGTGCCCAAGTGGCTTACTGCTGCAGCAGCATATATTTGATTGAACTGACTTACGGTGGAACTTAATTCATTGACCTGAAGATCAAGTACATAATTGTGAGCATGCATTTAATAAGTTTAGGTCCAAACAGCCTGCAAATTGCCATACCAACCACTTCTACACCTCTCTTAGCTGCCAGCCTTCACTGAAAAGTAGGCCTTTCTAGTGGCATTTCCAGCAGTTTCATATAGGGTACTCAGCTTCTGCAATACACAGAAGCATTTCTCAGCTACCAATATGGCATAAGGGCAGATTGGTAGCTACATCTCCTGAGTGGGAAATGGGGTTATGTGAGAGGGAAGGAAAGGCTAGCACATCTATGGGCAAGGAAAAGAGAATTTCTTTTTGGTTGGTTTGTTTGTTTTTTTTTAAATTTTAATTTAAGAGGGTCCTATTGAAGCCTGGCCTTTTAACACTCATAGGAAAATATATATGATAGTAACACAACAGGCTGTGTTTAACCTCTGACATAGTGTCTTCACAAAAAACCTGTTCATATATGAGGTGTCTCTATATACCCAAACACACTATTTCAGTAGTGCAGCCCTTTTAGGAAGGAGCACCAACTGAGAAGTCTCTCTGACTGCTCTGAGTGAGACTTACTTGAGCGTAAAAAGTTTTTAATCCATAAAGGTAAGTTGCTTTCCAGGCAAAATAGGGCATCCCTACTCAGAATTGTTATCAGAATTGGTCCCAAGCCTGGACTTGATAATTAGCTACCTACCTATATATTTAAGCTATCTGTCTGTTCATGCTATAGCACCAGCAGGAAGAGTGCTAGTTGGCATGAACCAAAAGCATGGTGGGGAAGATGCTAATGATTTAAGCAGCGCTCAAGACTGCATGGCAGTGGGGAGGCCCATCCCCTGTTCAGTCTCTTGGCATAGACAAGGCCTTGAAGGTGTTGGGCCAAATGATCAGAACAAAGCTAGGAGGGCTGATGAAACAAGGAAGGGTTAGAAATTCAGTCAGCCACTGTGCTAACAGGCACCTTAATTACCTGAGTGTCAGTAGCTTTCACACAGGAAAATTGTGACACAAAGCTATGGAGCAGAAGGAGAGCAGTTGGAATTTTTTTTAGAACTTAATCCTTTAAAACTAACATAAAAAAGTTCTGTTTGGGGAATTTATATGTTTTTTCTGAAATTGCAAATTGGTATGTTAGATATTTTCAGAATATGCATCTCTGTAGCAATCTATTGTTTTAAGAATAAAAATCCATAAAAAATTGAACTATTGAAAGGTTGATGACAAATGTTGAAATAAAGCTGCCAATATTTCATTGATAATCTATCTGTGAGAAAAAAAGGGAGTTTTTAAATGCTGAGATTGTTGAAGAATATACTTTTTGATATAATAAAATACCTTGAGAATCAGAAAAGACTTTCCCAGTCAGTCCTCCCAATGAAAAATCTCAGCATCCTCTGGTGTGCTGATATACAGGTAGGACTTTCTTGCAGTATCCTTCTCAGTAATCTGTCTGCTGCTGGATTATGTGTCCTGGACTGTTTAGACCTGTAAATGTCTATAACTTATTAGCAAATAAAAAGCACTGTAAACAATTTTAAAGCAGGTACAGATTCACAAATTTTTTTTTCAAGTTGTCATTTTACCATTCAGTGTCCTGACTGGTAAGGTATAGAATGATCAAGCTGTAGGTATCACCTACTAAAGCGATGACTAAAATTTCACAAAGCTTGTGCAATAGAGTTTTGCATAGAACTATTTTTTTCTCTAAATGATATCTCACTAGTGATAAAGCAAATCAAGGACTTGTGCCTCCTTGCATTTATGATTCAGCTGCAGTGTTGTGAGGTCAAGGCAGTTTTAGGCAATTGAAGACTTGTTTCAACCAGGCAAAAATGTAGTCCTGAATTTAGTAAAGGCATTCTTGCCTAACAAAAATCAACATGAAAACTTTAAAAATAATGAGACTCAAAAGGATTCCGATTACTTTCGTTCCACAATTTCAGATGATAAAAACAAACAGCGATAGGATTTCTAGATCTTAATATAATATAAATAGAAAGATAGACTAGATAAAACCAGCTGAACACTAGTCTGTCCTCAAGACCTAACAGGGAAGTAATAACATGCTTTTGTATATGTAGCAATGACTTTTGGCAGATATGCCTTCTACAATTCCATACTGCGGAAAACCATTGAACCTGATTGACTATTTAATCCATTTCTGAAAGACCATCACTAGAGGGATGCTTGTATTGTTAGTATATATAGTGTATTGTATAGTTAGCCAGAATGACACAGGACTCTCAAAATGCTAGTTGCTGCAGTGCTGATACTTAGTTAGTTTCCTATGTCAAGCTGCAGTAAGTATTTTAAAAGTTATGTAAAAGTGTTGCTGATATTTGCTGCAGACTTTCTTCTGCGAAATAGATGTTGTGATTTGATTATATTAACTCTATTTTGTCCCGAGCAAGAGTACCTTAAAATACAATGGAACACAGTACTTGCAAAAAGGCATCAGTTTTGCAAATATAACAAAAATAAAAATACATTTAACAAAAATAAAATACATCTGCAAACATATATTTGTTATTTATTATTATCTCCTTAGATCTCATGAGATATATGTAGCTTCTTTCAACAGCAAAACACTTTTTAGTGATTCAATATGTTTGTTACAGTATGACAATATTTAAGATCTAACACTAGATTAGTTGATAAAATTCTGAACTACAAGTTATTTGGTAGAACCACACAAATTTTATGTGACACCCAAATTAAAAAAAAACTCAGTTACATGAATGCATTGAGCAGAAAAGGTCAGGTTTATGGAAATCTGTAGTTGTGGTAGACAATAGATGTTACTAAAGAAACTGTATGAAGAATTATAAAGAATATGAAGAGTAATTGGCTTTGTGTGCCATCCATTGGAAACAAAACTTCAATTTCTTTACTATGCGTCTCTCTGTGCACTTTTACATGAAAAAAAGACCATAAGGTCATATAAAAACTGCTCCTACTTTTTTTTTTGCCCTTGGAATACTACAAGGCTGGATCTAAGATGGTAGCTCTAATTATCTCTTTCTCTCATGCATTTTTCCTTTACATTGTCCTCTCCTCTAAACTTCCTATTCTTGATATTTGGATAACTTAAAACTAGATGTGTTGGAATTTGCCAAGTCAACGCTTTATGATGATTGAATTCCTATTTAAAACCTTTGCAAGTTCCCTTATTTTACAAAGTTTGCCAGTGAAAGTGTATTATTTTGACCCCTTGAAAAGTGTTGTAGCATTTTTCCATGCATGGCCTCAAGCTATAAAAGGACTGAAGACCCTTTTAATAAATCTGTTTGGCAGATTTTTTAGAGCCTTGTGTCTTTTTCATTAAAACCCCTTCAATGAGCCTGTGAGAAGAGCCTGGAGTCTTACACAACCAAGACTATATTGTGTGAAAAAATATAACTTTCAAAATTTAGCTACCAACTGCATCCTTCACAAAGAGATTAAATTAATGATATATGGAAAACTTTAATTCTCGATTGCATAATTTTGTGAGTGATGCTTTTGTAAGTGATGCTTTTGTGAGCTTTTCAAGTCTTTTCAAGGTAGTTCTCCATGTATGTACTACTTT
>JAWWEW010000112.1:73816069-73884726 GCA_035583185.1 Anabacerthia variegaticeps | reverse complement strand
AGTGATGCTTTTGTAAGTGATGCTTTTGTGAGCTTTTCAAGTCTTTTCAAGGTAGTTCTCCATGTATGTACTACTTTATATACTGTATCAACAGTCCTTTGTGGCCTGTCATGTAACTTTGCTTCAGGACAGAGGATTTAGTATTGCAGAAGAAAAAAATATTTGTTTGTTACTAATTTTGTATGATATGAAAGTCATCTCTGATTTATTTATTCCATTGCTCTGGCATGTTGTTAGGCCTCTTTTAAGCTTCAGTGTTATGTCCAGTGACATTGTCAATTGTGTCATGACCTAAGACAAATTGTTCTTATTTTATCTGCAAGTACCCCTTCTTACGAGTTAAGCAGCATTATGTACCAGAGGGAACAAGCGCTGACCAGGAAAGTTGCAAGATGTATTTGCATGGCATATGAGATATGTAAAGTTCCTTCTTCATATAACATCCATGTATTCATTTAAATATCCTGTCTTAACTTACCATCTGAAAGGGGACAGGGCTAAGAGCAGTAACAGAGAGGTGAATCATTCCAGGAACCTGTCCAATGGGTAGCGATGGGATTCCTCCTATCAAGTGAGGCACCGAGTTGCCACTCATTTGAAGCTTACTCATCAGTTTCTAACAGACGTCCTTGCTGATGCTAAACACTCTAGTAAAGCTAGTGTCAGTAAAGGTTTGTATTATCTCAAATTAGCTACCAGAGTCCATGAGAGGGCCATTTAAAAAATAACAATGGAATACAAGTCTTCTTTCCTAGGCCTGATGCTCCAGCTAGTACAGAGCCCTGTAGTGACTTCCTGGATGGCTGCTACCAGGATATTACACCTGTACTAGTTACATTACCTCTTTGCAGAATATCAAACCTGTTTCTAGGGCTGGTCTCGCATTCTAATTGGCTTTCAATGGCCTGGAATACCTAGAGGTCTGGGGTGAGGATCCAAATGAAGAGCTTCAGCACTCTGGTGCAGTGGATCATTTACACTGAGACAAAACCTGTCTGCACAGAGGACAGAGCTCTCAAGCCCCAGATATAAGTGATTTGTGACAGTCACCACAAATACCACCATCATCTACTCCTAATGCAGAAGCAGTGCCTTTGATTTGTCTTCTTGAACATACAGATTTGTCTGTCTGCATATACCTGTATGATTGAAAAAGTCAGAGACAACAACTGATGCACTGCACATACTTCTGGCTTCAAGAAAAGGAAAGAAAAGGGTGGGGGGAGTGGTACAGTGTACAAAAATGGCAGGTGAAGGAAAAGGGAGGAGGAGAAAAAAAGCTAGGAATATAAAACAGAAACTATGAGAAGAGAATGAAATAAATCTGCAAGAGTGAATCAATATACAGAAGAGTGGAAATAATCCAAGCCTGGAAGACTTAGGTTAGTAGGTCTGGCAGTGATATCTTTCCCTTCTAGTCCTCTGTTTCTCTTGAATCTAATTCTTAATTTCCTTTTTAAATCCACCAGGACCAAGGAAAGATACTGCCGATGTGAAATGGTCCCAGAAGGAACCAGAAGTCCTAGACTTTGGGAGGCAGAAGGGTGGTCAGAGATGAGCTCTAATTTCAATTTCTCTCTTTCTTTAAAAATCTTCTAAGCATTCCAAGCAGGCTTTTGTGCTTTTGCTGGGAACCTGGTCTTTGGGCAACAGGTAAGTTTCTTTGTGCATTCAGCAGAAAAACTGCCAGTCAAAATGTGCTATAAACAGAAACTGCTTAATTTTCAGAGTGTCTATTTGTTTGTGCAGTTAATATCAACTATAAGCAGCAGCACCAAACATATTTGTTGTCTTTAGGATCCTTTTGCTCATCATTCATTGCTTTGAAGGTCTCTACTCTTCTGGGGCTCCATGGTTTTGCAGACAAGACAACAATCTTATGTTTTGCCTTTCCATGCTTTTACAGTCTCAGTATAGCTATCTAATTCTTCTCAAACATCTTCCAAATGTCCTGCCTTGACTTCCTTTTATCTGCTGTACTTGGACTCTGAAATGCAAAGAAATGTCTCTTTGATATACAACAGATAAAATAGGAGAAGGTCACGATGACGAAATTAATCTGCAGACTATGAAGCAGGTGTTCCTGATGAATAAGTATGATATCAGTGGTGAGCTGAACAACCTTTATCCCAGTAAATGTCCCTAATGCTCACAGATCACCCACTGATCCATCACTCTCCACTCGAAGATGTGCACTTTTCCATGCAGCTTCCCTTTCTCCTTTCACGACACCTACTCAGATGCTCCAGTCCAGGGTTGGTTTGCCTGGTTTAGAGCTGGATTATGAGGTAGAAAGATGTTAAATAGGACTGCACCCTTGGTTTATGTGAATTTAATGAAGATTATAAGATAAGAAGAAATATAGAAATGAGAACCACTGCTTCTGCATTATCCTCAAATACACACATCCAGTGATGGTGGGTGAAGGGATGGTTGTGACCTGTCAATGTCTGCTTGCAGCCCAAAAAGCAAATTATATTCTGGGCTGTATCAAAAGAAGTGTGTATCAAAAGATCAAGGAAGGAGATTCTGCCCCTCTGCTCTGCTCTGGTGAGACTCTATTCAGGTCTGGGGTCCTCAACACAGGAAGGACATGGGCCTGTTGGAGTGAGTCCAGAGGAGGCCACAAAGATGATCAGAGGGTTGGAGCACCTCTTGTATGACGAAAGGCTGAGAGGACCAGGTTTGTTCAGCCTGAAAAAGAGAAGGCTTTGGGGTGACCTAATTGCATCCTTTCAATACCTGAAGGTACCCCACAAGAAAGATGGAGAGGGACTTTTTACAAGAGCATGTGGTGACAGGACAAGGAGGGATAGTTGCAAACTGAGAGAGAGTAGGTTTAAGTTAAATATTAGGAGGAAGTTCTTTACTGTGGGGGTGGTGAGGCACTGGAACAGGTTGTCCAGAGAAGCATGCCCCATCCCTAGAGGTGTTCAAGGCCAGGCTGGATGGATCTCTGAGCAACCTGGTTTAGTGAAAGGTGTCCCTGTCCATGGCAGGGGTGTTGGAACTAGATGACATTTAATACCCCTTCAATCCAAACCATTATATGACATATAATAATATATGTTGAAAAGAAAATGTGGCTCTAGTTTCTAGACCCTTAATTGCCTGAGTAAAGCAGTGCAGAAGAAGATTATGAGGATTTTGAAGGAAGATACATATCATCTTATACAGTTACACTTGAGTGAGACTCTGAGCAAAATTCTAAGAAACTACTTCTATATTAACAAAGTGGCTGTTGTTGACAAGTGAAGCATGTGGTGGAAGGAGATTGTTGTCAGTGTAAATGGTGGTTACTGGAGAAGGGCTGTCACTGAGATAAAAATGAGGTGAAAAGGCTTCAGTTGGTGAAAAATGACATTGGCAAAATTGGTTCATTTCAGTTGGGGGGTTGCAGTAGGAGTCCCTAGCTGTCAGTACATGCTATTCAGTAGTGTGGGTTATCAGACACATTTTTCATTTGTTGAATGTTCTGTTAAGGGCATAGATAATACTATTAAGCCTATCCATAAAAAGCCAGTGGAAACATTTATAAATCAAATATTGAGAGTCCTGTTATGTACTGACATTTTTCCACACGCACAACTCTTGTTGACATCAGCTCTGCACAGATAGAGTGTGGCTTGTGAGAAGTTTTATCCTTTACACGTTACTAGTGCTTTACTTATTGGATAGTGGGAACAGAGTCTGCAAAAGCCTTAGGTTTTCTGAAATCTGAAGCATTATTGGGAGATGTTTTTCCTTATTCAACTGCCTTTAAAGCCTTGTCTCAGAATGCTCACTTACAGCCTTGGGAAATGAGCTGCAGCAGACCTTTGTTGCAGCATTCCCTAGATGCATTGTGTTCTGCTGTCCTTCCACACAAAAGTGACAGTTGCAGTAATAAAGGACAACTAGAAAATTGACAGGAGATAATTATTATCTTGCTAGGGTCCAGTTTCAGACTTAAGTAATTTCAAGTTCTAAAAGAAGCGACAATTTCAATGAAGTACAGAAGGTAGGGGACAAAAGTTTACTCACAGTAGCTTGGAAATAATTTCTGATGGTGAAATTTTTTTTTGCTGGTTTTGATGAGAAATATTCACTCAAAATTGTAGGTGGTTTCCAGGAAACTGTTACAGTTGATGTGATCATTATATTTAAAAAGTGATGATGAACATAACACTGTTTTCATATCTGGTTGTCATTCACAAAAATAACAAGTGGGCATCAGCAGGCTGCAGAAGCTCTTGCAATTACACTGGTGATAGGAAGCTGTGAAAAGATAAAACTTTTTACACTCTATGTTATAAGATTGTAGGATGGGCTCTCAACAGGGATCTTCATCTCACAGACAAATGTCATTTACATCAACTAGACCCTTTCCAAGAGAAGGAGAAAGATTTTCAGTGTGTGCTCTTTCTCACTGACAGAAATTTCATGTATGCTTATTTACTTTGGCATAAAACAGAAAAAAACCCAATTAAACAGCAGAGTTTGAAAGGAGTAGTATTCCTCAAGGTCAATGACAAAAAAAATAAATAGAGAGTATAAGATAAAAGGATAAACTTATAATTTGGTCTCTGTATAATAGCAACCTCTCCCCTAGAGAGAGAAGGAAAAAGTCATGATACTGTTCAAGTCATTCAAGTCATTTGTACTGTTTCAGAAAAGGCAAGTAGTCACTTGGAGTTGGCATTTGTGCTGAAGTAGAAATTGCACTTAATATGTCAGGTATAATCACAGCTTACGGGAGTCTCCAGGACTTGGAAGAGGCCACAGGTTAGGACACATGAGGTTTCTTCATTATCTGTGGTTTTGTGATGCTAGTTTATCACTTTCTAAGCCTGTGTTTGAGGTAGAATGTAGCAGCAAAGAATAAAATATCTGTGCTGATTAATTTTGAATGGCTGTAGCAATTCATATAACCAAGATGCTACTGCAGCTCCAGGTTCTTGCACAAAAATATGTTGCTCAGTTTTCCCTCAAGTCTAGGAAATCGAGATGACTGTAAAGCATCTTCTCACCTGCATGGGGATGGCCCATGATGTTCTCTGTTTTGTAGAGCTACTTGCAAGGATCTATTCCATGAGAGTAGCAATTGCTGTAAAACTAAACTGTTTTGCCAGAAAATGTATTTTTTCAATCAAAATTGAAATACAAATAGAAATAAGAGTAAAAAAAATCAGTGGTTAGACTTGATGACCCTAAAGGTCTTTGTCAACCTAAATGGTTCTATGATTCTGTGAGTCAGTGAAAACTGCTGTTTAAAAGAAGTCTATGCAATGTAACAGAGATGTGAGTGTTGCATGTACTATGGCACAGTCTGAACTACTGCAGCTGTTGTGGGCAACAAGTGCAGTAAATATAAAAGAATCTGCACTACAGCATGTCCTAAAAAATTTGACAAATATCCACACGATGTTAGGCTTGAAGTTATCTCCTCATAGTGCTGAATTTCAGGCTGTCACAGTTCCTTTCAGCTGCTTTTATATTCCAAGACATGTACATTGTGAATAATAATTTCCTATTAAATACTGAATAACTCAGAAATACAAAGGCAATTTTATACTGTTTTTTTCCCCCTAGTTGTATTGAAGAGTTCTTATTACTTGTTACTCAAATTTTAATTCTAGTACAAATCTATTTCCACTAAAGACCATGTTTACATATCACTCTGTGGAGTTTTGTCTGCTCTTTGTGCATTTCTATTTCATGGACAATTGAAGAAATTGTAGAAATATTATAACACACACACAAAAAAAGGGGTAGAAAACAACTGGATACAAAATTCTGGTTCAGACACAGTACCTACTGCAACTTTCAAGATGTTTATTGCGTTTTCACTCTAAAACTATTATTGTAATAAAATTAGCTAATTAAAATAGTTTACCTAAATATGCTAAAAAGAAAACCATATACTGAGTAGAAAGAATGCTCTGTTGCCACAATGGAGAGTGCTATGTTCCCCTCTCTGCCACAGGTATCCTAGACCATATGGGATCATGCTTAGCATGTAAAGCTGAGGGAAGAAGGAATAGGAGGGGCAGTTTGCCGTGATGGCATTTGTCTTCCAAAGCAGCCATTAGGTGTGGTGGATCCCTGCTTTTCTGGAGGTGGTTGAACACCTGCCTGCCCATGGGAAGTGGTGAATGAATTCCTTGGGACTGTGTGGATCCGAGTTGCTGGCTAGGATTAAACCACAACACTATCCCTGTGACTTTAGCCTTACCCCTGTAACTTTCTGAGTGTCTTCCTGCCTTTGTGAGTGTTCTCTAGGCCAGTCCAAGGTTCTTCTCATAATTAAAGACTGAGCAGGTTCATTAAATGGCTTAAAGGCGAATGTCATCACTTGGAGCAAAAAATTCTAGCTCCAGACCCCGCTCGTAACAGCCACTATCCTTGAGATGCAAGGCAGAAACATAGATGTAGAATGACAGAACCCTGCTCCATGGTTGAACACTGGGGAAAGAGTCCCTGGAGATGTTTGGAGAAACCTTGGGGATGTACTGAGAAACCATCTCTCTAAACACAAGGGTGAGTAGACCAGTTTCTTATTGTCTCACTGCTTGGGTGAGCCCTTAGTATAGGCAGAATCACCAGAGCTTTTCTTCTAATTGAGATAAGTTGAATGAACATAGATGTAATTGTTGACAGTGCGTTTGTACTTTCCCGAGTTTGTTTTTTGCTGCTCTTTGGTTTCATCAAAAAGAACAGCGATGCTGACTGATTAAGCAATTGAGTTCCTATTGCTTTTAAACAGAGCTACCTACAAGCTTACTGGCCAGTTTCCTAAAGTGCTGGTAGATCTTGTTGCAAATGGTACCAACCACTCTCAAGCAGGTCAGGCAATAAAAACGCAGCCAACGTTTCTCTGCCACAAGCGAAGCAGAGAAAGAGGCCACCGTGCATCAAGCAGAAAGATGAAAGCCATGCCAGCTATTAATGGGGACTAAAGTGTACTACAGCATGCATTTCCATGGCAAACTGAAAAGACCCTGTGTGAAGAAGCATGGGAATAGTTTTTAATATTTTACTTCCCTGTGAATGCTGCTCTCAGTTTTCAAACACTCATATTCATGAGAGGTAGTATTCTTAGCCATAAGGCACTTTATGGACGTTAATTTAATGGATTCTTTTTTTTTTTTGTTGTTTTTACTGATCCTTTGATCTTTCAGAAGGCTCACAGATGTCCTGCATATTAAAGTCACAAACTCAGGGCAGCCCAGAATTAATCAAGAAAGGTGTCTCAAAAGCAGTTATATTGTATAATTGTATTATTCACCCTCATGTTAATATAAGAGCTTTTTGATGATGTCAACATACCTGTGGTTGTAGAAGGTCAGAGGCAGCTGTACAAACTGTTGTCTGTCCTAGGATTAGCTGAGAACCTACTTGGCCTGTGGTATAAGACAAATCAGTCCAGGTCCTTGTAAGAGAGCAATGCATAGGAACAAGGCTCCTGGAGTTAGACATGCTGCTTCTTTGTTTCTCTTGAACAGTATCCTTTTGCTGCCCCCTATTTAAGGACTCAAGTTCTTCTTTGATATTTCTAATCTGTCTCCATATCTATATAGAGATTTAAAAGCACAGGTGTATCATCTTACTGCAGACACACAAACAGCTTGGTTGGATCACCAGGTAACAGATGTAGAAGTCAGTGGAAACTCAGTAATACATGATCTAATACTTGCAGATATGTTTGAGGTTAGCTTTGAAAGGGTTTTCTGTGCACATGGAGCAGTGTTTGCAAAACTGTACAAAACATTGTGTGAAAACTGCAGGTAGTTTTTAACCACAGATTCTTGGACTGGGAAACATATATTGAAGAATAAGTGCATTCAAATAATTTTTAAACAATTCTTACATGAAGTCATCCCTGTGTACCCTGATTTTTGCTCTGAAAATGGTTCTAATGTTATGATACCTCTTCAGTGTTGTAATATATTTCATATATTCTCAACAAGTTAGTATTGTAGGATTTACTATTTTAAGTTTCTGTTCAAAGGTTTCAGATGCGAAGTTCTGTTGAACAAAATTACAAATATGGCTATAACTCAAAGATCCATGCAGTTTCTCAATGTTTCCAAAACCAGAAAAAAGAGAAAACTTTATGCTGAATTACTTTAATGTGATATTCAGCTATTGGCTGTTGTTTGTGGTTCATCTCATGGAAGCAATCTGTAGTGCAGAAACTAATATTCTACAGAGAGAAACAGACTAAGCTGGAGAGCGCAGACATGGTGGCAATCAAGAGAAAAGACATAATCCTGTTTCATGCCCATTTGCTGGTTGAATTTCCCTTTGCAGACTCAAAATCCCACACTGCAGGTACTTTCAAAATTAGCTCTCCTTTCAGGGGGGTCTAGTGTAATAGTACTTAAGTAGGCTTTTCTGAACTGAATTATCTGTTTCAATTTTATGTTTGGCTTCAGCAATTGTATAACTGTCTCTCTAGGATGAAAAGCTCAATTTCCCTACCAGTCATGCTCTGTGTGTACCCTTTACCCACTATAGAGCTTGGCAACCTTTGGCAGCCTGCTCCTGGCAGCTGGATTTTCCCTCTCTGCCAGGTTCTGCTCTTTGCAAATTCTTGAAACCAGATAATTGCCTGGGAAGTTAAGATAGAGAGTCTTGGATTTCTTTAAAAATTTAAATCAAAATGGTTAAGCTAAGGGACCTCTCCAGTATATTCTGTGAACTATATATGTCCAAGCTGATTATAGGACTTCTGTCTGTTATCTGTTCCCAGAAAGCTGTTGATACTGCTCCCAGCAGTTCTGCACTTGAGAACACCAGGATTTGTAATAAGACAGATTGAACAGCCTATTTGCTACTAAAGTAAAAAGGAGCTTCCAGAAGCAGTAAGCTTGCTCCCCCAGCACAGAGTGACTTCATTTTACACTCGTCTACCAGATCCAAGATTTAAAAATGTAAAGGTTGCAGGAATGCAAAATGATATGTCTATGACTTTTGCCATTATGCCTCTGAAATTAATGAAAAGGAAGGAGTTTTGTTTTCCTCAGACATTACAATCAGTCTTTAGTTAACCAAGAACAAATGTGCTTTGCAAGGATGCTTTAACATGAGGTCTGTTAAAGTACTAGTAGAAATTTTCTAAAGTCATGGGACTCTCAGAGACAGAGTAATTAATGCACTTTTTTATTGGAGAACCCAGGCCAGTGGTACTAGACAATAGCTTGCATAAGCCTCCCTGCACATGAGAAAAAAACCCCCTACCTCCCCATGTAAAGGTGAAAATCTTGGGTTCTAATCCTAGTCCTGAATATGGCTTATGTATTTCCAATTCAAATTAAACAGGAAAACTAAATACTACTGTAAGCAGAAACCTGACACCATGCCTCTGAGTCTGGAAAGCATCCTTAGTAAGGGCATCACAGTCAAAATGAGTTATATTTATTCCTTACCTTGTCCCACAGCTCATGGGTTTCTCTTCTGTACCCCTCCTACCTGCAAACACCATGTCCTAGCTTCCCCATTCCAACCCCTGCTGTGCCAGACTATATTGCTGGAGCAGGGGAACATGGCATTTTACTAGGAATTAAATCAGTTGATGCAAACAATCAGGTAATAAGACCAGATGCACCTGAAGTTCAAGGATTCCTGCTGGCTAAGCTGGCATGTTAAAGGATGATGCCACCTGTTCTATCAGCCAGATTGTGCTGAACATGTGTCTGATTTCTTTAATTTTAAAGCAACATGGAAACTATTTAGTCTCAATAAGAACTGTAATTCAAATCCGCTGCACTAAAAAACGAGTCTAAACACAGTATTTTTAAATGTAAATCCACTTAGGTTAAACCTTGGATGAAATTTGCCATGAAACTAACTGCATAATATAATTGATATAATAGCAATAATTTAGTTACTTTTCACTAAATAACTCCTGATTAAAATGTGAATTTGGTTAGAAGTGCATTTACTAAAATGTTTACAGATGTGATCTTATTTAGGGCTTGATATATCTGTAGAAAGAATCACTTTAACTTTTACAGTTGTTGGACAACAGCAGCAGTGGCTTTTTAAGAGATGTGTGTGGTGTGACAGCCCAAAGGCAAATACAGTTTTTTAGGGTGGAAAATAACTTCTAAATTTATTTTTCCTATTTCAACTTATTTCTGAATTTCAACGGACAATACTGCAATGTATGTCTTTAATTGACAAACGGAAACGTTCTAAAAAAGGGTACAAAGAGATAAAACTAAGCTTGGAAAAAGCAGCTCAAACACAAGCCCAGAGCTCCATCTGCTGCTGGGCTGAGGTGGGGGAGAGGCTCAACCTCTGCGGAGCCACAGCAAGAAAAGCTCTCTCTGGCACCCTGGTGCTCCAACATCGCCTCTGCTTTAAAGGTGTTTTAAAGCTAAAAAGATGTCTCTGTTATTTAGGAATAGGAATACTTTTAATACATACACACACACACACATATAAAATAGAGTCATACCTATAGGAATAATATAAAGATTCTTTTCCTTTCTTTCAGTCCCTTTATTTTAATTTTCCTCTTTTCTTACTTGTTTTTTTGTTTGGCACCTTAAGAGCACTAGAGGCACTTGCATAATGTTTTTGTATAATGCAATGTATGAGAAAAAATTTCCTACAAAATTTTGTGATGCAAACCCAAATCTCTCTTGGGCTTCCCCATCTCTACAGTTTATTTCTGCATTTTCAGGAGTGAACATCTTCTGTAAATGCTGCAGTGGGACAGATATTCTGTCTATTATTCTTGTGCTCTGTATTCACCACCGTCTCTCTCCTCTGCATTTTGGTTTCTCAGTACCTTGCTTAACAAGGACGTATTGAGGACAGTGCAGTATTGCTGCTTGCCAGATACAGTACAAAACTGAGAATCCTCAGCATCTCTACAAGTGACTCCCTCCTTGCATTCTAAAAAGTGACCAGAAGGCTGAAATGCTTCAGAAACTCTGACAATAATCTTAGAAATGCATACAGTGCATAGCAAAATAAATTGTAGTTCATACTATACTATAAACAGAGCTGAATACATAGAGAGAGATAATCTGAAATTTAGAAACACACTTTAATCAGAAGAGATATTCTTATTTGTTTTCATCGAAAATAAAACCCCCTCAGATAGGGGTTCCTCCTAATCCAGTTGGGTTGGACTAGCTGGTTTTTAAAAGTCTCTTCCAAGTCAAACCATTCTTTGATTCTGAGAAGTGCTCTGAGATAGCTTTGTGATGTCTACCACAAGGTGTTAAGTGGAGATGCCTGGAAAAATCACTAAAAAAAAAATTAGTTGGGAACTAAAATGCTAATCCATGAAGTAAAGTGATGTAAAGCTAAGCTTTCCACTTGAAAAAGCCAACATTTAATTCCAAAGACAGTATTTTTAAAATTTTATGGGGCATAATGCGTTCCAGGGTACATTCTACAGTATATTACAATTCTATTTCTGTTCCTAAGAGTAAGAACAGATTCTCTTTCTCACTCTGCACCTTACATGATCTTTCCATGTTACAACAGAATACAAATAATCTTCTCTGGTGATTTTTTGCATTAAGTTTAATCAATACTCAGCTTGAGAAGAAAAGTGGAAATATAGTGCTAAGTATAGATGGAATACCTGTTGCTGACATCAAGATTTCGTCTTCTTGAGCTCAAATTTCCTTAGTGCAAAGTGTAAGCATTTTAACAGAGGCTCTTTTCCCTTTCTTCCATCTTGAAGAAAACTGTTTTCAAAATCTGGGAATGAATTCTGCAAACTTGAGCTTTGTCACCGAAGACATCCCTTCTCTTTGAAACTCCAGTGGGTGGAATAACTAACCTGTTTTTCCCTTGCATTCTGGTAATTTGCATGTTCCCAGTAGTAGTTACTAACTCTTGGAGGAACCTTTTCTGAAGTAGGAGTAACAAAAGCACCAATATTAACAGTTTCTCACATTACAGCAATACTTATGAAGGTTACATACATATTGTCCTTCTGGTTTTCAGGTAATTTCAGGGAACATTTTGAACATTGGGTGCTTTTTATTTTCTCAGAACTGTAAATAATTTCATGAAAACACAGACACCATTTAATTGAAAATCTATTTTGCATGGAACAGAAAACTGACAGCTTCTTTTTTCACTTAGCAGTTATACTACCTATTCTAGACATGCATAGGACTGAAACTGCTGCCTTCTGTCCTGCATAGTCTTAGACTGCTGCACTTGCCTCCCCCTCCCTCTTTTGTACATCATGCATCTGCCCCTGGCAGATGTCCCTTTCCCTGGGGATTTCAGTCTTCTGTATTGTGGCTGTCTTAAATATTGTTCCATTGTTTCTATTACTTTTGACTCCTTTCTCACTTCTTTCCAAACTCTTCATTTGTGAGTTAGCAGGTTATGGTGCCCAGAAAGTGGAACTACATTTTAGAAGGTTATGGTCTTTTTCTACAGGTTGGTTTCATGGTTGATTGAACAGGTCCAGCTTTTCTAGCTTTGAGCTCTTGTTCACATAGCCACCCACAGACACCTCATGGTGCCCGAGGTGCCTCACAGTATCCTACCAGCCTCCAGTCACCACTCTGGAAACTACAGCTGTCTTTGGGGTCCTGTCCCATAGGATGTCTTAGATAACCTCGTGTTTTTTGAATGGCTAAAGATGTGCCTCTTAAAGCCACCAAATATCTTGACCTGGATTTGAGCCTTTTCCATGCTTTCAAGTGAGAAACTGCTCAATTTAATTCTCTAATCCTGGAAAGGAGCCAGAGTGATTGCATGACTGGGTACATTTGAGAAACCTTTGAAGAAGGGTGTCCGCAGTTCCTAGCTGCTCTTGGGGGTTTCTCCTCATGATAACAGTGCAAAGAAGGAACATTCTTGGAGTGGAGGTAAGGCTTTAACAGGGTCAAACAAATCAGGTGTGTCTTCGAACAGCTGATTCTCCTCTGTCAGACTACTCACAGAATCAGAGAACCTTAACCACGCTATTGAAAAAGTACTTTTAGTCTCTTCCTTTCCAGGTTGCTGTAAGAAAACAAACACAATAGCAATGTATACTAGCAACTGTAGGCTTGACTTCAATGAGGATTTTATTTCATAAATGACAATTGTAAGTCTGTTCTATTTGTTCCAGAGTTCATTTATCTAATCTTCTTCTATATATTCAACAGTAAATTACAGCCCAGATTTGCTGCCTGGTAATTAATCACCTGCTTTGACTGGCTGATCTTCTTCTGGCAGGCCTTAAATGTAATTTTATCTTTAAGGTCCCATATGTTGGCTAAGCACTCTATTGGATATAATCTAATAGATGGTTCCAAAGAGACTACAGTTCCCTAGATACTTTTTTTTTTTTAAATATTATAATACATGAAGATGCTGACTAATTGCCCTTTACTTTTAATGAGTAGTTTTTATGTGTGGTCTTATAGGATTAAACTAGAAATTTTTAGACATAAATGCTTTATAGTTCAAGTCATGGAAGAATTACAGATGTAACCACAATATAAAGAGTAGAATTCAACAGTTTTTTACAAATGTCCTTTTAGTGTTGAATCAAACTACCTATAATCTTGAAACCAGTCAGAATGGATTAAAATGAAACAAAATACGTTATTAAACTAATCAAAATAAGGACAGACTAAAAATGTGTCAATGGGCATTCAGTGATGGTCATTGCTTGCAGTTTGCTGTATTAGTTTCATCATTTGGGCTTTTAAGTGTATTTAGTTTGCTATACTTTATATACTCACATACACCAAAATTTTAAATAATTTACAGGCTATTGCAAGACTTCAAGTAGTAACCTCTGTGGTCCTTGCTCTTTCTAGTTATGTTCCATTCCAAGATTTTTTCCACTCTAAGAAGAAACTCTTGTGCATGTTATCTTGCTAAAATTTCACTGTGTGAAAAAATAAGTACACATTTTGTGCACAACATTTTTAGATCACACATATTTAATATCCAGCCTTTGTGTGCAATACTCATATATTAGAGTCACTGAACAGAAACTGAATGATTTATTTCAATTGGTCCAAATTATTTTTTTCCATAAGGTAATTCTGACCACATTTTTGAGACTTGCTTGATTAAAAGCTTGAATTCAGAACAAAACTTCAAAGTAAAATTTCTCACTGTGGAAGTTGTGGGTTTGCACAGTCCTGGTCAGTAGTTAGTGGCCAGCGTTTCTATTTTTATCCATGAAAACATTTAATTCAGCTTCAAAATTGTCAAAGTGTTTCTTTTTCACTTTGATTGGCCAATGCTCTTTTATCTGATTGCTTTCTCATTGTTCTCTCTTTCACACTGCCTCCTCTTACTAGAACAGCTGACCTCTAGAATATTTTTAGAGTTATGTAACTAAATATGTTATTCATTCCCATCCATGCAAATAGAAATATACCATTAACCTTCTTCCATGGCTGAAAACCTGAGGTGCCCGGTTCCCAGACATCTCAAAGTAACAAAATTGACTGGGAACCCCTGTTGCAGACATAAGACATCATTAGAAGAAAGATGTTTGATGGCATCCTGCTTTATTAAAAGACAGAATTTCCTTGTTACACTTGGGGAAGAAAGAATGTCACGTGGTGGTGTCCATAAAGGCTGCTGACTCATCTTTTCATTATTCCTCTGCTGTTTCTTATCATGTCATTCTTGGCTCCCCATGAAGTGTAGAGCCGTGTTAAAATAAGTCATCAGTGGTGTGGCTGGTTAACTGTGGCTGGCCACCAGGTGCCCACCAGGCCATTCTCTCACTGCCCTTCCTCAGGAGGATAGGGAAAAATGCCATGAAAAGAGCTTGTAGGTTAAGGACAAGGACATCACTTACTAGTTACCATCATGGGTAAAACAGTCTTGAATTTGGGGAAATTAATTTAATTTGATTTCAATTAATGACAGAGTAGGATGGTGAGAAATAAAAGCAAACCCACCTTTACCCACTTCTTCCCCTTCTTCCCACACTCAGCTTCATCCATGACTCTTCTAATACCTTCCTGAGTGGCACGGGGACATGGGAAATGGGAACTGTGGCCATTCCATAACATTTCTCTGCCACACCTTCTTCCTCATGCTGTTCCCCTGCTCCAGTCTAGGGGTTACTCCCATAGGATAGAGTCTTTCATGAACTTCTCCAGTGTGTGTCTTTCCCACAGATTTCAGCCACAACACCTGCTCATGCATGGGCTCCTTTCCACAGGCTACAGTTTTCTTCATGGTATGTGCACCTGTTCCAGAATGGGGATCCTCCACAAGTGGCAGGTGGATCTCTGCTCCACTGTGGACCTCCATGGGCTGCAGAGGGACAGCCTTCCTCACCATGGCTTTCACTATGGACTGCAGGGGAATCTCTGCTCTGGCACCTGAAACACATCCTCCCCCTCCTTCTCCACTGACCTTGGCATCTGAAGTGTTGTTTCTCTCACATGTTTTTTCTCTAACAGCTGTTGTGCAGTGCTTTTTACCCTTTCTCAGATATGTTACCAGAGGTCCTACCAATGTCACTGACAGACTCAGCTCTGGCCAGTGTCAGGGCTGTCTTGGAGTTGGCTGAAAGTGGGTCTGGCCGTCACAGAGGCAGCTCCTGATGTCTTCTCACAGAAGCAACTCCTGCAGTGCCCTCTGATAACAAAAAGTGTTTAGTTATCCCAGTGATCAAGTAACCAGAACTTGCTCTGTGCCACTCTGCAGTGAAAAAACAACTACAGATGTACAAGCAGGGCAGTGGCAATGAGAACTGGGGGTTCAGTTTACCCCAATATTGGACTTTACACAAGAAAAGGCCAACTTATATAGAACATAAAAAAAAAAGGGAGAAAAAACAATTCATGACTTGAAGATTATTTCTTACAGCTCAGAAGGTCCATCTATTTGCAACAATAAGACCAAGAAGTGCTTTTCATCAGGAAGAAGGAATAATGAAGCTTTTACTAAAGAGTTTTTCAATCCAGAAGAGAAAAATATCATAAGAATTAACAACTGGAAGCTGAAACCAGGGAAGTTTAATTTAGGAACATAGCAGACCACAAACAGTGAGAGTAAATAACACTGAAAGGAACTACTAAGAAAGCAGTGGATTCTCCATAATTTTAATTTTTATGAAGCAGTACCTTATGCATTGTTCTTCAGAAATGCAATTGTTACTACCTATGGTAAATTTACTTTTGATGGAAAGCTTTGTTGTATTTTTATTTGGGTTATATCTTCTAGGTTTTTTTGTTATTCGTGTGTTGTGAAAGTTGACAAGAACTGTACTTTATAAATGAGAACATTGGGATAAAAAAGTTTTTTTAGTTATGGAAGGAAGAAAATTTGTAAGAAATGCTATATAACAGAATTTGGACAATACTCTCGGGGGCATGGCGTGATTTTTGGGGATAGTCCTGTGCTTTGGATTCAATGATCCTTGTGGGTCCCTTTCAACTCAGAATATTCTGTGATAAAAGGGGTAATGTACACCTTAAAACTTTCCTCTGAAGAATGGGATGGCTGGAAGTTAAATTGGAACTAGCAGCTGCCAAAGCTTTCTTTGAATCCATGTGCTGAAGCTAAATCTCATCACAATTTTCCTCCCTGCTAACAATTTCCCTCAGTCTCTGTGAAAGCACTGTTAGTGCAGTCACAGACACCTAAATTGTGAAACCAGAGTGAAAAGAATAATGTTCTTGAAATTTATTCAAGAGGATTCTTGTTGGAATGTGGGAATGGGAAACGTGGGAATCAATGTGACAAATTAGTGGACTATGATAGAAAACCCAGTTTGATTTTGAAAGGATTTTCGCAAAGGAATTTTTGCTATGAAGATGATAAAGTAGCAGCAAACCACGAGAGCAGAAAATTGACCAAATTGTTTCTACCTATGTTTCTCTCTATTTGAATGCCACATTATATAGATATGACACCTGAGATCTGTATTCCAGGGGACTGGAAGGACCTGCAAGGCACCCGTTGGATCCAGCAATGAGATCTGGTTGTTGCAATTTCAGTTGGTGGTTGTAGTTCTGTCAAAGTAGTGGTCGCAGTGTGGATCCATCAAGGTGGTGGTGGAAGCCCTGGTAGCAAGGGAAGTCCCAAAAGTCAAAGTTTAATATGCTCGGGTTCAAGTGGGAATGCCTCCAGTACCTCCTACGGGGCAGGGAGTTTTACACTGGATGATGTAATACTGTGAGTTACTGGATATTAGGAATTTTTGACACCTTCTAAGATATTGCAGCTGTCTCTTCCTCAGTAGGGCTGAGGGTCCATCATGGCTCACTATGGCACATCAACAAGAGATGAATACTTTCGTGCTGTGCCTGAATGTTCCAGGGAGTTATGACAGCTGAATCATCTGTGTATGGAAAAACACAGATCTGGATTTGCCTCTTTCCTTATCTTTTTTAACACCCAGCTTGTAACCTGATGTGTCAGATGTGCCTTCAGCACCTGCCATGGGTGGCCACTGCACATTGTTAGCAAAACACTCCACTGATTGAGCCTTTAGTATCAATAGTCCAGTCTCTTCCAGCACCTGGGAGGTCCCTGCAGGTGGTTGAATGTTTGAGCCATTAATCCTTGGCAGTTCAGTATGTTTAAAGAAGGCAAAACACCAAAAAGCCTTTTGGAGAGAAAAGAAAAGAAAAGGTGGACACCATCTTTTTGTGTTACCTGGGACACCGCATTGATACCCTGAGTTCACTGGGAAATTGTCAGGGCAGATCTTCTGCACAAAGTCTGCAGTTCTGTCTAGCCTATGGAAATCATGGTTTCTACAGGACCTGCACTTGAAGGGCTGCCTTCTGCTGCAGCTGCCACAGATGTGCCAAAGAACTGCATCTGGAAGAGAGAATAGACTGATGCAGGATGATTTTTTTTCTGTACTAATTGATTTTCTGCATAGGTTTCAAAGGTAAAGGGAGGAAATCAGTTGTTTCTGACCAATCCAAGCTAAGAGCTCTTGTTTCTGTAATAATGTATTTCTAGATGGATAGAACTGAATCCTAGTAATGATGAGATATCACTATATGCATTTTGTGAGCCCTTTTCTCTTTAAAAAATACAGTAGAATTTTTCACAAGAAAAAGAGTTGGCAAAATCTGGAGGCCTCTGCAGTTACTTGTGGTTTAATTTAGTACTTCCTAATTTCAGAGCAATGTGAATCAATGAATAAGTACCAAGCAATTTTTCTGTATTATGAACAGTGAATAAACATTCACTAGCCAGTTTCTTTGCTGCCTTTCTACACTGTATAGCATCTTTTATACATATACATATATTTATATATCCTCTTGTCCAATATAAAATGTTTATTTGGCCTTCTTTTGTCTTCTAGAATTGGAACAACGTTATTAAACACTAGCATTCTCATATTAGAAATGCTCTGTACATCATAGACTTTCAGCCATTCTTGCTTAACCCCTAGAGCCATTCCTGCTCTAACCACTTGATTAAAATCCACACTGAACTAAGACTGCTATAACATCATGAACAGAAAGCAATGTACAGTCAGCGTAGTGGAGTAAGGAGTTGCACAATGATGCAATTTAAATTCTTTGACATTTTAAGACAGTGAAATATGCACATGAAACTCCCAGCCACTATTTACAAATAATTAATAATATTTTTTTTGTTTGTTTAAAAGAAATAGAGAAAGCAAGCAAACAAGAACAAAAGGAAAGATCCAAGGGAGGTAAGTTCCCTTGGAATTACATCAAAATATGTATTATTTTCTTGACATCTTTTAGGAATTTCAGAATTTAGAAATTTTTTGAATGTTAAAGCAAAATTGTGCATCAGCAGAATTAATGCTGGAAATGTTACAGGTCTTTGTGACAGCTACTATGTTATCATGTCATGACAAAAACAAGTTGGAAAGATGGGTTTGGTAATTGGCCACAAGGACCAACATCCAAAGATAAAAAGGTCTCTTTATGTACAGGGTACATTGCCCCAAGCTGGTATTACTGTATAATTTTTGCAGATTTAAATTCTTGCATTGACAGGTTTTTCTGAAGAGCTGCGTTTTTGATGCTAAGTGGTAGAGAATCTCCTGTAGAAGGCAGCTAAGGAAAGAAAGGGGCAGGCATGATAGAGAAAACTGAAGACAGCAGAGCCTAATGGAGCACAAAATGAATTTTGTCTGCCAGAGGCAGCATTTGGCAACAAGGAAAATTTGCAAGTATTTTGAGGCTACAGAATTTGGGACCTTTAGGGCTCTGTCTTATTATCAACATAGTTGCTTAGTCCAATTACACAAAACATTTCAACCAACTAGTTAACACCAAATGACAGTAGAAATAAAAACAAAAGACAGGAGAAAAATAAAAGCAAGCATGGTTGTAACACCCATACTTGCAAGCACACTCACATGGAAGGGCTCCAAAAATTTCTAGTAGCTGTAGAAGTTTCCATCTCTTTTTATGCTCTTCTTTCAGACCTGGCTGAATAGATCTTCAGTCTGTGTGCAAGAATCTTTCCATCTTCAGCTGCTGGGGAAGTGAAGACAAAAAAATGATACTAAAGGCATTGAAAAAGCTACTAATTAAACTTTAGAAACTCTGAGGACATAATGGACATTGAAAATAACTAAATTGCTAGGAGTCTCTTAGGATTTAGAAAAAACACGAAAGAAGGATGAAGCATTAGGTAGTGTTGGAAAAGGAGGTATAGCAAGTTGTACAAGGAGGAAGGACTGAAGAGAGGATAGAGGAAGGAGGGATAGAAACTGAGGGAAGACAGACTTGCAGTGTAGAGACTAAAGGGAGAGATAGATTTGGAATCTGGTAGCAGAAAGAAAGGGGAGCAACAAGGAAGGAAAGGAGACTGAAGAATAGCAAAGAACTGAAAAAACAGTAAATGAAGAATGAGCATGACAGATATATATTCTTTGAAAGCAATACATTTCCATATCATAAATGCAAGACCATAGTGATTTTGCACAGCCAAACTTAAATAAATCAACATTCCTTTTCTACTGGTCATAGGTATAATTGGCCTGTTCTTGATTCAGTGTTTCATTTTACGTGGAAATTTGGACCTCAAAGCACTAGTACAACCAGCTCTAGAGTTTTATTTGCAAGTAATTTTAGAAACTACCTCATTTGCCCTGCTGATGTTGTGCAGCAAATTATCTCCTCAGGAACTAAATTCAAGTGTGGACTGACAGTCAGTTTTGAGTATCTGATTTTTGTTATTGCTGTAGCATCATTTTAATGTATGTAGGTTAGAAAGAATGGAATAAAGAACATACAAACAATACTAATGTCAAATAGATCTCCCCCTTTCCTGAAGTTTAGTGAAAATGCTCTAAATATAGATTATGCCTTGCATGAAATTTCTCTAAATCGATAAATAAAATCCATTCAGAGATTATAAGCGTATCTTTTTTACGGTAACATGGCATTGCCTTGCATCATTATTAAACTTTAATGGCTAGCTGAGTGACTTACTATGCATTTATCATATTATGAAATTTGAGATTCTTTTAAATATAACAGTATATTTCAGAAGCTTGACTTTGAGAAAAAATATAAATTTCCTATTATATATATATATATATATATAAGCAGCCCTCTCATCTTTAATTCCATCTTACAACTTTGATTTAGATAGCTAGAAAAGTATCAATAAGAGAAAATGGAAAATCTTTCACAATAGCAAAGAAGTTTTATAACCTCACACTTGGTTTTGCCATTCATTTAAGGGTATAAAAGAAGGAAACAAGAGAGTTAATAAGGTAAAGGTAAAGCAGAGTTAACAGAACATTAGCTCTCCTCATTTATGCAGCGAGGAAATAGGATTTTCTCTCTTTTTTTTTTTTCTTTCTTTTTTCTTTAAGCACATAAAATAGAAACAGAGCTTGAATGAATGAGCCAGGGAACAGTCTCCCTCTATTCTTTAGTGGACAATCCACTGGCTATGTGAGCAGACCTCATGCAAAACCCCACCAGTCCTGCTCCTACCTCTCCTAAATCCGCTTTCTGGCATTTTTGTCAGCAACAAATTAACTCCTACTCTGGAGCACCATTCATAAAGGAGTCACGGATGTATAGGCTGAAAGAGTCTTGCCTATTCCAAACTGTTTACAGAAAATCCTCTGGCAAAGGTCATGAAATGTCTCTCACTCTCAAAATTTTTCGCTAGAGAAGATGGTAAGCTGGCTGCTCAGTTTCGTTTGTAAAACTACTACTTGCTAGTGTCATGTGTCAGGGCACTGATGGGCAGAGAAGGGCCGCGGGGAGCTGAAAACTGGCACTGCTGCAGCATTGCTGAGGCTTCTGCAAGCCATTTGGTCACATATTTCATGTGCCAAACATGCCTTCCGTCTCAGTAGTAAGATCAGAGACTTAATTAAAAGTCTGGAACTTCTTATTATAATTTCATAGCTTAAGTCATATACTTTTATAGGAAGATATCAATTTTACATATACTGTAAAAAAGTAGGGCTTGGGGATTTCAGGGCATAAAAAGCAGCTTGCTGTTCCAGATGGTTTATAAAGTCTAACAACACTGTTTCACCCTGTAGTGCAGTTTTTTTTTAAACTGTCCCCAACCTAACAGCTGTAAAAGAATGCAGTGACAGAAGGGAATACTTGACATATTTATAAACAAAATTTAAATTATTTCCTACCCTTAGGGGAACAGATAAGCATCTCTAGTCTAATACGATGCGATTAAACACCAGAAGAAAAAAAAATGCAAGAGGGATCGTTCAGTGTGTTTAGGCTTTCTATATATGACCATGTGCTTGTTTTATTTGCTACTCAGTCCCTTTCATTCCCAGTTAGGGACCACCCTGCCAGAAACCTCCTCCTTTCTGCCCCATCTCAAGGGCAGAGGCAGGCTCTGAGGCTGTAAGGCTTTATGCTAGGCTAGTTTGACTGACCACCGGGTGTCACTGTTTGACAGAAATAAACGTGGTAAGCTAAAAACTTTGGGATACTTTCTCGACTTGTAGTCTAGAAGTTGTAGGTTTCATTCTAAAATCCACTTCCCCATCTGGTCCCTCAGTGGATGGAGTTTTAAAGGATATTTCTGAGAGGCATGCTTTGTTTCAAATGGATTTTGGAAAATGCTGCCTTTCTTTTCTTTGATGCAAAAGGCAGGGGGGAAATGAGAAAGATAAAGTTACTTTGGAATATTTGGGACATGCTAAACTGCTAAAATTTGTCAATTAGATGTATCTACTGGCATCAGAATTCATACTTCAGGTAAAAATAGTGCTGAATTAATAGGTAAAATCTGTTCCTCTATATTTTTCAACACAAAATGTTTCCTCAGGCCAATGCAGAACCTATTGAGGCTTGTAGCTAAATGCAAGGTAAAATGTCAGATCTGAAACTGACCAAAGTGTAAAAGAGCTTTTAAAGAAAAACCTTCTTTCAAGAAGCTTAAGAATGCTTGCTTATTTAAAAGAGAAAACACTTTGGTACAATTCTTTGGTACAACTTCAAAATCCCTTACTGAGATGATGAAAGAAAAGTAGCAAAAACCCCCTATTTTCTGCCTTAATGGGTAATGTAACTGAATGCCATGCCTTTAGAGTGAACAGTTGAGAAGTACAACCAATTAATTAAAAAAAGGGGTAGTAACATAGAAAAGGAGGATAAATTAATCCCAGGAAAATGGGAAAATGAAGACAGTACCTCAATGAAATGTACATTCTGAGTAGAGTAAAATCATTGAGTGTGATAGAGATCAAAGGATTTATTGCCTCCTGTCTAATAGCAGTGGAAGGATTTATTGCCCCCAAAACCTGCGGCTTCCAGAAGAATGTACTTACCCCAATGTCTGCTAAATGTGGATAAATTCCTTCCCTTGCAAGCTTTCTAAATTGTGGAAAGATTTACTTCCGTCTGAACAGTCTGCCTCAAATAAGCAGCTACAAATTATGCCACAGATGGTGCATTTCCCTTCTCTTTAAGGAGAGAATTTCACAGAAGGCACCCAAAAGCAAGTAAACATTTTTTTTTAAGGCTTTGCAAAAAGAAATACAACTTAGACAATAACATAAAATATTATGTGTCTACAGAGGCTGGTTAGAAAGACTTTTGAGGTATGGTATTACTTGAAAACAATTTTATAAAGCAATGTAATATGACAATTCAAAGGCAAGATCAACAATACATAGCTATTTCACTTTATAATGAATTTGATAATCCTCTAAAATAGTTGTGTAATGTAACCATGATGATCTAAGGGTATAACCAAAGTAAGGTTCACAGGTTTGTCTACTCGCACTGCTGGGAAACCAGACAAGACTTCAGATATTCATGATCTGCTCCAGGACCAAAAGAAACAGCAAGCATCAAGACACAATTTTGCAGCTTCTGTTTCAAATTCAGGAAAATATTTGGGTGCCCAAAAGCAAGTCTGCATTTTCCCAACTACATCATTGGGCCAATAAAAGATATTTACTTTGCCCGTAAATCTTTCCTTGCTATCATTAAAATTTTAGAATATGTTTAAAGCTTTCAGATGTTACTGGTTGTTATGTAATAAAGAAGTTGATTATACATAAAACTGCTTATGTGGAATAGCGGTCAGGTTCAAAGAATCAGTAACATCAGAGACTATGAGGATAAATGAGATCTTAACAAAAAAATGGAAGCTGAAGTTGAGCATGCATCCAGCTAAGCGATTCTGTCTGCTGTCAGGTTTTCCAAATCAATTCCCAGCTGCCAAGAGTTATTAAAGGCCAGAAAGGTGGAAGTGCACAGCAGAGGCACTTGGTCAGGTTTTATTTTTTAAACTCAGATTTGTACAGGAATATTGAAGTTGTGGTGATGTTCATTGGGAAGCAGTTTCAGTGTTAGGATAGATATGTGACAGAAGAGAATCAGGACACTTGGACTGTCTGACTCCCACCTGACTCTGATTTGAACCTGATACACCTAAATGGAAGTTCTGAAGGTGTACCTACCTACTCCTCTTCTTGGAGCCGTAAGAAAAATAGCTTGTATCAAAATGTTAAATACTCACTGACCCAGTGAGAAATCAAGAAAAATCAGTTGTTTGAATATTGTGAACAGTGACTGCTTACAGCCAGTAAAATGTATCAGTGAAGAAGGGAAAGGGCTAAGGGTGTTTGAATCTCAATATAAACCACAGGAAAGTGGTGACACAGCTTATGTGAGGAGTTGAAGATGGCAAAAGAGGAAAACAGTGTAACTGGACTTTCCACGTCTCAGAGTATTTCTGAACTGGCTGTCATTTTTTCCCATGCACTGGCTTATTTCTCATTTACAAAGGTGTGATTTAGGAATGGTACTCCCCAGTTCAGTGTCTCCATTGAGACTCTCCAAACCATGAGCCGATTACTTGCTCCCCTGCTTTCCTCAGGGCTTTGGCAGGTGATGGTTCTTAGACCTCCACATCATGCTGTGCTTTCCCTGACACTTCATTACGGGGCTCCACAGATGAATATGAGTGAAGTGACACTGTACTGAAGAAGCACTCAGAAAAGCAAAAGCTAATCTTTTCTGGCTGACTTACTTGTTTACACCTGGAGCAGGGATGGTGATACCTGAAATGCTATTGTTATCTAGGGATCAGTTGATCAAACTTCTGGAATTTCATTCTGGTGTGTGGTGGATTGGCCCTTTCTGGCAGCCAAACTCCTACGCAGCCTCTCGCTTCCACCCTGCTTTTCCTCAAGGAGGACAGTGTGGTGGGACAGGAAGAAGGGGACTGAGAAAGCTCAGGGGCTTTTTGGGTCTCTTCTGGTGCAAATACTCAGGGAAAACTCGTGTTGAGGTGGGAGGGAATCACATGAAACCTGGACAAGAGCGTACTTGCTTTGCTACACACAAGTGAGGCAATGGCCTTGCCCCCACATTTCACACTGACCACAGTTCCCAAGTTTGTGTCAGTATGATCACAGGCAACGGGGACACCACAATGAATGGCTTCAGCCTGTGGTCTGTTAGGCAATAATCTGTTAAACAACCATCCTCACTTGGTTTTAATGCTCTCCTTTGATATCCTGACAACCTTGGTTATTAATTTCCCACAAGGACAGCCCTCCTGAAACCCGTTAGATTCTCAGTAGTGATGATATTATCGTTTGTCCACCTCCATTTCGTGCAGTTCCCCAGTCCTTCCTGCAACTCCTCATCTGAAGCAGACCTCAGCTGCAGCTCCTGGAAGTGGAACTCTTCCTGAAGTGCTGGCCTTGGTGGGTCACCATTCTCAGTAGCCTGAGGAGACTGGTATGCACATGGCCCAGTGCAGGGCTGTGAAAGGCAAAGGGGAGATGGGACCTTTCAATATGAAAAGAAAATCTCTCTCTAGAACCATGCATCTTTACCACCTTTTGTAGCACCAAGCATACAGCTGCCTGATAAATACAACCCTTGATCTCAAAATATAAATAAAAATAAGATTTGAGAAAATGCTTCAAAACAAAGACCTGGAGTTGTCTTCCAGCTGCTATGTAATACTAAAACTGGGGAGAGATTGCACTGGAAAACTTTACATTACATTACATGGGTATATTTACTGTCTATATACATCATTGCTATTGTGTGGCTGTGCTTATGTTTATATATATACACACAGACACATGGACATTTCTAATCAGAACAATGCAGAAATTGAATTTCAATACAGACTATTTTTCGACTCAACAAGCAATGCTGATTTTTTTAAACTAATTTTTGAGTGATAGAATATTTTTAAAAATGTATTTCTCTCAGCCTGTGTGAGCACACTAGAATATTTTGATGACAACTGTACTCCAAATGGCAAGGTCCTGTTACAAGGAATTCATCACAGATGTAGTCCTTAGGCCAAATTATGACCGAAAGAAGACTGAAAACAAAATGTTAAGAAACAGCTGATACATTTTAATTTATGAAATGCAAACTGGGCACGATCAGTAGGTTCTGACATATACTTACTTGCTAGTAGCACTGTGGGGCAAAGTGGGAGCCATCGGAGAAAACTTTCAGCTCCAATCCCCCTTCCCTTTGGCAGCTGTTGAACATCATTTCTCAGTCAGGTCGACTTCTTCAGTGTCTCAGTGAGCTTCAAAACTTTTCTCCAGATGGCTATTGAAGCTAGGAGCAATGACTGCAAGCTGCATATTAAATATCTGAGTTCCTTGCACAAAGTTTGAGCCTGCAAATTCATGCACCCTTGTTTTTCCTGGGAATCATCAGTGGGTGGATGCAGCTGAGGCACGGAGAAGGCCAGATGAAGGGTGCAGGAGTAGGACAATGACAGCAATGGCATGTCAAAGCCATGAAAATGAAAGTATTATCATTGATTTCTATGGGATTTGTAGCAGGTTCAATGCCTTATGTTACTTCAGATAGGAGCTGGCCTTCAAGGCTGTGCAGGGCCTCTTGCCTCAAGAGCATCCCTGGGTACCCTCTGCTCCATGGCACACATGTCCATGCAATGCTGTCTCTGCCCAGAGTATCTTTGTTTTCTGGGAATTTTGCCAAATGTTCAGATACCCATAGAAAACACTGTGCATCTTTTTCTGCTCCTGTCATAGGACTTTTGTCAGTGAGGCAAAGAGCACTCTGTAGTTTCTCAGGAACGGTGATTACTGTTGCATTTGCAGTGCTGTGAGGTCCTAGTCCCTGGAGATATTGTGTAAGTGGAGACCGGCTTTTTATCACTATCAAAAAACCCCATTTTTTCCTGAACTCATTGTGTGGGGTCTAATATCAAGATAAGATTCTTAGTAGCTGGTCAATTGGATTTCTCCTTGATTACTGTTAAATGTTGTTGATCCTTTATTTGCAGATCATAATGTGAGTTTAGGTGCTTGAATCACTCATGGATATCTAAATGTGGTAACATAATCTTAAGTGTTTTAACCTTAAATTGAATCGTGCTCACTGTTCCTCAGGAGTTTTCTTGTCATTGCTGTGAAGCAGTTTTTTCATGTCATGCTCGTACTCTCCATTTTACCCCTTCCAAACAACTAAAGTAGACAAATAGCAACAATAATACTAATTTCCATCCACTTGTCTGCTGTCTCAGTTACAACATACACATTCTCAGTTACACTGGTTATAGAAGACTTCTGAATTTCTTCAGAATATAATGAATCTATATTAAAAATGCAACTTGTCAGAGGTGTGGTAGGGCACCTCTGCTACTGCATGGAGCCATGGTTTCCAGTATAGTGTGTCCAGATTATGCTCCCTCTGAAGCATGTGGCATTGAGTGGGTCTTGGCCTCCCAAAGATTTTATCTGAAGTTTATAGATCCAGGAAGGACAGCAATCTCTACTGCAAAGTGAAGGATACAGCTGTGCCACTATTGCACAAGGTGAGAATTTGTTCCATTCATTTGTTGTGTGGTTATTTGACTTTAATAGTGCTGTGATCAAACCCAGTTAACTTCGGGGAATGCAGTGTTGGGACTGTGGTTCTCAGATGCTTACTGCAGGCTTTCCCTGAGGATGCTTACTGGATATGACAAAATTCTACTGAAACAAAGAAAAGATGTTCCAATCTGAAGGAAAGCTTGCATATCCAAATACTTCTCTGCCTTGTTTTGTTTTCAGTTGTGTGTGGGTTTTTTTACCCCCAAGCTGAATCAATGGACTATTATTTTTCCTACAAATCTTTGTTTCATGAAAAATTTATGGCTTCACAACAATCAGGTCATGACTACATTCCCCACAGCACAGGCACAACAGCATACAGACACTTTGGTGCCTGATAGTTCACGTATTCGTTGTTTAGTTTCTCTTAGTTACCAGGATTTTATTTGTAGGTTTTTTTTTAATGTCTTCCTCCAAGTAAGAATCTGATCCAAGCCAAAACTTTATGGGGGGACAACAAGAAGGACTGCTGGGTCATGCTAGCATTAGAGAAGGACCCTCGGGAAAACCATGTATTTTATACAAATATGAGTTTTTTAATAACCCCTGTGAGCTGAGACGTTTAGGTCTTGTTCTCTACCTGGTTTAGGAACTCAGGAAGCAGCAAACTCATCATGTCTAGTAGTCATGAGCTGTTACAGATCTCCCAAGCAGATCACAGCGATCCACCGGAGTCCTTCAGTCAAATTGTTAAAATCTGGGTTTCTGCTAAGATGTAGGCCATGTCTCCCTCAGTTTTGGACTACTACTCTCCAAGAAAAGCTCTTAGTAAATTCCAATGTGTTCTTTCACTGTGGTGAATTCACTACGCTGTGATATATTCTGGGGTTTATTTAGCCCCAGAATAATTATGTGTCAGTATCAAGAGCCAATACAGCTATTTGGATCTTGCTGCTTAATCTAAAAGGATAGTATGGAGAAGGAAAATCACTTTTAGGATAGACAAAAAATGTACAAATATTTCCCTTGTTGCAAAACATTTCTGAAATTGCAACCCTCTTCTGAAGTCTAACTAGGAAGACAGACCAGCTGGCTACCCACATGAACTCTCTGGTGGGGATGAAGAAGCCTGCTGGTTATCCTGCTAAACCATTTGGAAGTGACAGCTTGCAGACTCTTGGGATGTACAGACAGACGAGAGAGGAGTTCAAGCTTGTTGGAAGCTGGTAACGTCTGGATGAGGGGGAAAGGAGGTAAAGTGCAATCTGTGGTGTGGGAGAAAAGTGAGAGTCCTAGATTTTCAACCAGGTTGTTCCGTAGTTCCTTCTCTCTATATCTGATTTATTGTGCCTTTTACTGCAGTTTTCCTCATCCTGTTCTTTCAGCCTTTCTGACTTGTAATTGGGTCCTTCATCTTGGATGTTATCTTACATCCTGTGATTTCTTGTCCCTCTACGTTCTCAAAAGACAGAGTACTTATTAGAGGTCTGTTTTGTGTGGAGAGGGAAATCAAAGGGAAAATCAAAGGAAACAGAGAAATCACAGAATCACGGAATCATCACATATCTTGGGGTGGAAGGGACCTTTAAGATCATCTAGTTTCAACTGCCCCTCCCTGTTGCATCTCCCCCCCTTCTTCCCCACAGTCATGAGCAGCGATGCCACCCACTAGATCAAGTTGCTCAGAGCTCCACCCAACGTGGCCTTGAACACTTCAAGGAATAGGGCATCTACAACCGCATATAGCAACTTATTCCAGTGCCTCAGCATCCTCTGAGTAAATTTCTTCCTAACATCTAATCTAAATCTCTCCTCTTTTAGTTTAAAACTGATGTTAAATACAACTAAAGGTAAATACAGCCACAGCAAGGATTTTTTAAACATAATCTCTACCTTACATAGGTCTATGAGAAAAAATACACTGATTATTTTCAAAGTCACAATTCTTTCTCATAAGCTAGAAAAGCCTTCAGCAGTGTCAACTACTTGCTCAGCATGTTTTAGGTGTCATCTAGTATTTAACAAACAAAAACCTTAGAAATCTTGAATAACCAGCTGGCATTTGCCAGTTCTGACCTTATTGAGTAGGTCATATTTCTCAAGCCTCAATATGACCACAAAAGATAAAATGTGTATTTTATTTCCATTATGAAATATTGTTATTTTAACACAGTTTTAACTGTAATGAAAGCAACAATTTTCTTAAGTGTTTGATGCTGCAGTTATATATTTGGAAAGATAGTAGTTTATTTCTTTCAAATGGAAGAAACAGTTTATACTGCAAAGTTGAAAAGGTCTTCTTCTTCTATCCAGACCAAATGAGAGTGTTTGCAAGGTAGCCAAGACCAGTCCAAAGGGGACAATGTAGTAGAACCTGATGTAACAAAGGAAAAAACTGCTAGTTCAGAAATTACTAATGTAGAAATAAGAATCTCAGAATAAACCAAGACAAGTGATCTACCTTGAAATATATGTCAGATCTAAACACAAAGAACTATAAAAGAGAAAATAAAGAAAGAAATTTTGAGGATGCAGCTTCCTGAACTTCTGTGAAGCTCAAGTACTAGCCGGATTTTGGTTTGTTGCACACCTGGTGTGCTGGATGGTGCAATGACCTCTAGTGGGAAAATAGTTCCCTGCACATAAGCATATTCAAATCACTGCTCATTGACATCATGTTTCAATCGTTAATGTGAAAATATCTGTCACACAGTAGGTGATACTCCTAGGTGCCCTTTTGCTAACTGCAAAACATTGCAGCAACTCCCTACACAGGACAAGCAACCCTGTCATGTGTGCCTATTTTTGTTTTTTTTTTTTGTCTTTGTTTGCTTTCTTTTTGCTGAACATCAGGTCACTCAGAGCACTTGCAGGTTTTGTGCTTGCAAATGCAGCTATTAAAGAATGCTGGAGCCCTAAGGGGTGTGTGAAGCACCTGCCTTGCCTTCTGGGGTATGCAGCAGATGGAGCACTTCACTCACATAACACACACCAGTGGCCAGCATGAATGTTGGGGTCACAGGCTGACTCTGATGATGTAAATTGTACTCAGTGCTAGACTTCTGGTGCTGTAGGAATCCTAATGGGTTTAATTTTTTTACTGGACCCTGTATACTTGCAGTCTAACTGGATGATGCCATTTTAATGATGCTGGCAAGACCGGATGTGTTTGTAAAAGCATGTGTTGCTTTTGCACTTTCCGGCAATATATTACTTCAGTTTGTCCAGGGAGAGGTATAAATGTGTTCATTTTCCTCCTAAAAGCATGAACTGTTGTAACACATTCAGAGCTTTAAAAGTTTACAAATTCTGTGGAACTAAACCGAAATCCAAACTTTGGAATTGGATCCCTTGTCACTATTCCAGAGCTGCTAAGACATTTTGCTGCTGAGCTGTACTCATTTCTGTTAGAAATATTGCAGGCTTTAAAATGGAAATTTAGAAGCCCATTATACAGCTTTCTAAGAAAGAAAATAAGATGTGGCAGCACTGTAAAAAACAGTTGTTATATTGCTACATAAATGAATGTAAATTAGAGAAGAGCAGAAAAAGCATGAAAGATAACACAGATTAAATCTGGGGTAAAAACATGCAAGAAAAAATGAGTCAGAAAAATCATGAAAGGATCATTCATACTAATTTAGTGAAGGGAAAGAACAAAATTCAAAGTGACAAGACTGATTCCGAAATGGCTTTCTTCTCACATCTTTCAGCCTGCCTAGTGGCCAACTGCTGTGAGTCACACTTACTGCTTTCTTGCAATTTCCTGAAGTGCTATCAGCTATGATTACTGCATGCAGTCAAGTATTCTCTAATCTTGAGTCTTGTCCCATTAACTTTCACTGGTATATGAGACAGAGACTTGCTGAACAACTGCCCTGGATTTAGGCATCTAAATTTTACATATTCCCCAAATAAAGCAGTTTAAGTCCTGTCCTCCAAGTCTTGAAGTGAGATTTGGGTGAACCAAAGTCCAAAACTGGGGAAAAGGAAAAAAAATCCACATTGTGTTTTCAGCTGCTGCCTATCCTTAGAACGTTGAAACACACAAACCTTTCCCATTTTTATTGAAATTACAGCTGCACCTCTGACTTCTCCATTCCAAATATCCCAGTGTCTTGCTTCACTTTGGTCCTCTGTTAATCTTGTTTGCAGAACCTACTACTAGGACAAGACCTCCTGCAAAATGTGATTGCAGCCAATTCCTTCTAAAAGACCTCTGGAAGAAGAAATAGTTCCTTACATTTATACAGGGACTAGATCACTCTGACCTAACGAATCATGACTTTTTTTCCTGTGTAGTGACACTGCTTCAGTAAGGAGGATGGAGAATCTTTAATGCAGAGAGCATAGCCTGGCAATTAGGACGCTCTCTTAGCACATGTCTTCTGTCTCCACAGGTTGTAAGAAGAACTGATTCTGAGTCTTGGTTTCTTGAAAAGTGTTTGAATTCCAGACTGGAAGGTTGAAACAATTGTGGAAAAATTTCAGAATGGAAATGTACTGCTGCTCCCATCTATACCTTTTATACCTCTGGTGGTTGAAAAAGGCATCTCTTAGAATGGTGACATATTTAGAGCAGATGTTGGTTCACACAGAAACCAAAGGGAAAAGAGGTGAAATAAAAGCAATCAGCCAACGAACCCATGTGTGCGTTCAAACCAACTCGCTCTTCTTACCTAGTAGTGCTCAAACATCCCACTTGAAAGCCAAAGTAAAATGGGACAGACATGGGATAGAAACGGGAACATGGAAAGCAGCTCCCTCATTCTTACTGGGACTTGGCTTGTGTAAATTGCACAATCAGGCCCTTCACAAAGCATCACAAGGCTGAGTACTGTCAGATCTGCTTCTAACAATGGGATTTGGAGAAAAAGGGTCTTGGTGTGTTGCAAATGGTATGCTTGTAAGTTCTTGTGTCAGAAGTAAATAGGCTAAAGAGAGTAACTGTGAGAGCTCTTAAAATGTTTTGACAAGGAGCAATAAGAACACAAAACTAGATCAAATACTTTCAAGAGGTAAATTTTAGAGGAAGCAAGGATTATATCTTTGGTATAAATGTAACACTGGAAATAATAATGAATTTCCCTACCGTTAGGTGAATTGTATTATGCCTAAAAGGATCTGTGAAGATTCAGCAGATTTATGTGGTCCCTCCCACTCACAGTTCATTTAACTTATTTTCTCTTGCATCTGTAAATTTGCAGATTGATGCCAATGAAAACTTTGAACTATATGAAATGGGAAACATTTTTAGAAAGTAACTAAAACTTTATGTATTAGCTTTTAGCTTCTGTGGGAAAGAGGACAGCTATGACAATAACGAAATGAGTTGGACAGAAATTTGAGTATAAATCCATGTACCACAATCAGAATGAGGAGGAAATCAACAGAAGGCATTGTGATTTAGTAGTTTTGATATGCACAAAATTGTTAAGAATGTAACGGACATAAAAATGATTGTTTCGATTCAGATGAAGGCCAGTGCAGTGCTCTTCCACTGATCAACAGCAGGTGGTTAAAGACTTACTGTAAAAACAGAACAACTCTACAAATGCTTTTCATAGTATACAGTTCTGGCTTTGGCTTCAGGAAACAGGATTTCAGGAAAAAACCCAAAAAAGCAAAAAAAAAAAAAAAACCAGAACAAACAACCAACCAATGGTTTACAGGATAAAAAAGAAAGAAGAGAAAGATTTAAAGAATTAAAAAAGCCCCTAAAATAATAAAGGGAATTCTAGTTAATGACAAGGCTCAAAGGGCAGAATTTCTCAATCACTTTTCTTGCTCTGTATTTAGACAGAAGAAGTTGGTACAAACAAGGAGATTACAAAGAGCTTTCTAACGTTTGTACTCATTAAGAACTGCAGAGGAGTCATAGCAAAGTTGATCACTAGTTGAACAATCTATTGAGAGAAGCAATGTGGAAACCTTCCTAGAATCATAGAATTACTTAGGTTGGAAAAGACCACTAAGATCATCAAGTACAACTGTTAACCTAGCACTGCCAAGTCCACCACTAAAACATTTTGAAATGTTCAAATAAATTTTTTCTTGTGTATATGTGTGTAATTTTTGGCTCATACCTTTTGAGCAAAATGCTTTATTATTTCTATTCTTTATGGTATTTATTAGAATATGCACAGTGTGATGCCCTATACTTTGGTATAACGACTGTCACTCCCAGCTCCTCTGTCCCAATGCCGTTACTTTTCAGAAATAGGTATTGTCCTTTATCACACAGTATATAAATCCTTATCTCTTTACCAATCTAAAGACATTTCTAATGCGTGGAAGTGGGGGATGGGATTTAAAGGCTTTTGATGACCAAGTCACAATGTTGACAATAGTTGCTGTCATGATAAGCGATCCAAAGGCAGCTTTCCTGGCAGATAGTTCAGGAAGTGTGCTAAAGACCTCACATAGGCTGGCTATAACACAAGGGTGCTAGTAATGAGCATGCCCTACTAGGCAAAGGTCTTTAAGGTGGTTGCCAACAAGGTACTAAGCATTGAGATTGCATAAAGAAAAATGTTTGGTTTCCTACTGAGAGATTTTTTACGGAGTGTTGCAGGGAGTATTGTGTATCACAATAAGACTGCAACAACTCTCCTTCCAGCCACGATGAACTTCTAACAAAATTCCATCAGATATTTCTAATACTTCAAGGGAAGTTTTCCTCTGAACACAGCCGATGCTTTGATCTATTAGATGAGATATAAGTATATCATGTATCTAAAACCTATAGAAAGTCAGCTTGAAAATAACAGGAGTTTGAAAAACCTATATCTGTAAAAAAAAAATAAAAATCCGGCATAATGTACAACCCCTACGAATGTCAAATCAGTAAGATATTTGAGCCATTCCTTTTCCTCTTGACCCTGGGACCCTGTACTGAAGGGAGAAGTAGTCTCTAGTTGAGCATATTGGCTAAAGCAACCCAAATGTCCAGATTCATTTGAGAATGCTTAAAAAGTGCACAAAGTCCTTTGGTTTGGAGACATTGTTTAGGAGGAGGACAGTGTTTGTTTGCATATAGTGGTGTAGAGAGAGCTCTTGCTTGCCATCAGCTCTTCCAGGCTCCCTTCTGTTGTCTCTGCAAATATGTGAATTTTCTGGATTGTCCCATGTTATTCAGATTTAGTTTCAGAAATCATGGCAAGAAAGGGGAGTTCCCCAAAATAAAGGCATTTGTGTCTTCCCATCCCTACCAGTGTGACTCTAAGGGAAGAGAGTTTTGCTTTGCTTAAGCATAGGAATTATAATGTCAAAAATCTGCCCTGCACTTTACTCACTGTACCAACCAGCTTGTGCGTGGCCACTGCAAATGATAAATAAAGGCAGCCTACAAAAAGCAGACAACATGAAGACTATGAGCCCACTTAATTCAGCCACATAACTTCACTTCTTGCACATAGTTTTGGAGACTCAGTGAAAAGCTAGGTTATTTGTTCCTGTAGTGTCATTTGCCCAGGTATATTCTTTGGCTTCCTTGCTACCTCTCCCATCATATTACTCTTATACATATGTAGAAGACATTTTGCAAAGGCAGAGTACATTTTCAAGCACTAAATTTACCATATGCACATGAGCTGCCTGTGATGCACAAGTACTAATACTGCTTTGCTGCGTGTGTATAATTAATCCATTATGAGTGGGAAATGCAACATGTGCTGTATATGTACAGAATTGTTGTGTCATACTTCTGCACTCATCTATTGTTTTTGGAAACCACTGGGTCTGCTGAGCAGTCAGTCACAATGCATTTTTTCCTCAGCATGCACAATAAATATGGTGGCCTTAGGAATATGCAGACCTACCACAAGCAATCCCATTTTTTGAAAGGCAGTTATCATTTGAGGTATAATTTTGTTCTCAAAACCCTTAAGGAGAAAAACTTTGATAATGGCTCCAACAGCCTGCAGCTTGCCAGCTGACTGGTCAACTGGAGGTAATTATTAGAGACAGGAATGCACAGCTCATCATCTTGCCCGAGAACAAAAGCAAATGTTTCTATTTTTGGTCTTGGACCTTAGTTCTGTGCTGTGGGACCATGGACTTAGGACAGGCTCTGCAAATTTCCATTCCTTCATATGGTAGTTCTGACATCATTGGAAGCCATCCTCTCTCCTCAAGATGATATGATTACACCATTCTGCAATAGGCCTCCTGCTCCAAAAAGGCAGGGAACAATTTGATACCTGATGTATTTGTCTTTGTCCTTGGTCTCCCTGTTGAGTGTTCGGGTGATATCTGTAAGGCATTTAGATCTCTTTCTGAGGAAGCTACTGCTTGTGTTTGACTCACATAAAGGGACAAAATAGGAGAAAGGGAGTACACCTGTGCGCAATGTAGAACATTAAGTTAGTATGACTTGTCACATAACACACTGTAGCAGAAGTCCTACAAGATACTCTGGGCATAGGTTAGAAAGGTTGAGCAGTTCACCACAAATTTTTGCATCTCACAGAAATACCTACAAAAGCAGTGTTTGAGGCAAATTATCATTGACAGTGGAGGCAGGTTTACTTGGTTCTGGCTTTTCAATTACTTGTTTGAAACCCTGAACAGTTTGCATGGACAGATAGAATCAGTCAGTCCAAGCCATGGGTCTTCGTTCAAGGGTACTCCCTGAATTTTTATAGTCTGTGATATACAATGACTAGAGCACCCAGTTGTTAGTTCGGGACTTAAATCTAGCTGTATACCACTAGCTGATGGCTGAATATTTGGACTTTTTCTCCAGCTGAGCATCAGAATAATTTCTGGTAGGATCAGCAAAGGAACTGCTCTGGGGCAAATGTCAAAATTACTGTGAGGACCTGGGCAATCACAGAAGTAGGACAAACATTGTTAAATATTTTAAACTTTTCAATAGATTGCAATTTAACTTGTCTCTGTTGTTTTCATCAAGTATCTTCTTTCACAGCAAAACCACACACTGTTGTTTCTTCTAAGACAAATATTTTAAACTCCCTGAAGTTCTCAGCAACACAGAGACTAACTTGAGTCCTGGATTCTGTTGTAAGAACTACAAGATTTTGGTCTCATAGGCTATGTAATCTTTTCTCCATCCCTGGAAGGATATACTGAATACAGATTTGATGCAACATCTTTTTCTGACAAAATAATACTTTATTGTCCTTGGTAATGACAGAGTATATATGCTTGCTTACAAAAGTTAGTACTAGCCTAATGGTAGTTATGATTGTTCTGATTTCCCATGTAGCTGTCTGCAGAAGGAAACAGATACCTTCACTGCTGTTCACATAATGATAAAAAAGTGGTTATATGAAGCTGTTGCCAAGATGATACGCAGGGAGCTGCTGGGCAAAATTACCACTTTCATCTAAACTCTAACATCTCTGCATGGACATCTGCTAGTAAAATGGTCTCTGATCTGTTTGACTTATCATGCCAGGCAGTAAACTCCAGCAGTTCAGGGCTTGCTTCAAAAGAGGAACAGTAGTTCAGACAGTTGAAGGGAGATGAACAACAGAATGGGTTAAGCTAGCCATCTATCCCTCAATTAGAATTGCATGGAAGACAAAAATAATTTGTTCTCTTCCTTAGTGCTTAAATGATACAGAGCATTTATATCCATTTAAATATATCAGATTTAAACATAATTTGAATATAGCAGCTAAAATAAGTTGGTCTGATTTTTACAGAAATATCAGATACATTCTTTAGAGAATTAGACTTTAAATGGTAATAGTTTAGTTAAAATGACATACATATGCTGAAGTATAGTAATTGGTCTTTCATGGGGTAAGACATTTTGTAAGGTTTTGGCAATCATTAGGCACACGATGTGACTGAGGCTATTTAAACCATAGTGTTAAGGGCACAGTGAGAGCTGTCTAGCTGAGATTAGTGGGATTACTCATGTTTTTTAAGTGAAGACCTAGAGAGGAGTCTGACAGCCTGTTAAAATTCAGGGTGAACATTTAATATATTTTTGAATAAGTCTTTAAACACCTTGTTAAACAGGAGGACTCAGTATCTATAAACTGGTTTGCAACTCAGGAATTTGCAACTACTTGTTGCTCTTAAAATCTTACTATTCATCAAGCTCCATCATTGATAACTTATTGGGAGATCATTACTGACATTCCATTTCAAGTTTTGCTGCATCTTATTCATGCTTTGCAAAATATCCATCTAACTTAGGATTTTCCTGTTGCATCTGCAGTCCAACTCACTTTATTGAGAAGCGAGCCTTGCCAAAAGCTTGTCTGTATATGAAAAATTGCTTCCATAAAGTCTGAAATAATTACCAGCTGTGTCTTCTGAAATTCATACAGGCTACTATTCATCATTATTGAAACTGGACTTTGGATTCTTGTACCTACTGGGTTTTTTTAACCAAACTGATCTATTCTTCTAAGTCTTTGAAACTTTTGCAAGTCATTGGATTCTGTGAAAATTATGAAAATCAAATGGCCTTTTTGAAGTGAATTAAATTTATTTGAGTTTCCTGATCAAACACTACTGGTCTGGGTACATACTTGCGGCATACAAATTCATTTAAAGTTCTCATACCCTCCAGTTACAGAACACAGTAGGGAACATTCTCCAATTTTCAACAGAAAACTTCTAATATAAAATTCTTATTTTTAAGTATGAATTTAAAGCTATGCAGATTGGCTATGAAATGAAGTAGCTAGCTTGTTTCATTTATGCATATCAGTGTACACTCAACATACAATACATACAATACTTACACTGCAAATATTGTTAGATTATTAGGTAATCTTGGATGAGTTGGACCAAAATTTCCCATCCATTTATGCAGTTTTTGAATCCTCAGGTACTCCCTTTCCAGAGAGCATGCACTTACAGTCTTTTAAGCATCCATTTGTTCTGTCATTTCACACTGATTCATAGCCATAAATACATACATATAGATATACATATTTATAAAACCTCCCCCAGATAATAAGAAGAAATGTGGAAAGAATCAAAAGTTTTAAGTTATGAAATACAGAAAATTGATAAGGAAAGCCATAGAGCTCATGAAACATACATGCTTGGCAGGGTTTCCAGGAGTGAAAGAGTGTAGGTGAGAGTTGAAAGGGTCATGAAAGGTGGAATAAAGTGAAGCAGTTTATTAGGGCAGATAAGGAACATTGACTACAGGGAGAAAAACTGCTGCAGAGAGTGTTTAAGAGCAGAGATTTCAATTGCTGCAAACTCATCTTTCACTTTTTAGAAAAGAGAAGTCTGTCTAGGTTTTCCATTGTCATTGCAATACAGCTTTTTGTGTTTGATATTAATTTTAGGCTTAAATGTCTTTAATTTGATCTAGCCTCTTTATACTGCTCCAGAGGGGAGAGTCACCTGACTCTGACACAAATCAGATGTGCAGGCATGAAAGGCAGCATTGATCCAAATGTTCTGTACAGGCTTGAAAAAGACTCTCAGGGGAATTGCAGATAGGTGAGGGAATACCACATGAAGAAGACATCTCATGTCAAACAGTTTAAACTATTAATTCTGGGAAGTGCAGTTTTGTGCCTTTCATGAATTTACAGGAACACTGATGGATTAAAATCATCATCATCATCATCTCCATCTCATAAAAATGACATGTATAGCAAAAATGACTTGCCATTTTAATGGGGTGACACAAATGACATTGAATTTACTTTCCTCCTCTTGTATTTTTGTAAAGACAGTAGGAAATAAACTGCATGTACTGGCCTCTGATGTTTTTGTGGTCAAATAATTACAGATATATAAAGTGCAACTCAGCTAATAACAGCAACACTTACATCAAAACCAGAGGGATTAATGTATCTCTTAAGTAACTTTGGACTATTGTAAAACAAGAGCATGTTAATTTTTGCATGCTTTTGCTTACACCACATTCCCTTACTAGTTTTCACTTAGGTTCGGCCCTTTCTTTTAAAATCTTGACAAGAAACCAGTTACTAATGACATGGGAAGATTTTCTCAACCCAAAGCATCATTATAACTGTAAAGGAATTAAAAGTGCAGAAGATATTGCAGCACCCTTGAAGTACGGATATAAGCAAAGATCTAAGATGGAAAGTCTTTAGCATGGATTTGAATGTCTGAGATAAGTTTGTCTAGTTAAAAATAACCAAAGACATAATTAAAGAAGGATGTTTCCAGCAGATGTCTGCATTTCAGATGCCACTGATATGAAAATAGATGGTCAACCCCTTTTCTTTTTGGTTTGAAGTGAAACACTCCTACCTTTTCAGTCAACCTTTTCCATTTCTTCCCTGACCCTTTTTTGTTTTCTCTATATGAAACCACCTGGAGATTTCTGTCTATTCTTTTGAAAACTGAAAATTCAGATGTTTTTATTTAAAAATCTTCCTCTATTCATCCTGCAGAATAAATATAATAATATATAATACATATATATATATATATAATAAAAGCTTGGCTTTATTTGTCTAAAAATTACAAAGATTTCCCACAGATGTTTAGAATAAAATAATTTTACACTGAAAGCTGTTGTAACAGAATTTTTCAACTACTTCTGCATTATAAAAATAAAAGTAGAACTAGTTTTCAGGTATAAGACTAAACCAAGGCAAGACCTAAGACAGTAGGTGTGTAGGGGACACAGATAGCTCTAAAATCTTACACTTGTTTTCTGCTACCAGAGAAAATCCTTATGACTTTGATTTTAGTCAGCAGCAGAACTGTAGGAAAGAGTCACTGCCATAAAACGGGTGAGATTTTTCTCAGCTGTATAACAAAGGATACAAGGGATGTTCTACACCTGTAATTTTCAGTCAAAGAGATTTTACTCATATAATATTTAATTGTTTTGGCTTTCAGAAAAGAGTTTTCAAATCTATTTAGTTAAGGCTGCTATGCAGGCTTGTATAATAAATCCTTCAAATTTTCTGCACCGACCCAGGTCAGTGGTTTGATCTTTGAAGCTGAAGATGTCTTCAATACAAATGTTCAAAAGAATTCTTCATATAGAGATGTCTGTTTTAGAGAAAGCAGGATGCACTGTTACTAGATTTATGCTTTATTGCAATACAGACCTATCCAAAGGTATGCCACCAATTTTAAGCACAGGGGAGAAGAAGTTCTAATAGATCCTGATATTTCTTCAAGGAAACTTTTTTTCTCTCAATGTTAACCTTGATTTGACATAGATTTCATCTAGATCACAGTTTAAATGCATTTGAAAATTGAAAGGATGCTGCTGTATCTCTGTATGATGCACGGCTTTAACTGGGTGAATAAGGAAACTTTCAGAAAAACCATCACAATTTGTGGCAGAGTGATGTAAGAAATTATGACCCTCAGTTTACCTCTCTTTGCAGAGCAAGTAGAAGTAGGAATGTGCAAATTTCTAATGGTCCACGGATCTCAGCCTGATGGTGAGCTGGGGTTAATGAACACTGGGAAATGAGGAGTGAACACAGATCTGGTTTTGCTGGTTCTGAGAGAACTGAGATAAAAAAAACTGTCAGAAGAGTAGCCGATACCACTTTGGAGTATCTTCTGTATCCTGTCTCATTAGGTGGCACTTGAAGTGTTTGATCAGTTTTAGCTGCAAAAGAAAATATCCAAAAATGACAATAAATAAACTGTTGATTATGAGGAGTAGCTGAGGTAAGTTGACTTGTTCAGCCTGAAGGGAACACCTCATTGTAGTTACAACTTCCTTGTAGAGGGTAAGAGGAGGGGCAGGCACTGATCTCTTCTCTGTGGTCACCAGTAACAGGACCACAGGGAATGGCCTGAAGTTGTGTCAGGGGTGGTTTAGGTTGGATATAAGAAAAATATTCTTCACCCAGAGGGTGGCTGGACACTGGAACAGGCTCCCAGGGAAGTGGTCATGGCACCAAGCCTGACAGAGTTCAAGAAGCATTTGGACAATACTCTCAGACACATGGTGTGACTCTTGGGGTGGTCTTATGCAGGGTCAGGAGTTGGACTTCTATGATCCTTGTGGGTCCCTTTCAACTGGGAATATTCTATGATTATAAATAGATCTGTGTACAGATCTTTGGCACATGGACTTTCCGCAGTTGTTGTGAAAGTAGTGCTGGCAGCTTCTGTGGGAAGAGAAACCCTTCCAGATGGCTATTTATGCAATTTTTTGTGGATTATGCTTTCCCAGGTCAGGTCATAATCCTTAATGGGAATAATTTTGATATCTTTTCACAATTAGAACTTGATTTTTTTTTCATTAATTGCTTGATTGACTTATCAAATATAGAAATCATGCTAACTTCCACTACTTGTCCTGTGTGTAGTTTTCATATGTTAGCTGTGATATTTATAATAATATATATCAGTCACATAATAATTGTGAATTCAAAATCATACTATCATCATAAATACATGAAGCATGATATATATTAAAATTTAACTGCAGTATCAATTTTCCCTAAACTTTGCCTTCTTCCATGCAAAGTTAGAAAAACACACCCGCAGGAAATATTTTACCAATTTCTGTCCTCATATTCTTTCAAGAAGGGCAGAGACAGTTCAGATAAAATTTCCTTTCCATTGAAGTCATTGGCAGACCTTTGTTGCCTTTATTGAATTGACTTAAACCTGTTTCAGTCTTGAAACCTAATTGTTCTGCTATGCATATATCTGCCCCCTCATGCTGCTTTTAATGTTTCAGAGAGTTTTAAACATTTAATTTTGACTTTTAGGCTTTAATTTAGAATATTTTTTCTTAACAAATTTTCCCCAATCAAATTATTTTTATTTTTGCTAAACAATATTTTTGTTATATTACTGAGAAACTGGAATATGTTCTTAAAGGGAGCAGGGTATTAAATGACTCTGCAGCTTAACCTTTTTTTAACCCTTATATGCTTTTAAAATCACTATTTTAAACAAAGGGAAAAGTCTGAGACCAGGTTCCTGAATACAGTCAAAAGGTCATACGGTTTTTTATTTTTTTAATTCTGTGGGCAACCTGTGCCACTGCTTGGTCATTCTCAGAGTGAAAAATTATTTCCTTACGTTCAGATGGAGCCTTCTGGGTTTCAGTTTGTGCCCATTGCCTCCCTCAACCTGCTTGCATCACTGATAAAAATGAGTTTAAGCCACTTGTGCATGCAGGAAGGACAATTTTATCTTAATAAGAAATCAAGAAAAAGTATTGCATGACCCATGATGTCAGTCTTAACACAAAACCCATCTGCCACTCTTGGTGGGAATATTGGCTCCCACAGATTAACACTGAAAGAATGATGATTTTAAAGATAAGTGCAAAACCACTTTGCAGTGCTTCAGTGAACCATGGAATAATTATTGACTTTCTGCATGATATTACTGTCAGAAAATCTCAGTTCTGATCAGTCATCTACATATTCCAAGACTATAGGCCAAATCCATACAGTACTAATATTATGTTTTAGGGAGATCTGTACTCCTATTCCTCTTCAAGATGAGGATTTTAATGAAACCACTTTTTGTTGGCACTTGTCCTATGGGACTTTCCTGGTAAAGGTAGCATTTATGTAACTCTGAAATAGAGTCATATAATTCATCCAGAAATCTTGAATACCTCTCAAATCCCCCTGTGGTGAATGGTCTGTTCCAGACTATTGTATAATAGTCTGATTTACCAATATAAGCATTTCTCATGAACATGTTCACTAGACAGATATTTTGGAGACATTATCTGAAAAGCAACATGATCATATCCAGTAAATGGTGTTACAATCTTGCTGGACACCCATATTCAAGCTGGGTAACAACTGGGTAGGTAGTAGTTCTTCCACAGTGATTCTGATGTTGGCAACATATGCTGAAGAGAGCTGACGTAATTCTCACATGAATGAACAGCAGTACAACTTACAAAGCATCAGAAACAAGTCTTTTTTTTTGCTCTTAGTGGTAGAGATTGCACTTCTGGACAATTTGGAGCTAAATGGAGAGTCCTGGGAAAATTAGTGCAAAACTCACACTAGTTGAGATCTTCACATCAAACCTCTTCCTTTTTATATATTTACAATGCTTCAAACTTTGTTTTCTTTCATTTCTCCCTCTGAAATGCTGGTCTCTTCTGGAGGATAATTTTTCAAAAAAGGAATTATTTCAGGAGAGCTGATAATAGTGTAGTAGTGTTGTGATCTACTACTTGTCACTAATTACTGGCAGCAGGTTTGGTTGGGCCTAGTGGTGTTTTATGAACGTCATAAAACTGAGCCAGGCAACATAGTGCCAAGACTTCTGCATCTTAATTAAGCTTTATTTGATCACTATGGGAACTCCCCATCATAAAGCCAAAACCAGATAAGGTGAGATTTCATTATGAGCATTCTTAAAAAAAGGTGTAGAAGACATTCTTAGAGTGGTTATTTCTCCCCCAAAGAAATCTACTCCTGTGCTGCCCTAATGACACAGGGCATGGAAGACAAAAATTGAAGTTTATTGGTTTGAGGTTAGTCAAAATTACCTCAAATGGGGTGTCCTAACCACCAAGTTACAGATTTTGGGTGGAATTAGTTGTGAGGAGGAAAAAAAGAAGCTTCAGAAATATATAAAGTCAGAAGTAAACAGAAAATGAGCACAAGCACCAAATCTTCAAAACACCAGTGTCTCCAGAACAGCTTGGGGCCGATGCATTTCTGAATCTGTTTAATACAAAATATACTGAAAGTCCAAGAAACACATGCTAGGATCTAAGAGGAAAGAGTAAGTGCCAAAATCTGGAATCAGATATATAAAAATTATTGACTTGGTATACATTTTTATACTGAAGGTGATTATTGATTGGACAGTCTAGAGAAGCAGTATATTTTCCATCTCTTAATATCTGCATATGAATGCTATTTACTTTTTTTTGGAAAAATGCTTTAACTAAACATAATTACGTTTTGGCAAACAGAAGCTACAGATGTAACTGGAAGTAATTTAAAGAAACCCCAGTCCATTCTGGTTTTAAATTTTGGCAATCCAACACCTTTCCTGTGTTCTCTTCATTCTGTGCTGAAAAAGCTCTAAGCTCTTGCAATACAAAGTATTAAAAGTAGCACAAATTCATTGCAAAAAGCTGTACATAGTAGTTTTCTATGCTCATAAAATTGCTCTGAAGTGAATCTCTTTCTACTCTGACAGCATAATATTTAGTGAAGTGTTATGCTGTCCCCAGTATCACATCAATATCTCACTAAGTGTGGCTCAGAGGACTGAGAATTTAGATTTAGCACCGATATGACTCAGAGAACTGGGGAAATAAAACCTTTTTACTCAGATTCACAGTAATATTTTGTATCTCTTCTATATATGTACAGGTTGTACAGTTGTGAAGATGGCATTGTAGAGCAGATCGCACTGTAGTGCAGATCTCAAATTCAGGTTTCCAGTGCTCAACAATGATAAGTTTAAATTGACTCAGGACAGTCCAGTAGATCAGATTTAGTTAAAGAAGTGGCAGCTGCAATAAACCTTTGAAAGCAGAATAACTTTCCTCAATAGTCAATAGGATTGACCTCAATAAGACTTGGATATCTGAATTCTGCCACCCTTACTCAAGATGTTGATGAAAGTGGTTTGAAGCATTAACAGAGCAGTTGGCAACCAAGACATTTCTGAAGAAATAACCTCTGGAAAACTGCTCCACACCCTTCTAGTATCTTGGGTGTCCACATATGGCAGTTGGCTCCTTGGCTTTCTCCTCATCTCTTCGAAGTCCAATGTTGAAGTCTCAGTGCCAATGTCTGGCCAGTCCCCATTCCTGCCCCCAGTCCTACATCTTCTGCTCTCAGAGCCTATTTTGCTTCCTTGAACAACCCAAGTCTTCCTACAACAGGTATCTTTGAAAACTCCTTTATAAATCTACCCTCTCTTTCTCGTCTTAATGGTCATATCTTTACATTTCAGTTGTTCTGGGCTAGGGATGATTTGCTTGAACAGATTAAGACCTGTCTTTCATTCACAAGCTCTAGAGTCAGTCCACACACCACTGGTATGTCTGTCACAGTATGGTCTTGATAGCAAGGCTCTTTAATAGGCCTGTGGCTTACACAGAAAAACTGACTCCTTTTCCAGCACAGCTAAGTCACACCAAACAGCACAACCCAGGAAGGCAGAAAGCCCTTTTTACTCCTGTAAATCATGGCCAAGTGGGATTTTTGTCAGCTTAATCAGTAGGCCAGCTAGTCAAGCTGTGCATTGGTGTCCTGGGCAGTCATGTATAACCCCTGATTGAGGGTGTCATAATTCTTTAGTCCTAAAAAGATGAAGTTAATCTGCCCTTGCAAACTTGGGCATGTTTTCAATATTTTTACCCCCTTTTTAATGGGTTCTCATGGAATTTTTCTCAAATAAAACATTTGTCCAGGCTGAATGGTCAGGATGCAAGAACAGTTCAAATTGGACAAATTACCTTTGTTCCAGACCTGCAGCTTACAGAGAGATGATGCCCTGGACATTTATGATCAAATGTTAAGTTGAAATACTCATATCTAACTGACTTATGACAATCCTGTTCTCCATATTTGGCTATAAATTTCAGGAAACTCACAAAGCATGATAGCAAACGGACAACACAAAAAATGGATATGGCAGAAAATGGACACGTCAAAGTGTGAGAGTTAAAAAGGACGAGTGCTTAACAACCTACACTTTCAGCTGGTAGCTTTTGCCATGGCATTCTGACAGCTGAAGGAAGCCTCAGACCTGACTAGTTGTTTAGTGACTGGTCATTAAGTGGGATGAAATGTAGTGATGTACAACTCAGTGTGCAGCATCCTTGCAGCTGCCAGACAGGAGTCCCTTGAAGCTTAATATGCACAGGGTAGTCTGGAGGAGGTTATTGTATATACTGCATATCACAATGTCAATAAATGCTTTTTTACTTTTAAATATCCTACAGGTTTGTCCCAACAATCTGTTCAAATCTGAAAGCTCATTTCAAACAGTCTTTGAAATCATTACTAGTCTTTTCCAATATTTACTTTATCATATATTTCAGGAACACTGAGGTAAGTCTTCTGATCATCCACAGTGCAGATTAGCTCTTATTCCGACTTTTTTTCCATCTGTCACTGAACAGTTTGCTTTTTGTAAGGTCTGAATTAACATTAGGATTTCTTTTCACTTCATTGGCTTACACTTTTCAACCTTTTGCATATATTAACACAAATTAAATTTTTGAAGTGTCTGTCTTTGGGTAACTTGCTTCATCTCATAAATCTGCAATTCTTTCCCTCTTTTGTGCCATGGTACAAACAGCTCAGATCCCTTCCCTTGCAGTAGTCTAGGTGCTGTGCCTGACCAGCATCAGCTACTGAAGGAAAGAATCCTGCAGTACCTGTGGGCAATGAAGCAAATTGAGCAGCTCCACTAAAACCATACATGTAACAGTTAGCATATGCTTAAATTCTTTCTTTCAGATTGTCCCAGAAGGTTCAGTAATTTGGAAGAACAAGTGCAGAGCATTTCGGACACCACATAGGTAAAGGGGAACAGCTGTGAGGTAACAGAGTGCAGAAGCAGTTGCCACATTGATCTTGGTTTCTGGAGGCACTTAGTGCTTTCTGTAGGGAGCCTGAGTGGAAGATAGAAGGAGGAATGGTAAGCCTTCCTCTTATCTTGGCTGCCAGGAGCACTGAGTCAGAGAAACTGCTGCCATTTCCACCACTGTAGTTGTGAGTTTTTCTATTCATAAATTGATATTAGATGTGATTCATCTAATGAAATCCTATATTTGTGATGGATGTGTCTAGTCTGAAAGGACCCCTCAGACTACAATCAATGGAAGAACAGTAAATGGGTATGATTCATCTCATTCTAAACAGATGTCTACAGTAAATCACATTAATTGTTCCAGACATAGATTTTTCCCCTAGCTTTCAAAGATCAGCAGAAGGATGACAAAACCTTATTGCCTATTTGACCACAAATCTAATATAGTATGTTATGTTACATGTTGGTGGGGTGTGAAATAACAAATGGTGTCTTGATTCAAAATGCAGAGCTGCTTTTCTTGGAGCAAAAAATTATTTATTTGCTAGTGTTACTGACTTTGAGTAGTAGTTTGAATAGACTTTTTAATGTAAATAGGATCATTCATGCAATGCAGTATGAATTGACTTATGGACAGGTATATCGGCTTACTCACAAAATATTGCTGAACTGCAGTTGAGAATGAACAACATGTTCATACTCATTAGTGTTGGTTTAGTCACCCTTTTTACTGGGGATAGCACCTTGGTTTAAGTCTTCTGTGTAATGGTGATCACAAGTTAAGGATGGCTTTCCCATACACCCAGGCAAATCTTAGGTATTGAACTGCAAATTCAGGTCTCCTTGGAGAAAATTAGGTGTTTAAACAGTATTTAAACATGAAATAGAAAAGGCAGACTCGCGTGCTCAATCACTTGAGCCCCTCACGACAGATCTTGAAGACTGGAGTTGCACCAAGGTTTTTCACAGACTTACTGGTTGCTCATCACCAGGCTATTCATTATTGTTGCTTGCAGCTTGCACTCACAGTGAATTTCATTACAATTTGTTTCTTCTCCAAGAAGCAAATGGTATTTTTCAACACTAAATAATTATAAAAAAATTTGGAATGTGTTCTAGTAAAACAAAGCAGTACTTCAAGCTGCAGGAACTTTTCACTTCACTGGAGTTTTGAGCTGACTCATTGAAAATACTTTTTGAAATGTTTTTGTTCATGGTAATTTTTTTGGAGGAAATGGATAATAACTTGAAGTGAGTGTGTGTGTGTACTGTGAACTTTGCCTATGTGAAGGATCCTCTACAGCAAAAGATGAATGCTCAGAAACTTGTAATAGCAGTGTCTCTTAAGATACATTAACTGAGAGCTGCAGTCATGACATCTGAATCTGTAAAGAAGTTCTAAAAATGTATTGTGGTGCTTTTCCATTTATGTAGATGTGGCTCTGATAAGTGGCTACTTGTCTTACTAAAGGCAAATTAAATATGCTTCAGCAGTATTTTATTTAAAAAGCTTGTATTTTAGAATTCACAAATGAAATATTGAAATTTAAAAAAAGGGTTGCTAGGACATTTTTATTTGTACTTTATGCTGAAGGATGTGGGGTAAATACACAAAGTTGCTCTATGCTGTAAAAAGAGAGTGAAAAGAAGGAGCTCCTGCTAGAATAGAAAAGTCATATGAATCCTCCCCAATATATTGTATCAGAGACCTCATTAAAGTAGTGCAGAGGGTCAAAAGGCTGAGGACTGCAGTCCATGGTGCTGGAGTTAGACTAGAGCTGGCACTCACATTAGTCCTGTTATTGCTTCTTGTAGTACAAGTCAAAATACAGGCAAACTCAAGTGAATATGATCTTCATAAAAACATGTGAGCAAATGCCAGGCAGTGTGTACATTGTTTAAAGATCTCTGATTAGAATTCAGCAATTAATTTTTTTCTCTTCAAAAACAGATTGAAAACTTGTAATACTTCTTTGATGTAACTATAAGTTTCTAAGTGTTAGGCATTAAACTCCAAACCCTTAGAGGTTTCTTGTACAAGATATCATTGGAAAAAAGTAAATTAATTTCTCTTTCTGCTTGCATAGCTCTACTATATCTCTATTTCAAAAGTTAAATTGTTACTTTACATCCACACAAATCAGAAGGTATAGAATGCAGTGCTGACAAAAAGCAGGCCTTTGCCTTATCTCAATTTTCTTTATGCCACTAATGCTTACTGAATTTTTAGATTATGCTTATAAAATTTAAAGAAAATGGCTTATGTCTCAGGAATACAACTGCTAGTTCTCTCTCCAGCTAAAAGCAAGGATTTAAATTATTTTTTCTATTTTTTTCCTTTTTCTTTTTTTTTGGTGAGACTTTACCCCAATTTATTTGAAAAGAGCCAATTATGAGACTATTCAAGTTACTTTTATTCTCTTTTGCTGCTGGTCTAATGAATGGCAGCAGTTAAAAGTACCACTAATGAAAAAAAATGGAAAAAACAACCCTCCTCAAGTTAAATGAATGCATTTGTTATTAATTATTTTCTTTCTGTATTTTCTGGGTAAAAATGCTTTCAAGAAAGCTATGCTCTGGTTCTTCCAATACTGAAAAATTCCATTTTCCTACTTTGTCTTATCTCTCCCCTCTTACCTCTTGCCATGATTTCTGAATCTCTGAAATGGAGAGAAAGATGAATTTTAGGAGCTGGCAAATGTTGGTGCTGCTGCCCACTGCCATATTTCCAGTCCAGAAACATTTCACCATCCCTTGGTAGCTAGAGGAAGCACAGGGAAGGACTGTCTGCCTGGTATATTTAATATTTCTGGTCCTTACTTGTGCTGCTTTCCCTACATCACAATGACATTACTTTCACTTTTTTTTTTGACAATGGGCCCTATTTCAAAATTATCTTTCTCTGAGATAAAGGAATTGGGAAATCCAGGCTCACATGCAAGGCTTCTATTTTGATACTACATTTAAAGTCAGACAAATGGCTTGAAACCTGGTGAGGTCCATATTTGCTCAAATTTCAGCTTTTTCCAACTAATTTGCTGAACTGATGGGTGCAGGTTTAGGTGTCCTTGTTTTTCTCTTAGTGTGAGGCTGCAAAGCTGGCCAGAGCCCCTCTACATCTCAAACTATGCAGGAGACAAAGGAGTGCATCATATCACAAAGCCAAGATAAATTTTCATTGTCTTCAAGGAGTGATTTACAAAATAGTGAGGGAAATAGCTCTGGTATTCACTTTTCTCTGCAAGAGACCAGAATATAGGCCCGTCAAAATGTTCAAACATACTCCTAAATCCAGAGGAACTGAATAGACAAGCGCAATCAGAATGTGCTGAATCAGAACTGCAAGTACAGTATATTTAAAATACATAAAAAGGAACACACCATAGTTTTTTTTTTTCTAAAGACCTTATGAAAAATTCTTCTAATAAGGCTTTTAATATATTTTACTTTTCAGTACAAATGACCTAAACAAACCTCAAGCATGTTAGCCTTTTTATCCCTCCTGTTATGTGAAACACTGTACAAGAAAGACACATTGGTGAAGTTTAAAGTTTAAGCTGAGCCTGAAGTTATTGTCCCAAACAGTTCATATGGGTCTGGTGTTACTTTCAGTGGTGTTTCTTTTCAATTTTTGTGGTAGGACACCCAATTCAGAAATATGTTTATTATCTCACATTGAACCATTCAGAGAAAAAAAAAATTACTTTTTTGTTTAGGATCAGGTACAGACCTGTGTCATTGTTTAGGAACACGTTAAAGGTTTAGCAGTATGAAGTCATTCTGAATAAGGACAAAACTAGAGCTTCTTTCAGTATTAGAGGTCTTCTCTAGTGTACCTGCAGGTCTTGGTGATTCATTCCAATTACTTATTGGTTAAATGACTGCAGTGATTGTCATTACTCTTGGATCAACACTGCATCACACATAGTTTGTCTTACTGAACCATAAACACACTTTTAGCTTTGCATAACACACTTGACTGTGTGGAAAATTTCCCTGCAAATATCCATGTGCAAATGTGTTGCATGCACAAGCAAACAGCAACCCATCACCTTACTGAGATTCATGTTGATTTGCGTGGTGCTGTTTCCCTTTAAAGGGACAGAAAACACCACCGCTCTACAGCATCATGGCCGTGATAAGGGATTCTGGCCAAATGCATACATGGTTATAAACTCAGACCTTTGAAATCCAGCTCCAGAAAATATTTCTGAAGGCAAGAATAGTCTTCCTATCACATTTCTCAGTAAGATCTCCTGTGGAGTGCTAGTTATAACTGTGACTATTTCCAAGCACTTACTTGCTAGGAACTGTGCACAGACATCCCCTCTCTCTTTTCTATGCCTGCAAATATGTCTAAGTTGACTATGACCCGTAAATTAATTTCCAGATGGTGTTGGCATTGGACAGAAGGCTTGAGGCCCAGTATGGCAAATCATGTAGTTACATGTCTGCCTTGACTTTTGTGAGACTATCTATATGTTTAAAATAAGTCTGTTAAGTGCTTTTACTGGATAGGGAATGCTGCCTGTATCATACCATTACCAACTCTTAAACTATCCAGTTTCACTCAGGCATCCAGTTTGCTCATGCAGGCAGTGTTTTAGACTGGATGATGGGATTAAATAGTCATCACAATGCATGTAACAGGTGATATGATATTAAACCCCAAGGCTTTGACATTTAATTTTCTGGAAGCAGTTTCAACTCCTCAGTGCAAGGGAGTACAGGGTTGGCTTCCTAATGGTTTGAAAACTTTCAGCTAGAATATTCTGATTTCATGACTGAATATTTCCCCCTTTGACCTTTCACCATAATTTCAAATACAATAAAAGCTTGAAATGCTGGACTGGACGGTAGCTGCAGCACAGCCTTAACAATCCTGATGAGAAATGCTGTGTTTCATGCAAAATAAATAATAGAAAATAATTATTTGAAGGTATGAATGTATGCTTTATCTGTACTCAGATATTACTCACCAGATTGCAACTAAGTATCTAGAAAGAAACTTTTTGAAATTATGTGTTTTGTGTAGCTTACATGTGATGACGTAAGGGCAAAACAAGACAGAAAATACCTATCATCAGCAGGGAATGGAGTCAATGTTCCAGTTTGATTTTTTATGTTTTGCCTTTACATACCTTTTACAGTTTTTTCCTAGACACACGATAACATTCTTCCTTCAGAACCAAATTTTCTTCATCAGTACTATTTCAACTGAAAAAAGGACATACTAATTCATCTACTTTTCAGCTTTTAATGTTATTTAAAATCCATCAGGACTGCAATATTTCAACCTTCCCCTGCCATCCATAGGCTGTTCTTATTTTTTGAATGAACTGTTTATTCTATTTGTGTGGGGAAAAGCATAAACAAGATCAGATGCTCCAAAACATTAAAGAAAAAGGATTTTCTATTTATGTACTTTCATTAACACAGACAATTTAGTAACTTGTAAATAAAATTTTTAATATTTACAAAAGTTCTCAGGAATACATACATCTTATTTTCAGATACAGAGAATTAATATGGAGGAGGTGACAAAAATGTTGAACTACAAACTTCTTTATTAGTGTCCCACACAAGAGAATATTCAATGTCCTGTAGACCTTGCTGTTAGGATAATTTAATGAAGTTGTGTTTCTGTGGTTCCATCTCACTGCTATGACGTCAGAAACAGAGAGACTTTAAAATGGCGGTGTGACTGGCAAAGAGAAAAACAAAAATGCTGTTATAAAAGACTATTTTATGATTAAGTGTTAAATATCATATCATATCATATCATTAGTGATCTGCTCTGATTCAAAAGGCCAAGCAAGGGAAAAAAAACCCGAAAAAGAAACCTGTAGAGTGACAGCTGTAACTCAGAGACAAAGACGACACATTTAGGCACAGGCTGAACACTGAGCTAACAAACTTGCACTTAGCAGAGCCATAAGACTTGATAAACCATCTTTTGTACAAACTGTTAATTAAATAATTTATTTCAAATGACAAGGCCTGTAGATAGACATCAGTCTTCTAATAGACAAATTTGTATAGCCGGGATTAAGATAATTAATTTAATTAATATACGTCTTTCAGTAATGAAGTTTATCTTGAGTATTTCCTTAGACTACTATGGTTACAATAACACCATCACAAATATTTTGTGATGTATTTTCTATGCAAAGTTTTATCCTTAAACTATTAATAGTGATTTCAAATCCCTTAATCTGCTTTTTCTGCATATATCAGACCCTATGGGACTGTGCAGACTTCCTCCAGTGAAAGACATTTTCTTCTTTCCTGTGTCATGAATCATGCAGTGGGTTGGCAGATCATGGCGTGTAATCACTAACTGTGACCTCCACAGTGCTGCAAATAAGTGAATAAATGGCCCATTTGGGATGGGTCAACAAGAGGGAAAATAACTGCAAGTGTGAGGAGGTGTATCCTAAGTCTTTCAGATTCATCAAGTCTCTGAATAACAAGAATACTTTAGTCATAAAACCTCTAGTCCTAGTGGAATATTATCTTCACCCAATAAAGTCCTAAGTGAAGTCCTCAAATAAGAGAAAGTGGTCTGAAAAGACAACATGATGCAGATAAACCCACAGTGTGATGAATGCCAAAAATATGAACAGATCTTGAGAACATTAATTTTTTCAACAGAATTTTCTTTCACCAATTTTCTGTATTAGTTGACAGGATCCTAATAATATTGCTTGGTTGCATCCTACTATTAGAAACCTTGTAGATTAAGTGTTGACAATAAGTAGGCACTCTTTTACCCACCTTGAGATGAGGGGGAGTGCATCCTAGGCAAGCATCCACTTCCTCTTGGCACTTGTAGTGACACCAGCACTGAGATCTTTCAGGATCAAACACCCTTCTTGGGGTTGTCTCAGAAACAGGGATTTTGAGAGAAGAGAAGCAAAGACATATCCCTGACACACACAGTTCTTTTCAAAACTTGTGTTTAATAATTTCCAATGATGCACACTGTGAATTCACTTATTTGTTTGCGAGATTATGTACAAAGGATAATTCAAAAGTGGTTTTCCTCCGAGTCTTTCATGTCTCTTCCATGACTTTAATTGCTTCAGAGGAGAGTGCCAGATGAGTCAGCTGTAGATAGGATAAAAATCAATAGTTACCCCCTTCTGAATCATCAGTAACTAAGTCTCTTTTTTTGTCATTAACTTACAGTTTCCTTGACTTCACACAGTGTCAGATCCCAAATGCCCTCCACAGTCATTCTATCTACTGCAGGAGGACTACAGTTTTTTTAAAACCTACTTTTGTCTCCATCCATTCAAAGACATTCTATGTATAAAAATCACCATAAAAAAGGCAATGTCACAGTAGAAAAGAATATTTTTGCAGAAAATCCCTCTTTTGAAAGCTCTAACCTTAAAAACCGTGGTGCAGACTCTCTTACATCAGCTTGACAATGCTGTCATTCCAGCAATAAAGCCCCTTTTGAGCTTCGCTTTCACGAAAGAAGTGAAATCAGGCCCATCTATTGCAACCAATAACATCTACATATTTTGTCATTTGTCAATGTACACATTTGTCAATCTACATATGCTCTTTGTCCTGGGAAAAGAACCTCCTTTCAAAAACTTGACTTGAGGGTGTTTTCAATGATGTTGACATCCTGCTCTTCCATCCTGACTTTCACATTTGTGCGCTGCTGGAGATGCTTCTGGAAGTTTCCACTAAGCAGGATATAGAGAAAGGATATATAGAATTAGTTCTGCTGTTGGCATAGCTGAGGCAAATGGAGATGTAGTAGCTCATGTAGAGTCAGGGTCAGCTGAGAAATCTGGAGATTCATGAGCTGGATCACATGGAAGGGGGCAGTGCTTACCACAAACATGCTGATCAGAGCAAGCACCATCTTAGTGAGCCTCATAACGTTTTCTCTGGGGATACTGGTGTAACTGCAAAACAGAGAAGAATCCTTAGTGTGGAAAGTCAAGGTGAGAAAGTGATGGTGTGGATTGAGCATAGTAATGAACAGCAGTTATTTGAGACCAAGCAGAGAAAGCAAAGACCAGCTCTCAAGAGCGTCATTCTTTTTTTGTTGTTTCCACATTATTGTTTCTTCTGCTATGATCCTATGCCACAAACAGGAGATTCTGAGAATTGTTTATGTGTATTTGATGAAATACGGACAAATATTTTAACTAAAAATGCTTACTCTTTTTCAACATGAGAGCTATATTTTTTTGCATCCCTTTTCATCTATGACTACGTTTTTTTGTTATCAACTAGAACAGAAATATCCAATTGAAACATGACTATTATGAGCTTAAAGAAGACTTAGAGCAAAGAAGCAAATGATCCTCCTGCCTGAGGAATTAAAACCCACACTCAAATGGATATCAGCTTCTATTTCATAAAAAGTTGGTATAAGCCAAAATCCAAATTATGTTGTCCTAGATCTAAAGCATGCTGGCCAGGAGCTGCTCTCACCAAAATTTATGGGAAGTTATGCTTCATCTGTTTCCAGTGTCAATTTTCTTTTATTGCCCAAACTTTCTCAGACTGTGAACAGTAACTGGGGATTCGTGTGTAGCTTGGAGCCCTCTTCCTACAGAAGGGACAATGCAACCTGACCAGGAGGCACCTGACCTGCAGCCCCCCGAGGCATTGCAGCTGATACCAGACCTGGCAGCCACATTCTCCCAGAGTTCCCTAATCCCTGAACTGAGAGCTTGGAGCCATGAGGTGGGGAGATGTCCTTCTGCATGTAGAAGTGAAGGGTTGAGTTGTGCCTTTTTGTTGTCCTGAACAGAAGACTCCAGATGTAACTTTCTCCACAGTGTTTCCGTCCAAATGGCTCCCTTCCTCCCTAGTCTGTTTCCTGGGAGCCTAATGCAGTGTCTGGAGGACTAAAAGTTATGTCATGTAATGCCCAAATATGGTTTTAGGACTGTTCTTTTTGCCCTGTTAGATATAAAGCCTTTAAAGACTGAGCAGAGTGTGAGAGAAGCATGAATAATACTTTATCCTCCAGCTTTCTTGTTTTGCTGATGCAGCTTCCACTTGTAACATAAAATTAAAATTCAGCAAATAAATATCAGTGGTAAAGCAAAAAAGAAAGTTGTTATGGTAAGATAAAGAGTAGACCTACACATGTAAAACAAAACACAAAAAGAATAAACAAGGCTGTTACACAAAGACCATCTCTTAAATGTAAAAATATATAAATGACATTTTTCATAAAGGGGTCTCTGATTTGTGATTCTTGGTTAGAGATACATAGTAACAGCAAGTACCTCAAGTACTTCACTTCTAGGAATATGGTTGACAAGAAGATAACTAAAAATTATACCTCTCCGTGTTCCAGATTCTGTATGCATGTGGTTTTTTTCAGCAGTTGTATAATTAGTGAAAATCCTTGCAGGAATTTATGCAGGACACAGTCTGTTTAGCCCCCTGATATTTTTGTAGGCTGATAGTAGATCAGTCATGACCAGCTTCTGAGCACAGCTTTTTCAACCATTTTTGTGTCATCAGTGTAGTTTAATTGACACAATCTTTCCCAGTTTGTTTGCTGGCTTTTTGTACAATTCAACCTATTTAGTTTCCATTTATCCTTTGTCAAGTGAACTTCCATCAAAGAAGGAAATTAGATTGCTTCATTATAATTTGTCCCCGAAAAATAGACATGGAATTTCTCTTCTCACCCTACATATTGAAAGCTTAGTACTTTGCTAAACTTTCTGGTTACTGGTATTTGTTGTTTTTATTCTATCTACTAAAGTCTCTTTTTATTTGTCTTCATACTTTTCTGTGTTAAAGCCTCTAATGTGGAATTAAACAAGCCCCTGACAACTAGTCATGCCATCTGAGAGAGGATGGACTAGACTGAATTCTCAAGTCCTTTCAACCCCATTTTTCTCCCAGTTTTTCTGCTTTCTTTCAGGGTACTGGAAGTCTCATGCCCTTCACAAGTTCCTAAAAATAAAGAGCAGTATTTCAGGGACTGGTTTTACTAGTACCTTAAGTCCTCAGAAATGAGTGTCTTCAAGCTTTGTTGATATTAAAATATTTAACTTCTGTACCATCACACATTTTCCCTCATTTTCTGGTTCTCTGGAATTAGATTTCATTCTATCAAAAATCTGATTGCAATTCAATTGGATAGGGGGAGGAGGAAGAGAGGCTGGAACAAAAAAGGCTCAAATTAACTCTTTTAGGCTTTGTCTACATTATCAAGGAGGACAAATGAGTAGTGAAAATCTGTAGAGTGAAGTACTTGGCATTTAGGACATGACATATTATACTCATCTTCAGGAGTTTAGCTTTGAATTTTCTCTAATTGGATGCTGAGGAATGAGTATACAACAGAGATTGGAGTCTGTTCATTGAGCTCTTGGAGCACTTTTTCTGGTCTCATTCCATCCAAAAAGAATACAGATCATGTACTCTGAGACTGTTGAATAATGTGGACTCAAGTGTGCTATTAGAGACAATTGGGATACTCCCTCAAAAAAATACTTTCCTTATCCAAATGAACATGCTAATATAAAAAGTCATTATCAGCCAAAATTTTCTGTTATGTAAGGTTTCTAAAGTTTTCTTTTATGTCTCTTGCTGGCCAGCACTCAACAAGCTAGCTTAAATTCAACAAATTGGCAGGAATCTGCTTGCCCCTGAAATATTGGAAAGCCACATATGCAATTTGAGGAGTGCTTAATCTCATCTGTGATCTATACCTTCCAAACATGAGAAGGAGGTGATCTGAGGCAGCCTGCATTACTTTACCAAGGATAAATCATGCCTGACCAATCTGGTGGCCGTTTGTGACCGAGTGACAGCAACAGTTGTTAAGGGGTCACCTTCCAGTACCTTAAGGGGGCTTATAAAAAGGAGGGAGGGGGACTTTTTATAGGGGCAGATACTGTCAGGACAAGGGGGAATTGTTTTAAACTGAAAGATGGCATGTTTGGATTAGATGCTAGGAAAAAATTCTTTACTCTGGGGGTGGTGAGGCACTGGAACAGGCTGCCCAGAGCAGCTGCGGTCACCCCATTCCTGGAAGTGTTCAAAGCCAGGTTGGATGGGGCCCTGAGAAACCTGGTCTAGTGAATGGCAATTCTGCCCATTTCAGGGGAGTTGAAAATAGATGATCTTTAGAGTCCCTTCCAACCCAAACCATTCAATGATTCTATCAGTCTATAACAGTCTGCCAGGTCAGAAAGGGCAATGAGATCTCATTACCTAAATGCAGCAAGAGAAGATAAGGAGAAATAGCAGTCTGTCACTGTTACAATTGCTATGTGGGAACTGCCTTGCTGAACTTGATCATGCTGGGGCTGCCTCTATAGTACCAGTACAATTGGAGATGCAATAATTTTAATGATACAAGACTCATCTTCAGCCTTTAATTCTATTTCATTCATCCATCCATCAATATGTCCATCTGCCTGTCAGGAATGTCAAAGACAAAAGAGATTGTATCCTCAAAACCAGTTGAAGACACAATCCCCTGACCTTTGAAAACTTACCAGAGAACATCATCAGGTGAAGTTAGATAAAAAGCATCTAACCATCCAAACCATCTTTGAACTTTATTACTTTTGAATGTACTCACAAGGGAATATCAGAATAACTGATGCCACCCATAAACATGAATTGACTTGAAGTGTCTTGGATTTTCTTCTCAGGTGGGTTAGGCAAAATGGCTGGACAAGAGCGAGGTATCTGTAAAAGCAGATAACAGCAATATAATAGAAAAACAACAAACTATTCAGGTTAATACTGCTCACTGCAAAACAAAAATTCTAAGAAATAATTATAAAGGAAGGGAACTGCATTTTTAAAAAGTTGTCTAGTACAACATGTCAGAATGGCTTTTATTCAAGCAATCACTTAATATTTGGTGGTTGTTATAATTGATTATGCTTTGGGTCACAACACTTTTTAAGTAATTTGATAAAATTTATAAATAATCATAGTAGACTCCTAGCATGTAGAAGATAGATTTAAAAAACTCAGGCATACAAGAAGAAAGCAGAGACAACCTGAGATGAAGTTGATTTTGGAAAATGTCTTGAGATATTTTAATACAGTAAAGGCTGCTAATTAAAAAACAAACCAAACCAAAACAAAACAGAACATTCTGATATATGTGAGATTAGGAGTGTTCAGGTTTTTTATAGTTGTAATTTAAATGTTTATTCACCACGTAACTGAAAAAGCAACTGAAATACTTTACTACGTTAGAAGTAACCTTTGGTTAGCAGTGGGTTATGATATAAAACAAATTCATATTCTGCTTATTACCTTCATACTTTGTAAAATATTATAGTGGGTATACTTTCCCTCTATTTGTGTCAGAAGTGATAGGGTATGTAGAAAGTCCCCTGCATTTGGTACACCTGTTCATTTCCAGATGAGATCAGACTACCTACCAACATGACCACTAATTCACAGGTTGACAACATTTTTGAGGATGAATAGTGTTAGATCATCATAGATTAAATTAAAGAACAATAAAGAAACCCAACAATTAATTCTTTCCTGTTTCTGTCCATCCTTTGCACATGCAGAATCTGGCACTCTGAGACCAGCTGTAATCCTGGCGAAAAGATACTGGGTACAGACAACATGTGATAGGTTGAAGATTCCCATTGTCCTGAGTGTTGGTATTGCTTTGTGGCTGTCAAACTCACTGTGCTCTGTAAAGTGGTCTGAAGGCAGCTGTGCTGCACGGGCTGGCTGCCGCCGTATACTGTGTAAATATCTGATACAAATAAGACAATCCTTGTCTCTAGGTGCTGGTAATATCTTGTCTGAAACACCTTAGGATGTTCTCAAGGTCCTGTACTTGCTTTTTGTAGAGCGGGTTCACCAGCCTGCCAGAACAGTATGCCTGCAGCACCTCAGCTGCTTGTTTTTATTGCCCTTGGGCCAACGAAGATCAGGAGGTGTTGCATAAGATGAAGAAAGATTGGTATTTCATGTGATGATAAGTTATCTTCAGTCTTGCCTGAGTATGAATATGAAATAGATTTTTTTCTCATTATTCAACCTTCACAACAGACAAGTTATTTCACTAAATGAGGTTAAAGTAATGGCCATCACCTTTAGAACCAGCAAAAGGCTCCTCTGGCATATGATATCTTAAAAAACTATGTCTAATTTCACGCAGTTATTCTCAGTCCTCATGATGGTGACAGAAATAACAGAAATCCTCTACATTTTTCATGGCAGAACTACTTTGTACCATTCTTGGTACAACTAGCTCTCCTGTTTCACTGGCTGCCTCATGGAAATAGCTTCTGACACTGATACTGCTTACAGGATCTGTGTAATTGAGAGTAATTTACAGGCTTCTCAAGTTCTTAAAACTTGTGATTGCTCCTCCTTTACACAAAATTTGACCTTTTAGTCTCCATGTAGGCACAGTGTAAGCAAGCTTTGAGCTTGCTTTCATCTTTTAAGTGGTGCAAGCAACAACATCTCCGTGCAAAGTAAGGGAACAATACTGCAATTGTTTTTAAAATTGGCAACAGAGCTGTTTGCAAAGAATGAACACTGAAGAAAGTTACAAGGGAGGTGACAAAATAAAAAATAATCAGCAAATAAACTGTGAGTTAGAGGAAGTATTTGTGAGAAAATGAAAGTGTGGAAGATGGAAATAGGATGCATGGGGAGTGGGACACAGAAAAGTGACATTAGTCACTGATATGTGGTAAGTGTACCTAATCAGACCCCACTCTTCCCAGTGGCTGCAGGGAAGCGGTCAGGATATTCCATCCGGTTCTGTGCTCTCTGTACACGCTGTGAATCATCTCTCAGTCATGCCTACTGCATGCCATTAATCAGAGACTGAACTTTAGCTGTTGCCTACAGCGGGGTGATATAAAAACTTATTACTGCTTTCATATGCTCCTCCTTTGCAGGAAGATTTCAATAAGATCTCCATTTTGTTTCAGCTTGCTCAGGCTCAGAATACATATATACATACACACAAACATATATAAATAAATATAACTGTGTATACTATGTGCACAAAGGTTTTCAAGACAGGTTCACATGCAAAGGGATTTGCTATCAGAGTCTTTAGGTGATGTCATACAATTAGTTTATGGGAAAAATCTAAATGAGAGAGAGTGGAAGAGAAGAAATGGGAGTTGGTCCAGGTAAGCGCCCTTCTCTGTGACTCTGTTCCAGTGCAGTACATGGTTCCACCTGTAATACTTTTTCCACAGTATCAACGTTGTTTTTGTCAGGACTTGCTTCTTACCAGTTGCTCCTGCCTTACAAGGCTGCTGTGGTGTTGCTGAGGGCATGTTTTGCTGAGGCTGCACATAGACCTGCTGCTAAGTTCGGGGAATGCATGTTTTTGGGTCCAGTAATGTCAACCAGAAACTTTGGCCACAGGGTAGGAAGAGGGAGGGGAAGCAGGGGTGGTTCTCACGCTGGTGGCAGCCACTTCCCACGAGAACCCCCCATAGCAGTGCTGTTGGGTTTGCAGGTGCAGGGTTGGGAGGATAACAGTGCAAGATCCGCAGCGTGGGAACAAGGGGAAAGCGCTGCCCCAGAGGCTCTGGGAAAGGCTGCCACGGTGGCTTGGGTGACTGGGCGCAGAGCTGCCAGAAGAAAGCCACTGCACAGCTTCACAGAAAGGGCTGCAAGCAGCGCGAAAGGCTGGGGCTCTTAAAGCACCATGTGATGTGTGGCTTAGCAGATGATATTGCCTTTGCCCAAAGGCCAAGAGCCCAGTGCAGCCCAAAACTCACCAACGGTAAAAGTAACTCTTTTCAGTAGCAGCTGCAGTCCAGAGGTTGTCAGACTAATGCAGTTTGTAATGAACCAAAGTGTATAAATAGGCACCGAAGATCATTAAAGGAAGGAATGGCACGTTCAAAGGAACACTCTAGCCTGTTGTGGGTACTGAATCCACATCTTCCACCTCCAGAAATGCCCATCATTACCTATCTGTTGGGTGATCCTGGCTTTTGCTGCATGGACATTGTTTTCCTGGATAGCTGAATTTTCAAAGAATTATCAGAAAAGTAAAGGGCAGGTTACAACGATGTTTTCAAATAGATGTGCATAAATGTGTATTTCCCTAAGTATTGTAGGATGACTTTTCACACTTTCTGGATCAATTATTTGGTTTGATATTTTCATATACTGATACGTGTCTATACATGATAATTTATCTGGGTTTCTAATTCTCACTTTTAATATTCATCTGATGAAAGAAAAAACATTGACTCAATGAATTTAAAGATGAAAAGGAAATCATTAGGCCAGATGGAATGAAAGCAACATCACAAATTCAATTCAGTGTGAAAGTACATTATTCTTTTTCTTGATAGAATTCAAACTTATTCCAGCCTGTCATTCCAATTTAGGCTTCCTCAGACTAAGAAATTGTCTCACTGTAAACACTTATCAAGTAGCCTTTGTCCCTATTCTTTTGTAGCAATGGGATTCTATTTGTTGTTTCAGTTTGGATCTGATTTTAATCTTGCCTGTTGTCTGATGATAAATTTGTGAAATGAAGCATGAGTGCTCCATTTAAGAAAACATGCTGGTTTGGAAGTAAGGGCTAATTTTCACTTCAAGCAGAAAATGGAACTTAAAAGGCAAGCACGTGTCCTCATTTGACAAAGTAGTTATCAGTAATAAAAGACTTTTGTTGGGAAAAGTCTGAAGAATACTTATCTGAGACAAACAATAAGGGGAGTGTAAGATGTGTCTCTGATACAGAGTCAGTGATGGAGCCTGCTGAGCTCTCAAAAAGTACAGGGCTCCAGGTATTTGGTGCTTGTTAGTCATGCCTATTACTGCATTCCTTTTGGCCTTTCTGCCAAACTTGCCTGGAGGAACATCCATGAGAACAGGCGTCGCCAAAGTACATGGTATGATCGTGAAAGCCAAGGCGACACTTGGAAAGAAAATATTACACAAGAGCCATGTGCTCCTAGTTAATGTTTTAGCTAACTACAAATCATCTTGTTTGATTTCTAGCAAAGTCATAAACATTTGGTCATATTTCTGTTATGCATATAAAAAATGGAGAGGAGAAATATGTCTTAGAACTTAGATTTTTCCTCACTTTTTTCTTCCTGCCTCTGGACCTATCTTAACCTATCATATGGCCTAACATTATTACTATGTAGTGCATATTTTAACAGTATAGTATACTGATGTTATTATTATTGTCAAACATTTCTATTAATATTCTTATTAATTGTTAATATATTGTCTGAATTGGTTTTAAAGGTACTGCTATTAGGCTTGCTCAGGGGACAGCAGGGTCTATTACACTCAAAGGCAAATGGGCTGCTCAGGAGACTGAATTGTTAAAAAGCTTTCACCTCTTCCTCTGGTTGGAGTGTTTGTAACTGCATGTGAAGTGAAGCAAGCAGCGACTGAAAAAGGCATGTGAGGAATGAGTAAATGGATTAGTCCATGCCAAATCAAGTGGTTCTGGTTCTAAATGACTGAAAGCCCATGACTTTTATAGAGTTACAACTTCACCCTACTAGTGATACTGCCTTGGTAAGGGTTTCTTAAAGCAACACTACAACAATGGGCAAACGAGGAACACATTTTCTCATGCTTGTCAGTCTTGGGTGCTCCAAATGCTTGGAACACCTGTCTGTTTCTTTTCAGCCATCACAGAGCTACTTACTCCAGATTTATCTTCCCAGCCTCACTTCTCCATTTATGTGTCTGCAGCTGTAAGGGTATAGGCTAAATAAATGTTTATGCAGCCCTTAAAACTGTTTGGTACCTATGTAACTCTTGGACTTCAGGAACTTACTCACTTTTCACTGTGCAGAGATGCTTTGCAAACAGTCTATTCACAAAAAGCAATTTTTTTTTTTTCTATTGCAATAGTCGACAGAGAGCTAGGACTAGCAAGCTCCTAAGCAAGGCTAAGTGTTAGTACTCTTACCACTCCTGTATGACATCCTTGGGTCTTTGCTGGACAGATGTCAATGGGAATAAAGGGGCATCTTCAGACTCCCTGATTTTTGTCAGTATTTGATACTTCTTTCTGCCAGTGTTTCTCTTCTTGAACATTTGATGGGCTGTCTCCACCTCAACAATCTGGTCTTGGGCTTCAATTTTTCTTGCCTTTCTTAGCACACATGTTTCTGCTCTAGGTACTTTTGCCTAGAGTTGAGTAACTTTCTCAGGATTCTGAGATTATATAGCTGTGCCATACCAAAAGTACACCTTAAATAACAGGCAACTGAACACCTGTGAAGGGAATTACACCTTTTCCTATAACCAAAGTTTATAGAAAAATCAGTCAGAAGCAGGTAAACTCTGTAAGAAGGCACCTAAATGGTAATATTTTCCTGTTACATGCTCCAGTGGATTCATGCCACAGAAAATGAGAAGTACCTCACAGCCTCCTGTCACAGAAAGTCCAACTTAAGCTTTACAGATGTATCTTGTGTGCTATGAAGGAACAATAAATCCGATGGCTTCTGAATCTACATCAGACATTTTGAATGCGTAAGTCTTAGATATTTTACAAAAAAAAATGTCATTGGCCAAAGTATTCTTTTGCCATTTTAAAGTCACTAACATTGATGATTGCAGAGTTCATCTTCAAATAAAGTCAAGTGGCTTATTGGAATGTTCAAAGTGAAGAATTTAGAATAGGACATCATACTGGACCATTTCACCCATCTTATCATTCTTCCTATTTCACCAGAGACAGAAATATATGAGTATGTCAATATTTGAGCTTGAGGAGATGATGTCTGTAGCACACACAGTTCTGATTTCACTTAGGCCAGATTTGAATAGTGATATTTTTGTTGAACAGTCAGATTTACTCTTCATGTGCATGTGGGTAATTTATATTAGGATTGTTGTCTATGCATAACTATGTCAATCCTTGTCCAGGGAACAGATGCTGTGAATTGCTTCTTACAAAATTCTCTTTTAACCCATAGGCAAAAGTTGTGCTACCAAAGTTTCATTCAGGTTTAATTTATGTTATGTCTGCCTGTGGCATAAATATAAATCTTTATTTAAAAATGTGTTTGCTGTCAATTTAGGAACTTTCTCATAAATTTTAGTATGCATACTTGACTTGCATAGTTTTTACAGCTTTCCTTAATGCTTTTTATTTCACATTAAAGTGAGTAATGAAAAGCAAACTTTTATACGTTGTACCCCTCATAAATTGACCCCTAAAGCTCCATGGAGAGAACAGCTGGTTTTGCCACTTCTTAAGACCTTATAAAGATATGTTATTTGCAAAGAGAAATGCTGAAATACTAAAATCTCTGTTAGACCATTGCATGGCATAGTTCACTCCTATTATGAAGCAGAGGATTTATGGGAATAAAACTATTATCCAGCAATGTGACAGATATTAGTTTGCATGTGGTGCCCATTTTTTTCAGCTCAGGCTTCATCTGGAACCTGCCTTTCCAGGTTTGACCTGCTTCTGTCTTTGATTCTAAGTTATTTTATTTTTGAGAAATATGAAGATGTTCAATGCTGTATTAGTCATAAAATTTACTGAGATAAACTATGTAAATTCTTTTTCTTACCTTTATTGTGAATGTAGCAAAACTTCTGGTTTAATATTTTCACTTAATGAAAGCTCCTACGTGGATTCAGAGGTACTTTACTGTAACTATCAAAGATTAAACAGTCTGGGAGTTTGTTATCTGAAAAACCTTTTTTTCTCTTTGTTACAGTGTTATAATTGGTATTAGCAGTGATAAAACCAGTGGGAGAGAAACAATTTGAATGGCTCTCCCTAGGCAAATGCATTTGATGTAGAAAAAAATCTGCCTCAAAACAAAAGAGAAAGCACAAGCTTTCTTTTCAGAAAAAAAGTGAGTCTGTTTTAAGACATGGCTTTACTTGAGATATGAATTATTTTTTATACCAGGTTTTGATATTCTGTCTTTCCTCATTACGGCATCATGTCTTATTCCTTCCTCAATATTTACTATCTTTGGCATAACTTTTTTTTTCCCTAAAGAACAAGATTAAAGATACTGCTATGTGTAAATTCTTTAGAAATACGTGAATAGCCTGTCATTTGTCATGTTACTTGTATAAGAATATGAGCAAATATAAGAACAGAACTTCCAAAACTGAACTTCAAAGGAACTGATAATTTCTTGACTCTTTTAAAACTGTATGTCAACCAAATTAGATTTCTAATGTCATTCATCAGTGTAGCCACATTATGAGAACCATATTTTTTTCCATTTCAAAATTATTGATAACTTCCAATTTTCTACTTTCTTCTTTCTTTTTTTTTTTTTCTGGTAATTTTTCTCTCCCTCTCTTTACGAACGACCATGGAAGCATGCTGCCTTTTATGCTATAAGTTCAATAACAACTGTCCTTCCCACTGACTCTGTTTGTTTATCTTAATTATTGATCAGTGCATTGTGCTATGCAAGAAAGTATGTCTCTTCATTTTCCTGCATGCTCACTCTGACATATGGAAAGAGATGACTTTGATCCGAAGTAGACTTTACTTTCCTGAATTTGGTATTTTAAAAAATAACAAACATAAGAGATTTCTGAAAGCCATTTCTTTAATCTTAAACAAGGATGGTGAAAGCAATTCTGTTTTTGGTGACATTAAGCCTTTACTAGAAGCTGCACCTCTAAAGACAAACTGCAGAAAAGTAACAATTAGGATCCCTTAGGGCCTTGTACAAAGAAAGATGCTATATTGAGACTTCAAATATTTCTGCCATCCCCACAAACATCACAAATAATTCCTACAATTTTCAAAAAATCATTAACTATGACTGATGTCATTCTTGTTACTGAATTACTACAGCTTTGCATATACACAGTCAGATATTATTGCCCTGAGGTATAGAATAAAAATGTCAAACCAAGTACCTGTCCAAACTCATTGCAGTCATAACGGCACTGCATGTAGACTGGTTGTCTGTGTCCTGGGAGGTAATGATGGTGCAAAGAGGTTTGCCAAAAACCCCACTTGCCTCCACGTGCCCACTGCCATATGAGAAAGGGCATGTCAGTGATAGGAACCAAATCTGCTGTAGCCAGATTGCAGATGTAGATACCTGAGATAGTTTTTTCCCTGGGTTCTGTAATAAATTGAGACACATGAAGATGATTAATTGACATAGTTACTGTATTGTTTTTCAACTATACTGTCAATAGAACAGACCTCAAAACTGAACTTCACACAAATAAGTACACTATAAGAACCACTATTTTAGAGTCAGGGAAGTTTATCAACCCAAAGATATGTCGAACTAAACATTTTAGGGTCAAAAAAAAAAAAAATTAAAAAAATTGTTCATAATTTTGCTTTCCAGTGAAGTTGAATGGGCTACTTCATTATTAACACCAGCAAAATTATCCATATTCTTCTTTAAAAGCTATAAAGTGTTCAAAATAAACACAGGTCTGGTGGATATCGGATCTCTAGAAATACCAGCATAGCATAAATAGAAGGTATCGGAGCCTTCCTGCAATGCAGTTGACCCAGGGCTGATTCCTGCTTAAATTTGCAGACATTCTTGACTGCTCAGTGCAAAAAAAGGAGGTGCTGAAAGAGTAAGGATCTTCTGGAGATTAAAAAAATAACATGTAATTGAATATTTAAAGATACTCTCATGAAGTTTGTACATACCTTGGAAACGCAACTGAGTTAAAACTGTGCAGTCTTCATCTAAATGCTGAGAACTTGGCTGTGCTAGTTTCATAAGGTCTATATGGTGTAACTTTTTTTGTGACATATATGCTTTTCTAGATTCCTTTATGAAATGTAATTCTTATCTTTGTACACCCCATGATTTAGGCTTGGAAGAATGTTGTACATGCAGTTCAAAGAATTCTTGACTTGAAACTATTTTATTCTATACAAATAAAGAAGCACAAAGTGTCTTTTGAAAAGAACCGATATTTTAAAAATATGTTTTAGTTACAGGACTCTATTAAAAAAGTCCTTATCCACAGTCTCTATATAGAAACCACCATACTTAAATTCACTTACAAATTAAGTGTCCAGTCTAAGCTATTTGTCTCAGCTGCTTCTCAGTATCTCTAATAAATCACAAGTTCCCTTCCCCCCCTGCCCCACCCCCGCCTCCAATTTACTGCAAAGTGTCAGTTTATTTGTCAATCTTATTGGAAGACACAGAAGAATGTGGGGCTGGGAGAACTCACCTGGCCACCCACAAACCACATTTAGAAGTCCAACTTTATGACAATCATTTCCCAAAAGAACCTGTGTCATATTTTTCATGTTGCCTTCACTGCGTGCTACAAGCTATGAAATAGCTATGTTTTCAAAGAAAAAATTTAAGCTAGAGGGAATAAGCCAGACAAAAGGGCTTTTTTCAAATATTTTAACTAAATGACAAAGTATGATTCACTGTCATCTGGTTATGATACTGAAACCAAAGCCAGACTCCTATAAAGTGTATCTGCAAGCACTAATGACTGAAGCTTGTGGAGAGAATGACGCATATGTGATATTTTTCCTGCAGTGCCTTTAGCTTTGTGAATATTGAAGGATACAAAATCTGCAGGAAAAGAAAAGCCCCAAACCATGTTTCCTGGAAGATGTCAAATGACCATTATGCTCAAGCACACAGGTTTCAAATTATCTGAAAAATGGTGGTACATATCTTTTTAGGAAAAAGTTTAAATGCCTTTTTTCTGCCTTATTTCATTCATATCGCCAGGATAAATCACACTAAGTTGGAAATTACCTTTGGACTCAGAATGAGAATCTTAAATTCTAAACTTACACACCTTATGCTTGTCATGGTTTAACTCAGGCTGCAACTAAGCACCACAGAGCTGCTTGTTCACTCCCCACTGCAGCAGAAGGAGGGGAAGAGAATTGGAAGGGTAAAAGTGAGAAAACTTGTGGGTCAAGATTGGCCAGAATAATCACTGAAATAAAATAAAAATAATAAAAATAATGAATTGTAATGGAAATGGAAATAATAGGCAGAGAAATCCAAGGAAGACAAGTGATGCAAATGAAAACAATTGCTCACCA
>JAWWEW010000112.1:73779675-73815969 GCA_035583185.1 Anabacerthia variegaticeps | reverse complement strand
CATTTCCCCCAGGTTTATATGCTGAGCATGATACCATATGTTGTGGAATACTCTTTTGGTCAGCTGGGCTCAGCTGTCCTGGCTCTGTCCCCTTACAACTCTTTGTGCACCCTCAGCCTCCTCGCTGGTGGGGTGGGGTGAGAGGCAGAAAAGGCCTTGACTCTGTGCAAGAGCTGCTCAGCAGTAATGGCCATCTCGGAGTTATAAACTCTGTTTCTGGCACAAATCCAAAACACAGCCCCAAAATGTAGCATTAGAAGAACTCACTTGTTTGCTCTAATCAGATGCTTTCATGGTTTATTTAATGCATTGAAAGACTAGAACACTCAATAGTTTTTTGTAAAGTGTTTTTTGTTGGTTTTTTTTGTTTGTTTTGTTGCGTTTTTGTTTGTTTTTCTTTTTTGTTTGTTTGTTTGTTTGCTTTCTGTCATGCTGGCGAATTAATGCAGCTCAGAGACAAGCACTGGGGCTTGCAAGTTGAATGATGGAAGAATGTGGAGAGGAGGAATTCAGCTCACCCATATTTCAAGAAATTGCAGTGTGAGTGACCAAGCGAACCTCACAGTTCATTCTTGTTGGTGCCTCACCTGGGATCTCCATACACTTTTTTCTTTGTACTAGCTCCTATGAAGAAGATTAACTCTATTCCAGACAAAATTAACACAATGCTAAATTTAATCAACAAAAAATATACATTGAATAGATAAACTCCCACAACTGACATAAAGGCAAGTGTTGTAATATCCAATGTCTCATGCTTTATGTTGAGATTTAGAAAACAATGCCTTTTTAGATCAGTGTCCAGAGATCAGGACATGTATTTTCATACAGGTTTTTGTATACTTGCCTGTGGTGTCAGAGAGCCACAATATTTAAATGGTAATATGCAGTAAACTTTTTAATCACAAAAAAAATTTGCCACATTTTATAATTTAAAACATTTTTTAGCTTTTATTAAGACAGTGGTGCTTGTCCTTCTTATAAAACTATCACTTTAGAAAAGCAAAAAAACCAAACAAAAATAACCCGTTATCCCCTCCCCAAAATAATAGTGATAGCCTCAATTTCAAAATTCTTTCTTTTTGTCCTTTCAGTGTTTTCTACCTTCTCATCACAGATTCCAAAGTTCTTAGTAGTTTCTCATCCTCTCAGCCATGCCAGGTTAATTTTCATCTCTGAAAAATGTACAAAGCACAATTACTGTTCTGTAAAATCTATGAATATGTCAAATCTTTCCTACCTTCTCTTTAATTCTACTTTTGCAGATTAAACCCATTAAAAATGGATCTGAATGTTCCCAATTCGTAATAAAAAGAAACTTTGAGCAGACATGGCAATGTAATAATCATATACTGACTGTCTCTTCAGTAACAAATTCAAGAAACATGACAGGTGCATAATGTGTTGTCATCAGTCATTATTTAGCTGCTCTGACTGCATTATATGCTGTCATCACAATTTATACAGACCCTTCTAGACAGAAAAGTCTTCATTAACTTGAAGCTTAAGTATTAATTTGAAAGTGATCTTTCAGGTCAAAGACAAGATGACTTATAGGTATCACACTTTTAAAACCACAAGCATATACCCTTTTTTCACATAGGAAAGATGAAAATGGGATCCCTTGTGGCCTCTGCCTGCAACAGCAAGTAACACCAGCAATAAAGTCGTCTGCCCATCTAGGCCCATCCTCCCCCCCAAACTCTGTTAGCAAACCAGCTTGACTTGGAGAAAGCAATTTTAAATTTTCAGCTCTGATGTTAGAAACAATCCCCTTTCCTTCTGCTCTCACTTGGAATTTATCTGGATGTTCAGTCCCTGGGACAAACAAGTCAAACAGCAGCATTCCTATACCTACTTCACACTATCTTTCAGCCCTTTAATGCTGGTCCACAAGCATTGTGTGTCCTCTTGGATCTTTTCTATATGTTTTACTCTCCACCAGTGGATGAAAAAAAATCTCAATATTTATCAGAAAAGACTTGTGCTATCTTTTCTCCTTGCAGTTGAGGGTGGGATTCTTCTAAGCTAATTTTCTCAGTTTGAACTTTAGACATCTAGTATCATTGAGTGATCTTGGCTCCTATAAGCACTGCAGAGAAACAGAACTTCAGGGGCAATATATGCCCTTTTAGAGAGGAATATGACAAAGATGAATCATATTACTCTCAGTGGTGCCTCTCCATGGGGAGACCAAGATGACTGGCTTGGTCAATCAAAGTTAGGTTGAAAAAAATTCACTCGAATTCTTTTCAAATCTTGTGAGATTGAATTTTGCTCAGTACCTGTTATGAAAAACTGCACAAAGAAATGGCAGCCATTTCTGTTCTACTTCTCTGCCTTTGTACGTTCCTTCATTTAACCGTACCTAGCAATGAATACTTTCGAGTAACTCAATTATCTCATTGGTTATTGGATAACAACATTATCTGATATTTATCATTAGATTACTGATAGCTACAGAAGTATGTCCAAGGTATTCTGGTCCAAAAATATATTACTTTTTACCTGAATCTCAGAGTCAAGCCAGATAACATCACGTAGAGGCATGTTTCAGCTGCTGTGCCATCATCATGGGAAGTCTTAAACTTCATGAAATTGTTTTGGACTTCTGAAATAGATCTAAAACAGAATCTTAGAAATTGGAGTAAATTGACAGCATGCTGTCTCAGTGTAAAGACACTTAGCCTCCCATCTCGGCAAAAATAAAGAACAGAACAGCTGAGATATATTGTAGGGCACTAGATACATTGTTTAATATGTTGGGGTTACTTTGCTAGATTTAGGAAACCCAGGAATTTAGGATTGAAAGAGAGAACCCTTGTTACAGAACTGAGGCATCAGTTGCCACACGCAACAAGATCAGCAAAGACGTTCTCATAACAAAGTAATTTCATCTCAGAAATAATGGCTTTACTTCCACCACTCTTACTAAAGGCTACTAATGGACATCTCTGTTCTGGAAGGTACAAATCCAGTTTTCAACATTTCCTATCTCCTGACTGTGGTCTACCTGATTCCTCTTGTACCAGTTTTGGCTTTTAGTTCAAAAAGTCTTTTACCCTTTCTGATCCTGATGTACAGAAAGCAAGTATGCCCCTCTGACCCTTTTTTGAAAAAACAAATTTAGGTGACTTTGGATAGTTCTCCCTTCTTTTGGTTCTAGTAATTTTTTTTTTCTTTTCTGTTCTTATTCCAGTCTGAATATATTATCTTTCCTGGAAACAGCTGGTGAGAGTTGTATTTCAGGCCTTGTTATGAGCCTGGAGAATGGCATTAGCATTTCCCTCTTTCCCCTGGAAAGGCAAAACCCTACATGTATTACAGCTGTGTGTGCTTCTCACACAACTTTAGCCTAATAACAACCCACAGCAATCCCAGGAACTTTTCTCCTGTTGTTTTCTAACTGACAGCAGTGCTTCCTGTTTATAAAAGGATACTACTAAGAAAACACTTCAGTGGATGCTAACACATTCCTATTGCTCTAGTCCCTTGTCTATTCTTTATCTGGTTCTTTCTGTTTAACAGTGTTATAGTGCTTCACATCAGACGTATTTCCACAGTGGCTGTCACCAGGAATACTCTTAACCCACTCCTATACTTTGTCCCAGGTCCGTCAGGGAAAATATGATATTTGCCTAGCTTCATGATCAGTCCCTGAAAATTCCACATTAACCTATTTTGTCCTGAAAATCTTTTCATGAAACTCATTTTTTTTATCAACATTTCCTAGTACCCTCCACACTTTAGCTATTTTTCTCATGTTGTAATCCTATTCATGAAATTGATTTTATCTGACTTAATAAGTTCCAGCATGATAGCGTAAAAATTTTTCTAACATGCAATTTAGCTCCATGTAGAGGTTTCAAAAATTTTCTGCCAGTGACTCTACATTTGGTTTAGAATACACCTTCTGCAGCTGAAGAATGCAGTAAGTGCTGTGACACCTATTTGCAGTCTCTCCATTTTAGGAAATGTTATTTTACCACTTGCTATTATGTTACCATATTAAAAATCAAGTTAATCTGAAAAGGAGTATTTTCAAATAATTGAAATTGTATTTGATTCCCTTTACTTTTCTGTTACATACTTTTTCTTAAAAATATGAAGTCAGACCAATGGGGTTGTCTGGATCATATTTTCTTCCTCCATACAAAGCCATAATTGTTCTCCCAGAAGCCACTGCACCGAAGTCAGTGGATCTGCATAAAATACTTGTTAACAGAACTGCAGGTCTAAGGACCAGCTTTTCTCGGTTGTTGGGATGAAGATTATTTGGATTTTGAGCCTAACACAGAACCCTTCCAGCATTTTCTTCACTATTTTCTCTTTAATTAATAGTAACATGTCTCAATTCCCTCTATTATTCCCTAGGGATGAAAGTCATTCACACAAGGAGGGCTAGCCAAAAGTCATTGAGTTAGTAGTTTTTAAATTAAATCTCACTGCACAAGTATATATTACATGCAAGGTTCACTAGAATGTTCATATATTTTCTCCCAGTAAGTTGCAGATAATATAATTTTAATTTACACTTAAAAATGTTCTGTCCCTAGCTGGCTGACTTGCAAATGAAATTGGGAAGCTGAAATGACAAGGTCCTTTCTTTATAATTTTGTACTATCAGTAAAGCATTTGCTACTAGAAAGTAAATAACTTTCTACTTTAATAGAGGGATAATTTAACTTCCTTTTCTCTTAAAAGAATAATCTCTGTAATGTTAACAAAAGTAAAATGGAAGCATGAAATAAATGTGTTCAAGAAAGAGAGAAGAAAGACAACTCTGAAGCAGAACCACTGAGTACAATGAGATCTCTTCAATCAAAGGTAAGAAGTTGACATGATTATTTTCCAAAACATAGTTAAAATTTAAATGTACATTCATGTACAGCATCTGAGGTTTGTGTCTTCTGTAGTGTTACTAAATACCACATTAACATTTTAACACACTATTTCCAAATTCTTTTCCTGAGTATAAAGGTTCATGCCCATAAATTTCAATGCTTGTAATTTTCTCAAGCAAATATGGTTTAAATTATGTTCCTTTTATTTCAAGTCATTGTCTGACTGTTTTCCCTCTGCTTCTCATATTTTTATTTAAGTTAGACAAAGGCTTCTCGCTAGGAGAAAATAATAATCTTCGTTCCTTGTTATTTTCCTTCTATTCTATTATTTTAGAGACCCTATAATTTTTTTTTCTCCTTTCTATTCATTCACGCATTTCAAAAGTCACATTGCCATTATGTTCACTTCAGACATACTGTTTTCACATTTGTTCCCTTCTGCATTCAAATTATGAACTGCAGTTTTCCTGAGTGTACCAGGCACTGAATTTGTGTTAGTTTCAAGGGAAGTTTACTAAAGCTCAGAGGCTGACAGGCACTTAGCCCTCCATTGGCCTTTGGAAATCTTTCCTATGAAAGCTCAGTATGTAGGAGTGGAGTCCATCTATTAGTCCTTGCAGTGTGTGATGATTGTTAGCCTTATGTGACACGTTTCTTTAGTTTAAATTTTCACCACAGATAAAAACCACATTTTCAAGATACATGCATATGAATTTAGAGTTTGTGGTAGCATCAGCCTGTTGAGAGCAAAGGTAGTTTTTTTTATTCCTTTCTTACATGGAAAAAAGTGCCTTCCGATAAAATTAAGATATTAGAAGGTATTTTTTTGTGTAAAGGATGATTGGGTCAGCTTTTATGACACCCCTCTCTCCCCTCCCTGCCCCGCCCCCCCCGCCAAAAAAAAAAAGCAGCTTCATCAATTTTACTTTCTCAGCATAGAGGAAAAAAGCAAAAATATCTTGAGATAATTCCTGCCATGTGGGAATCCTCAAGTAGCACTAAGACCCTTTTTCCAGTAGTAAGGTGATGCTGGAAAACAGCAATGAGTTCGAGGAAGCTGCTGTAAAATGGCAGAAGTTAGATAAAGCTGTTACTAAAATAGTCTGGGGCAGAAGTGCAGTTTTCAAAGGAGAAAAAGACTATATTTCAACTGATCTTAAAAGAGTTCTGTAAAGCATTATAATCCCTCATTACTACCATAATTAAAGTTTAAAGTTTATTCTAGCTTTTACATGTGCTAGATAAAATATTGCTGCCAGTTCTAATGGAAACCCAGAAAGAAGGCATGTATTTTGCTTTCCTTGATTATGTTTGAAGTAAGTCATGCACTTCAGTCCTTTCTTATAGCAGAAAAGGGCAAGCAGGTATAAATTACTGCTATCTATAGTCATGATTTAACTTTTTTTTTTAATGAGAAGTAAATGTCAATGACTAAAATGAACATGAAAAACTTGCTATCCTTGTCTTTGATGGGCAATTCACTTTCTTAGTGCAGTCATTTATGCAATAAATCTTACTGAAAAATGTATTCCATTCCATACCTTATTATTGTGAATACAATGAAGATATTTCCAACTAAGACTGTTGAACAGATAAGCCTAATCAGAGAAGGAGGGATGATTTTCTCTGCAGCACTGATCGCCTGGTGCCATCCACTCCAAGACGTGTTAATTAAGCCTGGTGTACCATTCTGACAGAAAGGCTGAAATTCACTCATTTTTCAGTGATTTTAGGATTTGATTCTCTAGTAGCAAGAGAAAATTAATTATTTGTGGATAATAATTTGAATATCAATAGTTAAGTCTCATATCTAAGTGTCTTATATCTAATCTACTGTTTAGTGATAATCTGAATTTTGTAAAAAACTGTTCGCAGAAAGATTTTGTACATTCAGGACTGTACATGAAGGAACTGGATGATGTTATTTTCAAAATGAAATCTGTTATGTAATAACTGCATTACAATTTAAACAAACCTGTAATCACCCAAGATACACCTTTTAGTATCACAGTGTTTACTTCTGGAAACAGCACTGTCGACTTCTCTTGGCTGGGGTGATCCAAATCAATCTTCCAATCAAAACCTCTAATCAAAACCTCCTTCAGCTTAAAATCATTCCTTCTTGTCCTATCACTACATGTCCTTGTGAAACGTCCCTCTTCAGTCTCCCTGTAAGCCCCCTTTAGATACTGGAAGGCTGCTATAAGGTCTGCCCAGAGTATTCTCTTCACCAGCATGAGCAACCCCACCTCTCTCAGCCCGTTTCTGTAGGAGAGGTGCTTCGCCTGATCAGCTTAGTGACCCTCCTCCTGTTGGTTTGGGTCCAACAGGTCAGCGTCTTTCTTGTGTTTGGAGCCCCAGAGCTGGATGCAGCACTCCAGATGAGGTCTCACCAGAGCAGAGCAGAGGGGCAGAATCGCCTCCCTCGAACTGTTGGCCAGACTGCTTTTGATGCAGCCCAGGACACGGTTGGCTTTCTGGGCTGCGAGTGCACAGATTACTGGGTCACGTTGAACTTTTTGTCCACAAGCACTTCCAAGTCCTTCTCTCCAGGGTAGTTCTCAATCACTTCTCCACCCAGACTGTACTTGCACTTGGGATTTCCTAGGCCCAAGTTCAGGACCTTGCACTTGGCCTTCTTGAACTTCATGAAGTTCGTTGCTAAACTCCAACTTCACAAAGGCTAAGAATTATCTTTCCCTTTTTTTTTTTTTTTTTTTTTTTTTTGGTGTGGCAATAATAGTGGAAAAACATTAACTGGTTATTTGTGTAAGGTTTTGAAACAACGCAAAGATTTCACTGTAAAGAAATTTGCCTACAAGTTATTTAAAGTAAGTATGCTCTGACCACTGTCCAATATAGTAATCTTCCACACAAGCAAAACTGTTATCTTGTATCGTAAATCAGTTTGAACCGATATGCTACAACTCTGATGATGCTGGGATGCTTTTATGTCAGCAAGACTCTCCTGACCATGTTTTTGTGTCTCCCTTGGAAAATTTACACCTTGTTTGCTGTGAGCATCATGCCTTGTGTAACCCCTTGGGTTATTGTTTAAACAGACAAAATGAATAGCAGCTGTGGAATGGGTGAATTTAATTTGCTGATACAAGTGAGAGAAATAGCAGTTTACCTGTGTATCAACTGCACCCTCCTTGTAAGTGAGGAAATTTTGTTTCTTATTTCTAGGAAAATAAAACAAAATAAAATAAAATGTATGAGAATTTTTCATAAACAGGTCTAGGGTGTATTAAAAATTGGGTGAGGGTACCTGTGTTCAAATGAAGAGGAGAAGGAAATGTAAGGTAAATGTAACTGCTGATATCATCCACTTATACCCACTGAGGCTGAAAACCTTGATCCAGCATGTATATCTAAACAGTTGACATGACCTTTTATAGGGGTGGATAACAAATATTTCCCATTACTTGGACATAGTACTAAATTTCAGAACAACCAATGAACTGGGTACCAAGTTAAATGAGAACACAGAAACATTAATCTTTGTCTTGCTTAGTGTCTCTGCTGGTATTTTAACCCACTGGAATGTTATCACAGATCTGGGAGAATTGCTACTTATGCTTCTTGTATTAAGTTTGCATGGAAAAGTGTTAGTAGCAGGCTGGTTACAGGGATGCAGAGGCTCTGTCTGACAGAGCCAATGCCAGGCAGCTTCAGAATGCACCCACCACTGGCCAAGGCTGAGCCCATTAGCAATGGTGGTAGCATCCCTAGGATAACAGGTTTTAGGAGGTGGAAAAAAGTTACTGTGCAACAGTAATTGCAGCCAGAGAGAAATGAGAATATGCAAGAGAAACAACCCTGTAGACACCCAGGTTAGTTTATAAAGAACAGGAGATGGTGCTCAGGGCACCAGAGCAAAGATTTCCTTGCAGTCCATGGAGAGGCAGGCTGTGCCTCTGAGCTCATGCTGGCCCATGGGAGAGCAGGTATCCACCTGGATGTCCTGTGTTACTTCACACTAAAGTAGGTGGATACCTGAAGGAGGCTGTAACTCCATGCAAAGCCTACTCTGGAGCAGGCTCCTGGAAGGGACCTGTGGACCCATGGAAAGAGGAGCCCAGGTTATAACAGGTTTGCTGGCAGAACTTGAGAGCCCACAGGGGACTCATGCTGAAGCAGCCTGTTCCTAAAGGACTGCACCCTGTGGGAGGGATCCATGCTGGAGCAGTTCATGAAGAACTGCAGCCCATGGGAAGAATTTGCACTGAAGTACATGGAGGACTGTCTCCTGTGGGAGGGATCCCATGCAGGAGTGTGAGGTGTCCTCCCCTAGAGGAGATAGGAGCAGCAGAGGCGACATGTCCACAACCCCTGTTCCCTGTCCCCCTGAGCTGCAGAGGGGAGGAGATAGAGAATCTGGAATAAAGTTGAGCCAGGAATGAGGAAGGGCGGGGAGAAGGTATTTTTAAGATTTGTTTTACTTCTCATTGTACTTTGATGTGATTGTCTGTGAATCCAATTAATGTTCCCCAAGGTGAATCTGTTTTTTCTGTGATGATAATTGATGAGTGATCCCTCCCTGTACTTATCTTGACCCAGAAGCCTTTCATTTTATTCTCTCCTCTCTGTCCACCTGAGGAGGGGAGTGATAAAGGGGCTTTGGCGGATTTGTTAACCAGGGTCAACCCTCCACACTTCTATATTTTCCTTTTTCACTACACCTACTGTTCATCTGTGTCTTTGCCCTCACATAACCAACTTGATGGACAAAACTTCAAGACCAGGTAATAGCTAAGTGATATCACATTTCCTTGTCAAGTATAATCTTCCTTTTTTCTTTCTGTGTGATGCACTGTCTACCTCCAGGAGAGATATGAAACCTTTTGGCTGTTCCTCCTTTACTCACAACAGATCCTGTTTTCCCTTCCTTGACTTCCCATGTAGGCTATGCCTAATTGGTTGTATTAGGTAGGTAATCTGGGTTTATACTTTTCACACTTTTCACACATCTAAGAGGACAACTGTAAGTTTCCAAAAAGCTATTAAAATTTTCATGTTCTTAATAAGACTTCCTATCCAAAATAATAACTTTGAATTAATAAACCTCTGTGCCATAGACAAATATCAATTCTTTTGATAGATCCTTTTCTTTGGGAAGGTGGGGTTGGGAGTGCAGTGAGGGTGAGGTAAAGATGGAATATAATGACAGAAAACTAGAATACTGCAAATTTTGCTCAATATATGACATTTTCATTAAGTCACTGAATTCTAATGGCATCATAGCAGAGGAATTGTTTGGAGAGTTCCATGTAAGACCAATACAAATTCAATAACAGTAATGCTTTCATAGATTTTTTTTTTCTGTAAAAACCTTAACTACGCCTTAGCTGGTACTATAAAGCAGATATTTACTGAACCTGAGTTAAACTATTAATGGAAGAAATTTTTCTTCACATGGTATGACTTGACTTCACATGATTCTGATATTAAGGTGCAAGAAAATAAGGAAAAGTGTCAGAGAAAGAGTATTTAAAGACAATAGCTCCACTTCAGTTTTAAACTTTCTGTTAATACTTCATGGTTATGCTGTGCAACAGCCTTTCTTAAAAAAACTCATTTATATTTAATTTTTTTCTCAGTCTCTGACACAAATTAAAGATATTTCTTTGTCAGTAAATGTGAGACAATGAGTGACGAGAAAAAAAAAGATCTTTCTATCTCGTTCCAATGAGTAAAGAATATCAGAAAATTATAATTCAAAAAGTTGAATTACTGTCTTAAAACATAGCTGTCATATCACACAGATATTTCCTTAGTCTCTCTAGTTGCTTCTTTCTATAGTCACAATCCAAAGCACTTAGTCTAAAATAATGCCACAGTACCTTTCTCTCCAAGGCAGGGTTGGAGAGATATGACTCTCACTGTTCCCCAGGCAACTAACCTTCTTCAGGAGTAACTGAAGTCAAACGTACACCTTTCCACTAGTTAAACATCAATCTAAAAGCAGATTTTTTTTTCCCTTTTTATCGTTAAAAAAAACCCCAACCAACAACCAAAGAAAAACAAACGAAAACCAAAAGGGAGGAAAAATAATTCCTCATGGCTGATTGCACATAGAGCACAAAAATTCAGAAAATTGCAGCCTTCTTGATCAACCTTCCTTCTTCTGGATGCACCTGCCGACCCTCCACGACGCTTGTCCCCGGGGCGCGGGAGCCTCCTTCTGCATCCCGCCGTCCCTCTCCCCCTGCATCCCGCCGTCCCAACCCCTCTGCATCCCGTCGTCCCAATCCCCCTGCGTCCCGCCAGCCTCACGCCTCCGGAGAGCCCCCACCGGGGTGTCCCCGGGGCTCGGCTTCTCGCCGCCCGAAAGCTGCCCCCGCTGCAGCGGACAGGTAAGTGGTGTCCCTGGGCCCCGGTGTGAGAGCTCACCTGCCGCCGTACTCTGCTCCCATCCGCGGCTGAAACCGGACCTGCCGCTTCGGAGAGCGATCTTCGGCGGAGCAGGAGAGAACAGCGGGGCACATCCAGCACATAACCTGCTGCTGTTCCCCTCCCTAAACGCACAAACGTTAAATACAAACACCCAGTACAACAGTTACCCTCCATAAATCAATCAAACAACCAACCTCCCCACTCTATGTAAGGAGATTAAAAATCACAGAAAATTATGATACCTACTTTACTGACCACTCCGAGTTCCACAACTTACATCTTCACAGTTTGAAATCTCCCTGACATTTCAGGGAATCCTTCTTATGAAATAGGAAAGAACAAAGGGAAATAAAAGACAATATATGCACAGCATCACAATAATTGTCAAAGAACCCTGGCAAGTGCTTAACTGTATTCAAGCAATGATGACTGGACACCTCTGGTTCAGGCTATTCAAATTATAACATCTGGTTCTGGTTCTGGTATGCAAAGGATGTTGCCTAAACACTTTTTTAAAATTCTGTCTGCTATGTAGGTACAGGAATGTATGCTTTTTTTTGAACTGTGGAGTTAGTCCATTTTTTTTGGAGCAACTTTTCATAAATAAATACCTGAATGGAAGGCTTCTAAAGTCAAAACAAAACAGTACTGTAGTGCTAACAGAAGGTTATTGTCAAAACCACCTTTCACACTGAATTTTTGGCAAAAATATTTCAAATTTGATGGAAACCTATGTTTGCTGAATCATTGCTGATTTATCTCGTTTCAAAGACATGTTTTAGTTGACTAAATTTGGAATCAACATATTTCTCTAAAACCCTCCCATGCACCCGCAGCGAATTGCAGCACACATGAGAAACATGAACTGTTTCAGTAGAGTGGATATATGAGAAAGACTACTAGGAAAAAATAATCTGCGAAAGAAGTTGTACATTCAAAGGAAAGAGAAAGCCTCAATAGTATACTTCTCAGTGATATACCCCTTTCCAGCTTTGTATTCTGAGAAGAGAAAGTTTCTCAGCCTGCTGTCATCTGCCTTCCCTAGCCTGTGGCTGGAAAACAAGCCCAGTTACCACTACTCTCCCTGATAGTCCTGCTAGAGATTTCTGTCTCCTCAGATGTGCCAATGTATCTGCAGGTTTCATTCCTCCCTAACCTGCTTCTTGTCAAAAGGTCATGATTAGAAAAGGTTGCTACTAGAAGAATTTGAGTGAATGCCTGTCACTCCAACAGAACCAGCAAACAGAAGTAATTAAACACATAACACTTGCAGATATGTGAGAAAAATGACCTCTGGCAGGGTGATGGGCATTCAAAGTGATAACTGCTCAAGCAGAAAGGATCAGGGTACTTCCTTCTCCATGTGCACTGGAGGGAAAAAAGTCAGTTCTCTGTGAAGAGAAGTCCAAACAAACTGGGTGAATGCAGTCAGTCAGCCAAAGACAAGACCTATAGCTCATATTTAGAGAGTGGAGGTGTGTTTCTTTCCATCATCATCATCATCATCATTGTCATTGTCATCGTCATCGTCATCATCATCATCATCAATTATTATTAGCTTTGTTTTCAATTAATAAACTGTTCTTAACTCAACCTACATGTTTTACTTCTGATTCTCCACCCCATTCCACCAGGGTGGGAATGGAGGCAGGGGGTTCAGCGAGCATGTGTATGGTGCTTAGTTGCCAGCTGGGATTAAATCGTGACATGGTAATAGAATTAAAGTGAAAATCTAAACAGTAAATTAGAGAAAAAACATGCTGAACATAAGACATCAATTTGTAGCTAAGAGCTTGGTGCTTAGGAGTCATTGGAACAACTCACCAGGTTGCAAGGCAGGTTCTGCAACACTGAAACAATTCTTAAAGCAGTTCAGGTATTTTTCTTCAATATATACTCTTGCTCAAAAGGATATTAGTTGCAAATTGCATATTTTGCAGGATGGCAGACAACTGCTCACAGTTTCTGCACTAGATTTCTGATGCATGAGAAAGCTTCTGCAGTAGTTAGGAAGTGTGATACTTATCCCTTTGGATGAAGGTTTGGATATGGATTCATGGGTTCTGACTTCACAGATAGTGACAGAATGGAAATTCTGGAATTTTTGATCATTTGTGATGCTGAGTACCTTAAAGCAAGTAAGGTAGCAAAATATTAAAGTACCTACTGAGAGGTGAATTGAGGCCAGGCTACCAGACAATTTCTATGTCTTACTGAAAGCTATTACTGTTTTACCCTTTTCTCCAGATATGGTATAACTAGAACAATTCTAAAAGAGTTTTTCCTTTCAAAAGGAAACCTTAAATCTCTATCAAAATGCTCCAAGGTAAAATTAGTATCTGTCAGTCTGTAAAGGTAGTAAATGCATTGTTCCTCTCTTACCACGTTGAAGCTCAAAATTGGGCAGTTTATTTCTGGTTGTGAAAGATTTTACTTTTTTTGTCCTAACCATTATGTGCCTGTACACTACCTAATTTCTTTTTATTCTTGATCTTTGATAGAGAAAATTGCCAGTTGTTATTGATTCATGACAGCTTTGACTGATAATTGGCGACATTGTGCAAGTTACCAAACCCTTCACTGATCTAAGCTGCACACAAGATGTTGCATCTGAGACAAGCAGTGAAAGAAAAAGAATGGCTTTCTGATGATTAGAAGGGGATGTTTAAATGGAACATGGCAATAAGAAAATTTTGAACTAAGATTTAACTGGAGCACAATCTGGTGCTCTGGACTGTGGTACTCATTCTTCTTTTTGCTCTCCTTTTGCTAGAGTGAATTTTAATTACTTTGTGAGAAATGGAAAAGCAGAAGGATGAAATGGTAGAATTACTACCTCAGAGTGCCCACATGAAAGGGAGAGCATTTATAAAAAAATTCCTTGGGCAGCACAAATTAATTTATTCCAGGCCCACTAAATCCAGAAGCATTATCCAGCATCACTATGATCACAGAAGTAATTTCATGATCATCATCTTTGCTTTTTAAGAAAGGCAATTAAGCCAGAAATTATTGCAGAGCTGAGGTGGAGGGAGAGGAATGGATAGCATTAGAGGTATACTTCCTGGTTGGAGCATGCTGCTTCCCTCTCGTGGGTGCTGGGATCTTCATTCTCTTGAAGTAGATGATAAACCCTTTCCTTTAGCATTTCTGATTTCTGCATTTTCAGGAGTTTGGCACAGAGCTTTCCTCATGTGGTGCATGTAAATTGTGTACAATAGTGTTTGAGGGGGGTTGTGACTTTCTGTGAATAATTCATTATTCTGAATATATTAACTTGAGAAGTGGTTAAGGAGAAAGTAAATAAAAAAAAAAAAGGAGATAAAAAAATCCAGTTTCACTGAGAATTTTCTTGATGGCTGAAGTTCAGTTAAACGTTTCTATTTTCTTTAAGGTTATCTGTCAGTATAGTGATTTAACAGCCTAAAATTAATTTGGGCTTCTTGTTGCAAGCTTTTTTTCTCTCCTCCTGGTAGTTTCTCTTTAAAAAAAAAAACAAGCAGCTTTATCTGAAAGAAGACTGGATAATCTAGGGGTTTGGTTCTAGCCTTTTGTTCTTACTAATATTTTAGAAGTCAATATGTCATGTATAATGTCATGTATAATCCACAAGAGTTTATCTTGCTTTCTTTTCCCTTAAGGTGCTGAAAGCACCAAATTTTACTCCTCTGAAAATAGTGAAAATTTCTGACCAGGATTTCTTTATCAGGTTGGTAAAGAGGGCTGAAATATCTACTTTCCCCTAATGAATGGCAAGTTTGACACTGTTCTTTGCAGTCACATTTTTACACAGAAGGAGGCTCTGTTGTTTCACAGAACATTCAGTACAAATCTTCAAGTGCCTACAGTCTGCTTTCTCATTTCCCCACAAAAATAGACTGCTAAAGCAGTAATACAGCTCTACATTGTTTCCACCTACTGTCCTGACACAATTCTCTTTTTCCCTCTGCCATGCAGGCAGGATGCCTCACCAAAAGAACTGCGACTACACCTACCAGCTATACGAAGCCATTACCACCAGGTGGTGCTGCTAAACACGGTTTTCCACATCCTTTTAATCTCTATGCGAGCGAAGTAGTCTAAAGGAGATCTACTCAACAACTGCTTTAACCTTGCTCAGTTATATAAAGAAGCCATTCTCTTTGGGGAGGAGAGGCCAGGAGAGTATCCTCTCTGCCTGGGTACCTGAGAAGACTCAATGCCTGAGGCAAATTGCCTTGTATTGTCAGCAGTTTTGAAAGGAAACATTATGACCACCACTCTCACAAAGTAAATATGTTTCACAAGTGCTTCTGTCTAGCCAAGGCAGTGTGCAGAGTGCAGGTGCTACCTTCTCTTGGTCACAGACCAAGGGGTAGAAATGAGTTTGTATCCTGAGTTTAGAAAAAAGGAGAATAAAATAAAATATTTGTTGCTAATTTGTCCAACTCAGATAGCAGTGTTCCAGGTAGAGATAATTTAAAGGGAATAAGGAAAAGAGTTTCCAACTCTATAGAAAGCACATATTGCACGTTTTTGACTCTGAATTCTTACATGATTCCTTTAGATAATCCTACTGTTCCAATGTACCTGAGAGTTAAAAAGCAATATAATCTCAGTATTACATAATAAATCTCAGGTTTACTCCCCAAGCTTTTTATATCTTCCAAATATCTAATTTGAAGGAGCTATCATTAGTTCTGAAGTGAGTGCCAGCATTGTATGTGTTGAGAAATATTTTTTGAAAACACAGTATGAAATGTTAATGAATTCCTCTGTGCCCTTACCTGTTTTTTGGATTTATTTTTTTATTTAAAAAAAATAAAATCGACTCATCTGTACATTTCTTGAGGTAATGTTTCAAGGCAAGGCAACTGTTTATTGCTTGAGCCTACATTTTTCATACTACCGTTGGCTCGGAACAATGACACATTATGTAAAATAAATAGATCTGTTCCTAGTGATCTTTTCTCAGAGAAAAGGCTTCAGAGACATTAAGAGAGATACTTTTATGCCATCTTTAATATTTTGAGAGAAATATAAAAGGTCATTCAGATATTCATTATCCTGTTTGTTTGGTTTTTTTCCTTCAAGTTGACTTTTCTTATATGATTTATGATCTTTTAGCTGGAGAACTTGCAAGAATGTGCATGGAAAGTCATGATTTGGGACCTGATGAGGCTATTTTCCTTGCTGACATGGAGTCAAAGAAATATCATCAACATTTATTTGCATACTTTCCTGCACAGCAGCAGTCGTATATAATCTAATTTCAGAGCCAAGTTCTCTAGGGCTGTGCCCAACAAACATGTCTCCTTTGCCACTTTTCGTGGTTTTTTTTCTTTTTTTCTTTTTTTTTTTTTTTGAGTTGAAATTTGTTTCATTATGTCTACCTGGTAGTTTCATGGAAATTCCTTTTCAAAAGTTCTGGTTTTTTTCTCCTTTTTTCTTTTTAATGTTGTTTTTTATTTAAATTTGCAGCATGCTACTGCTTCATGTTAGGCAAATCAGAGCATACCTGGAAAATAAAAACAGTTCATGGAAAACAGATCTACAGTGTTTAAGACAACACCCTAGAGTCACAACCTGCTTTATTTACCCATTTGCCTGCCTGTCACACAGCTCGGGCTTCGGGGCACAATCTCTGTCTGGCCAGCTGCCTATAGGCTTTGGCAGCAAGCTGCCACCTTCAGGTGAGCAAACCCAAAATAACGTTGTACAAGCATATTCTGCCTGATCAGAAGCCTAATGAGACCCCACCTGCAGCCGTGACAGTATTGCCTTGCTGGTGAGAAGGTTCAATGAACAGTGCCAGTGTCTAAGCACATTCTTTATTACCAAATTTACAATCTGCCCTCTTAGTTTTAACCTTTTGCAGCATCAGGACATCTGTGGAGCAGGTTTCAGATTCTCAGCTCAGTCAACAGTTCCCAGTGGAAATCATTATGACAACTGTTCTGTGCCTGTGAGCAAAGTCAAATATAAATTTTTATGGTGACTGCTGTTTTTTAATAAAACAGCAAAAAAAGAAAGTATTTTCCTTCAAATCCCTTAGTTGTATCATTGACCACATTATAAATGATGTTTTGTTTTTTGCAGTCACGCCAAGGTGCTGAGTATTTGGCAGGCAAGTTCTTTTTCCTGTGACTAATACAACAATCACAGACAGAGCAGAGATAGAACAGGCTACAAATTAAAAAATAGAAAGCTTTCAATGTCAACCAGTAGAGACACTAGAAAGCTATGCCAGTTCAACCTTTTCCAGCTACATTTGTGTCACTGAAACAATAAGTTCCAGTTTACATCTAGGTGCTCCGAGTGTGTGCACCTAGTATCATTAGAGCTATGTTAATCAACTTCAGTTCCTATGATGCAATTGTACCTTTCTAGTTGTCCTGCACTTAGCTTTGTGAATCTCTTTTTCTTTGTCTACACTTTTCTGTCTTAATAATTTTTTTATGTCGTGAGATGCAAAGTATGTGAAATTTTCAACCTTGAAGAGGGATCTACACATTTCCACTTATGCCAGCAGAGGTGTTTGCATGACTGAGGCCTATTACCACTCTGCAACATTGGTTTGTGACAGCCAGCTCTTCTCAAGGAAAGGAATAAAATAAGAAGCAGAATTGCCCTGGAATGGCAGTAGAACAAGGATAAGAGGCTAGCTCAAAATGAGGTGATAATGTAGATGTCACTTGAAGGCAAGAGTCCTCAACAATGTGTACTTTCCTGCCTTATACTGCAGTAGGAAAAGTAAAAGTTGTATACATGAAATTATATATATACAAATATGTATAGAGTTCAAACTAGCTAGGCATATCGTGATATACTTTTTTTCTACACTGAAAATGTAGACAGATTGTTTCTCCTAACATTTTTTTCCCTCTAGACCATTGCTGTTCTTTGAAATATCAGACTCCCACTACTACTTAAAATTAGTCTCTAATGGAAGAGAGTTGTGCTTGCCTATAATGAATAGTAGCATAAAAACACTTATATGATCCCATTAGTTAGATTTAGAAAACAAAAATCAGCAACATTAGGTACCAGTAGCTATCATGAAGCACTTAATAATGGGATCTTCAATCCTAAGGAAAAATATTGAAAGCATATCCTGAATAATGAGAACAAGAAAAGTACTTCTTTATGAGAAAAGTTCAGTATTTGTAGTTGCTGGCAACTCCCATGAAAGACAAAATGCAATAATAATCGTAATTGTATTTTAAACTTCATCTAAATGTGTGATTTGTAAGTCTTAGCAGTTAATAAGTCTTTAGATTTTTGTCTCCAGCAAATGAAGGTATCTCTTTTGAGTTCAGCGGATTTCTTCAAACCCAGGGTGAAAATTTATTTTAAGAACTATGAAGCAATTTCTAGCAAGTAGTACATGCTTGGAGAGCTCTGCAGTCGTTTAACTTTGCTGATGGATATTAACTTCCTTGATAACAAATTCAGATTACATATAAATCTGGTAATGATGATTCATAGCACTTCTAGGAGATGGCAATTTATTTCAATTCAGGAGCAATTTTTTTTCTTTAGACTACTTAAAAATATAAATCTCTGGAGATCAGAACTATTTTGAGGAAATTGCACTGTAACTGAAATATTCAGAATGAATAGTTCTCACAGATTTTCAGATTCTTCCTAGAAAGTTTAAAGACATTTTAAAATATCCATTTCTGTATAACACCTAAGATAAAATATAACATTTTTAATAATCTACTGTTAAAATATAAAGTAAAAATTAAAATATATCAAGTTCTTTTCAATTATATTTGTAGCTTAGATTGCAATGATTGCTTAGGTAAAACATCAAGATTGTTAATGATTAGTTTTAGTTCTTCAGCACAATCAAATATATTCTGGTAATTTCTACCGTATTCATGGCAATGGAATAGAACAAAATAGGAGGAACAAATATGGAGTACAAATGTGGTCATTCAACTATGCAGCTACTTTAGCAAAATATGACAAATACCAAAGGATATATGCCTGTTGAGGGTTAAAGGTATGTAGTTCTCTCACAGAAACTTGTTGGCCAGGTTTTGCAAACATCTGTCACTTGCTGTTCAGTGAACTGCCCCAATATGTGCTGTCTCTTTACTGGCACAGCACGGAGCAGAAGGAGGTCGCTACCTAGAATAAGGAAAAAAACTCCAACTGTGCAAAATAAGCTATTTTCAACAAACTTAGGGCAATTCTATTTCACCTCTAATCCATTTTGATTTTATCAATTCTACACATTTTACTTGCAAAATAATTAGGAATAAACGAGAGTGCTTTATTCTAAAATTAAATGCTCTGTTGCTGGCAATTAATCAAGGCGTAATTGTTCTTCTTTAACACAAAGACATTTTTAATTTTCAAAGTGAATTCTTATTGTTCTTATTTAGACAAAATAAACATCTCCTTTTTTGTATTGGGATGCATGATGTCAAAAAATTGACTGATCTCTGATTGCCAGGAAAGAATATAACAAAGTAAGGACTGCTAGGTTACAAGCAATCCATGGTCATTTTCCTTTGGAGATAGACCCCAGTTCCTTTGGTAACTGGCATGACTGAGTAGACACCAGCACTACAGTGAGGGTTGCTTCATACTGGACAGATTGTCTTATGACTAATATGACTTTGTCCAGTGAAAAAGTAGTGCTATTTGTCTAGTTACTCCATCAACCCTAATAAATATTGTCTAGAATGTGTTCTAGAGATTTTTTTAGTTTTTTTTTTTGCTACTGAGACAGTCTGCCATAGAAGCATTCCCTTCAAACACAGGCAATTTAGAGAGTTAAACTTGCTCTTATGCTCTCCTGCTACTCCGGGAGAGTTTGTGTTCTCACACCACAATACAGTTCATGGTAAAACTTTCCTCCCTTCCTTCCTCTCTTATCCCTCCTATGTCAAAGCAGTAGCAAAAAGGTTTGAATGTTGTCATAGACACAACAGCAAGAAACTCTAGTCCCTGCAGAAATGTCTTCTGCATTGTGTGGGTGACTTCCAAAGTATGTGATTTCAGTTCTGGTTCTGATTTAAAAGATAAAAAAATATTGTTCATGCATTTTCTGTGGATTTTGAGCTTGTTAGTGTATTAAACATCCATCCTCAGTAAATAATTTCACGGGAAGGTGTCTCCAGAAACTTCGTCAGCTTTTTAGAGCTTGAGCCATGGTTGAGTTTAGCTGTGTATTCTTTGGCATTTCTAAACTGTGTAGTTTCTAAGTGTATTCAGAATCACAAAAACAAGAACTTTTAGAAGTTCAAGTGGCCAATTTCAAAAACATTGATGAGGGAGGCTTTTACATGTGTGTTTCTGTATAAGCATTTGCTATTGTCCTGTCTTCATCAATGTCTTAGAACAAGATGATCTTTTGAAAGCTCTATTACTCATCATCTGTAAAGAGGTAATCGTTTGTTCAATGCTGTGAATAAACAAGGCAGTCATGGAATGAGCTCAAGTATGAGCCTGATGTCTTTTATTATCTAGAAATAACAGCACACCTTTTTTTCTCCCTTAATTTTAGATAATCAAAGTTCCAACTTTTACTACCTTGCTTAGTTCAAACTGCACGTAGTGGCCACTGGTGTGTTTTATTTGAATGAAATATCATAGTCAAGACTTCTAAAAACACTATGTTCTCTGGCAGGGAAGGCCAGATAGATAAATAAAAATGGTGACGTGAGTTGCTACACAACAGACATCAGCCTTAGAAAGACTTTTTGAGACCCACCAAGTTTTCTTAGTGAATATTGAAATGTGTTTATATGCAGAGTAATGCAGCCTGGCCATAACTTACTGCAGTAAAATAACATATCCAGTGACACTATCTAATGAAACCAGACCTTGCGACCTTCTCTGATTAGGTGTTGCAATAAGTTCAGTGGCTTATGAACTACTAAACATAGTTACAAAAACGGTAAAGAGAATGTATTATGGACCTACCACTTGAAACAACTTGATGAAGCTTTTAATTAACATATTCTAATTTCAGTTGCAAAGCTTAGCATAATTGTGGTAGCAGAAACTACAATCAACTAATTGCAGTCAGGACATTGAACATGTTTCAGAAGATACACTTATCATTTCAGGGCAAATAAAGCTAGACAAGGCAGAATAACAAATTAGTTACTGAAAAATGTGTGGTGGGTTTTTTTAATTATCTTTAAAAAATTTGCAAATAAAAAGACCTGATTTTTGAACAATACCACATGTACTATACTATTAATTTAGAAAATGTGTGACAATGTGATGTTTTGCCCCACATTAATTTGATTTGTAGTGTCACTTAAAGTATTGTGCCTTTACGTGGTCAAAGAAATATTTGAATATAAGAACAGATGTCTTTGACAGAAATGACAAGAGCACAGCATACTCACATAAACACTTCTTACGCAGATGATGCAAAGGGTCATTCTGACCCTTTTGTTTAGTCTTCTGCAAAACAGAGAAGAAGGGAAGCAGGTTTAGTGGAATAGACTGTGCAGACTGCTTAAAAGGTAGGCAGGCTCCCCAGTCAGCACAGAGCCAAATCTCTCAGATGCAGACATGGGATACTTTTCACATATTTTCCAGTGATGCTTTACTGCATGAACACCTCAGTTCACAGTGGTGGGATGTTTCACCCTTTGTACAATGGTATTAACTAAAACTCTACTCCAGGAAGAGGACACCTGGGTTCCGAGCATATCTCAAGCTTAGTAGGTATGTGCCCACATTGCCAAGAAATCGTGCAGGAGATCAATGCATAGGTATGTGGAGTGTCCAGTAGGCTAGTGCTACTGTTCATCTTGAGTCACTGTGTCACCAGGAATAGATGAATAACGAAATAGGAATGTGGGAAAGAGGACAACTGATTCTTGACTTTTCCTTAGGGTGATTAGACAAGGTAGGAGAGACCTATGGTTTTGCCCTAGTCTTAGTCCTAGTAAATTTTTCAGATTTTATCTTATGAATCTTAAGGTGAATGAATGTCCAATAAAGGCTGTGAATGTCAAGAGAAAATTAAGCTCTATAATTCTTTTATGCCAAATGCAGTGATCAGTTTCATGAGATGGTGACCCAAACACTGAAGGACTCAAACCAGTACATTCTAGAGCAGAGGGGTTACTCCAAGTGGAATGCCATAGACACTAGGATGTAGGAGAGATTGGTTTTACCTCACTGCCTACGAGCGGAGATCCTGCAGCTGAGGTTTACACTTACAAAGCAAGTCTTCTAAGTGCAAAGCTATTAAGAGAGTCATAAGGTGTGTCACAATCTTCTGTTACTAAAATAATTAACTATATTATGAAATAACCCATAGATATGAGTAGACCAGTACCACTAGAGAGCCTGAATGTCTTGCAGCTATAGCCACTATAGCCTTTCCTGCAGAATTCATATACTGTCAATAATGTAGCTGGATACCTATATTGAGTGGACTGGATCATCTTCCACAGATTTTTGACTTTCCTAAATGCTTTGCCTGAGGAAATCCACCTTTTTCTCTGATGAATGGAAGGTATAATCAAAACCTCCTTCATCTCTCCTATGAATATATAAAGGCTAGTGAACTGTATCCCTTCCATTTACCCAAGGGTTTTGCATTTGAAATGGAGATTCATTCCCGCTGCAGAGTAAGTGCTGTGTGTGGTAAGCATTTTGAATAGCCTGACTTTCTACTGGTGGGTCAAAAGGAAAAAGACTGTAAAAAAGAATAGGATTTATAATGTGGTTATTTGACAGCTTAGTCTAAAGACTGCTAAAGCTCTTGAGAGTTTTTCCATCAACATATTTGGAATTGGGCCCCTAATGACTAGGAGGAAGGGAATTCAGAACTTAAGCTTGTTTAGTTGAATTTTATTTTAATCTAGATGCAGATTAGTACTCACTAATATGTCTGGCTGCTGCAATAAGACTTCGTGCCAGGGAAATGTTTTCTATCAAGTGGCCAGTGTATTATAAGAATGGAGTACATAGAATACAGCTACCAGTACTTAGTGGATGAGAGAGAGAGAGAAATGTGTTTGGGGAGAATATACATGCAGTGATTGCTATGGAATGTCTTTTTATCTCTTCCATAAATTTGATCAAATTAAAAAAAAAAGGAATCCAATCTCCACATCTTATCCTAATAGAAAAAGTGATCTATGCACTTTCAAAGAAGCTAAAAAGAACTCCTCTTCGGATCAGGGAGTGCATGTTAAGGGATTCTATGCAGGCACTTACATTTTACTAACCACGTAAGTATCTTGATGAACTTTCTAATTACATGGTCACTATGTTTAAGAAATCGAATTTGATTGAAACTTTTTAAAATTTACTTTCTAATTAACACCATTAAATCATTGTTGTTCTCCAGAAGTAAGAAGGTGAACATTTTTAATGATTTAGAACACGTAGCATCCCACTTAATTATTACATAATTATTGTAAAATTGTAAGGTAGTATCTAAATATATTTTAAGGCTTGAAATTTGTACCCAACTGACAGACTCTGCATGACAGATATTCCAATGGTATAAGTAAGAGAATTCTGAAATACCATACTATGGCACAATGCTGTGATGCTCTTATTTTGGTGTTTTTTTGCTTGTTTGTGTTTGTAGGTTTTTTTTTTTTGTTGTTGTTGTTTTTTGGTTTGGTTTGGTTTTTCCACGCTTACCTTTTTTCCTATTAAAATTAGGTTGTTGTTTTGTTTGGTTTGTTTTTTGCTTGCTTTTCTGCTAGTCAAGTTTTCAGGGCTCTGATTTCCATAAAAAGCAAACATTCTCAATCCTACCAGTAAATTTAAGCCCAATAGTCAGCTCAACAGTGATTACAAAATTTCAGTCCAGAAAAAAATGAGCAGTTTTCTATCTTATACGAGATTTTACCAGTATGGAGATTATTGTCTTAATAGAATCTGGACTAAATTCATTGTGTTCAGATGTAATGAAAAGCAATGAACAAAACAAATGAAGGTTATTCTGTGGCAGAAGCTATAAATTGTACAGACAAAAGTTTCTGAGTGTACAAGGTATAAAAAAAGGACCCATGTCAAAAGTGTATTCTAAGGCATATGGAAATCTTTCTATCTTCACTGGGTTTTCCATTATCCTCCACAGAAAAGGAGAGTAGCAGCCTAGCTGGAGAACAAGCACATACTGTTGTTGCATCAGCTATGTGCTCAAGATAAAGCATGCTTGGGCCTGAGAAAGAGGAAAGGTATGCAAACAGCCTGTGACAATCTGGTCACTGGAGTGCAGAGTATGACAATACACCCAGATTTACTGCAACTAGCACATAATTCATCATTATACCCATCAGCTGATGAGTATCCCGCCTGCATTGCCATAAATTTGGATGGCTTATGGGGAACTCCAGATGATTTTGAAAGGTAATGTTCTCTCTAGTCACCTGAAAAGAATAGATTCCAGATTTTCTACTTAATAATTTTACTACTTGGCAATAAATGCTATTTTTGCGTGCAGGCTATTGCAGAAACACATAATTGATTCACCACCATCAGTGTGTTACATCATACTCAGCAATAAACAGCTTGATTCCAATCCAAACCAGCTTTTGTAGCCAATATACCAGAAAAACTTCTGTGAAACCATCTGTGACTGTCAGATCTAATGGATTAGAGGCATGCGCTGCTAAAGTGAGCAAGAGTCATCAGAAGCAAAGGCTGGGAAACTGCAGAGTTAAATGCCAGAGTAGATATTTTCTTGCAATCCTCTTAGCCCAGCATGTGACTTTATTCAGCTGGTTCCCTATCCTCTATATCTTTGCAGTGAACTTTGCCTACAGGGACCACTATTAATGTAGACTAATATTGATTTGTTAATAGTGAATGAAAATGACACTCAAATTTCTCCTTTGCCTCCATTGTTGGTCCTTGTGATTAAGCTTTAAAAAAAACATACAACTTAACCAGATTTTGCAGCCCTGAAATCTGTGACTTATTTATGATGTCATCTGTGCTCTATACAGTCAAATTTTGTGGTGTCCTTGTGGTCACACCAGTATGGCTGCAGTTAAAAATACGAATACTTCAATATAAAGAAGTAGTTTGGCTAAGTCAGCTAATATTGCCTTTTTATTTTAGGTTTTTTTTCTGTAACCAAGTCTGAAATGGCCTTTGAAAAAGTGCCCTTTTCAGGATGTGGACTATTACACAGTACCACATTGAACAACTTCATTCCTTTTGCACAGTGACATTTTCAAACATAGGAAGTATCAGAATGAATTGTACATATACACCATGCTGAATGCTGCATGTGTTATGAGTAGTCAAAGTATTGAATAAACATTATGAGCACTTATTGAATGAAACATGCATTATGAGTATGCATGCTGCATTTTTTTCAGATGTTTTTTGTCAAAAATATTTTCAGGAACCCCTGAATTTTTCTACCTGTCTGTGGGAACAGAGGAGAGAACAGAATGCTCAGGAGATGTTCTCTTTGGTTCTTACGTATGAGAAAATGAATGCAGTGAGATGATGCCACCAATAAACTTTCAGGTATCCTGAACATGCAGTAATATTGTGTTCACAAAGGGCATATTGTGCGTCATGAGAAAAGGGGAAAAGCAACTTTATGTGCCTTTCTGCTAATCTAGTGACTAATGCTTTAAACTGGGAGCAGAGAGGAGCAGATGGAATGTCTAAAACTAGAGGAGATTGATACATTGTCCTATTTGTTATGCTTTCTCCCACTGTTCTATCATTATTAAATTTATCCATCAAACTTAAATGCCTGGACGGTAATGCAAGAATTGCGAGAAATAAGCAAGAGTCACTGAGATATTTAATGCACAACCAAAACTATGACTAACCTGGCACCACCAAAAGGTAGTGAGGCAATTCTGATGACTGGCAGTTTCATAGAAAAAGTATAGCTTGTTCAGAATGATGGTGGGGAGAGAAAGAAACATTAAGCATTCAAACATTTCGTTTGAGGTACACAATATTGACAGACCTACAGCTGTTGAAGAGCAGAGTCAGAAAGAAGTGGTAAAGAACCAAAAGTAAGAGCACTTCGGACAACAGTGACAATGAATATGGTAAGAGTTCATGATTCGCAGGAACTTGCAAAAGGAAGAACTGCATTTCAAGAATAAAGAATGAAGTAAATTCACAAAATGAATAACAAGATCTGCTGAAACTACAGTCACTCTTAGCATGTTGTCTCCCAAGACTGTCCACAGAGAAGCAGAAATTGGAGCAGCACCAATTGGAGGTTCTGTTCTGAGGACAGGCATGTAGACTAATGCTTTTCCTTAAGGTTGCTCCTCAATAAATGAAGATTTTTTGAGGTGCATTGTCTCTATGGGCCTTACTACTAGTGCATTTGCAAGCTAACCTTCCTTTTATACATCCCAGTGTGATCTTTGGATTTAATTTCTTTTTTTTGCAGCATCAGCGGCGTAACATTGCAAACATATGTCAGCTTGTGAACCACTAAAATCTGCATATTCTTTCCTAAGTAATGTCTTGGCAGCTTCTTCCCTTTCTCCCGTATATATTTAGATTATTATTGCTGCCCATATGTGATACTTGATGGAGCACAGGACAAAAAAATATATGCTGAAAAGGGAGAAAAAACATTTTCTTAGCAGAAAGCCCATGTAGAGATAGAACTCTTCTTCAAACTTCTCTTCATTTCAGAAAAAGATTTCTATTTGCAATATGTCTTTTTTTGGCTAAAAGAGAAGTTTCAGTTGGGGGTCACTTGACAGGCCCCAAATAATAAATTGTGATTCTGGACTAAGAGGAAGTAGGAATGGAGACTAAGTCTCCTCAGTATACAGTATAACGTGCCTGGAAATGATTTTCAAAACAGCCACTAAAATGGACAAATTATCTTTGTTGTAAGGACAATTGCCCATATTCTAGTTGAATTACATAATGTTTTCTTTTGTGTAGTACCTATTTTAAATCAGATACACAATCATTTATCTACTAAAGAAGGGACTGAAACTCAAATCTTCCTTCTTTCCACTGTCATGGTTTAACCCAGTTGGCAACAGCCACACACAGCCATTTGCTCACTCTGCCCTGATGGGATCTGGGAGAGAACTGGAAGGGTAAAAGTGAGAAAACTTGTGGGTTGAGATAAAGACAGTTTAATAGGCAAAGCAAAAGCCATGCATGCGAGCAAAGCAAAATACAGAATTCATCAAATGCCATCACTCCAAATGTCCCCATGTTTCTTCTTATATGTTGAGCATGATGCCATATTATGTGGAATACCCCTTTGGTCACTTTGGATCAGCTGTTCCAGCTGTGTCCCCTTCCAGCTCCTTGTGAACCCCCAACCTCCTTGTGGGTGGGGTGCCTGAAAAACAGAAAAATTCTTGACTGTGCAAATGCTGCTTGTCAATAAGAAAAACACCCCTGTGTTATCAACCCTGTTTGCAGCAGAATTCCAAAATATAGTCCATATTAGTTACTATAAAGAAAATTAGCTCTATACCATCCCAAATCAGTATGAGCATTCTCACCAGTCACATGTGAAACAAATTTTTCTGCTATGACAGCATCTGCAAGTGACTACTAATTGCTCTACTGGCAGAGACAACCTGCAGTGCCAACCTCTGAAGCCACTTAGCATGCCACAGGCTCACCATCCCTGAGTCTGCTTCAATATGTGAGTGCACTTAGATTAAATTTCTTACTCTTTTCATTTAAGTTAGTGTCCCTTGTCACTGTTTGAGCTCATAACTTCTTTCCCAGGAAACAGACAGCATGGGAACATCCACCCCAGGCATTAGCTGTTATATCATCAGCTCCATTAGGTATGCTTAAAAAATGTATGCTGGCAGAATAACCTGAATTTTTAGATGTTGTGTTACAGAGTTATTGAAAAAAAAGTTCTGTCTAAGCATTTAATGGTGGAAGCTGAGAAATCTAAGTATTCTGGAAAAGCCATTCTTAAAGGCTAGACAAGTAATTGATTCTGGTGAACAGTATTTGGAAACAACTGGAAACAAAACATACAATCTCTTAAAAATATTGCTATGTACACTGTCTGGGAAGTAAAAGTATAACAGAGTAATTTTTAGATTGCTTTTAGACGTTAAATCCACATTTAAAACTCAAACTTACATTCCAGTTTCAAAGTTTCTGTTAGGCAGGAATGAATTCTTAAAACCATTTAATTTTTTGCATCGAAATTTTGATAACACTTACTATACAATGGAATAGTTATATGAAGAACAAAAACTACCCTGGACCACACTTTCTTGCAGATGCTCCTATAGGTGCAGCATATATAAAACAACAGGAAAAGACAAAGAATAATTTGGCTATTTGATACAATTACCAAAGATATTTATATCAACAATCTTTAGCAGATCATATTTTGCTCACATTTATGGTTATTAGATAAATTGATATAAATTAACTAATTTTTTCATTTCACTGTCATGGGGAAAAAAAGGATATTTTATCATGACGGACATCTTGGCAATTATTTAAATCTCTAAAGAATATTCACAGAGTGCACTGTTAAAAATGTGAGCATTATTAAATGAATTCCCAGCTCCACCATTATAGAGATTAGCTCAGTGTTGTGTCTTTTCTGACAATTGCAGTGTATCCTTTAGCTCCAAACATTTTACGTGCAAGGCTCCGCTGTTGCCATGGTCTCACACAGAGAGATCCCACTGCAGGACCACAGCTGCAAGTCTTAACTTCCCTTTCTCTTGCTTAAGTCAGTTTAGCTGTTTAAAGAAATTTTATGTGAGAACTGCAGGAAATCAGATATATATCAGCTGCCCAAAAAAGAGTTCTATTTTATTTTCTATCATTCTGCGGGACTTGATGGATGACCCAAAATCTTGGAATTCCAGCTACCTGGGGTAAACCAGTATTCAGTAGAGAATATATAATAAAGAACAGCTAAAAAGTAAAGTGACAGCAATCACTGTAAAGCCTGATAACTGGATCTCTAGTGTCCAACATAAATACTGGGTTTAGGTGTTTTTTATGCATTTTACAGCAAGAGCCAGATGCTCGATATCTAGTACGTGAGTTTATATAAATTAGTTCCTTACTTGGCCAACTTTATGACATCAGTTCATCTAGAATTTATACTTTGCTTTAGAAGGTCACAATTACAAAAAAAACCCGGAAAACATAATATTGGGACCTAACCTTCCTGTTCCTGGCAGTTTTAAATGCATGTTCTGTAAATATTTTGAACTACATACCTGCACATTCTATGAAATGCTTCAATCTTACTACCGTTTATTAACACAAATCTATAGAATACCCCTAAGTGACAACAAGTCATTTCCATATATATATATAAAGGTGCATTTGAGCAAGTTCTTTCTCTCTCTCTGAAGAGCTACAACTTTAATTTCTCAGAAATAGACAGTATAGCCACCTGTTTATTTCATTCTGACGATAAGGGACTCTACATGCACGCTTATGATTTGTGACAAGACAAAACCCAAATCAAGTACAACAGATAGGAGCTGAAAGAGCATTACAACAATTTAGGCTTGTGTTATGCTGAAAGGGAACGTATAGTGCCCTTTGGCCAAAGTTACTACAATGTGAAAAGTTGATTACAGTTTGATAGGTAGTAGGTCAACCACGTGTGCCATGGATTACCTGTGCTCCACTGTCCTACAGACATCCTCTGTCTTTTCTTGCCTTTTATTTATACCTTCTAAGATGAGTATGGATATATGTGAGCTAGCAGTAACAAAAAAAAAACAACCCACAAAACCCCCGTATTCCTATAGAAGACTTTAATGGGGCTGAGATGTCACCCCACAAATAGGATTCTTTTTGTCACTGAGTTCTAGGACACGTCTACAAGGAGAGCAGGGTTTCAATCGTGAGAATTTATTGTTCTGTCCCTGCATTTGGGACACAATGCCATAAGAGTGGAGAGATCAGGATTTATTTTCTCCTGGTAAAGTATCAATTTAGAATTGCCGCAACCAATAAGTAGGCTGGCTCAATAGACACCACACTTAAAATTAATGGCCTACTGCAACATATTATAAACTCCTTATTATTGAAAGTTGCTTGAAAAAGAAAGTGTTACACAAATTTGGTACTGCTATGAAATTTGGGAGTCAGTAATTGCCAGAGGTTATAAATTAACTTGATGTGCTGTACTGACCCGTTCATGCACTTAATGTAATGGTATCAGTTTAAATTACAAAAAAAGACTGAATATTAAAATACTCAAATTGCATTGGGAGAGGGGAGAGAAACAACAGAGCTGCTAACTTTTTTATTTCCCACTTGATTTGCACTGACTTAGGTATGCCCTTTGCAAATCTAAAATTGACTATTAAGATCAATTATTAATACCTCACAGGAAGAGCAAGGACTTACATCTTCCAGGTTTCTGACATAAATTATATTTTAATGATTAATTATATCTTCCCAACAACTCACAAGTTTGTTTTCAGTATCACCAAGAATCTTTGGTAAGTGTTATTTGGGCCTGTAGAAATAGCCTATTCAACTCACTTCAGACTTTGTTTATCTAGGATTTCCTTTTCTGAAAATGTCCCACAAACACCAGGTGCTAGTCTCATTTCTAAAGAATTCTTTTCCCTTTAAATAGGGCATCAGTCCCAATCAGGTTACTGGAAAGCCATTGAAATTTATTTCACTTGGATCTGTATCAGATGGAATGGTGATGTAATTACATGCCTGACTACAAGATGTAGCTATTTATGTGAAGAATCCTTAACTACCCCCCCAAAAAAATTGATGTGATAATTTTCAGACTTCAGCACAGCATAGCTAAAGTAGATGACACGGAAAGCTTGTACAGGTAAACTGGCTTTCACCTTTCTTATTCTCAGCAGGTGAAAATTAGGGATCTATTCAAAGGTGGTTATCAACACGAAATTTCTCTGCAAGTGTCTGTCTTAGATGATACTGTTATTATTTGATGACTTACCTTATAGCGGTGCTCTCCTCATCTCTCCATATTTCTCTGACAATAGAAAACGCTTAGTCTACTTAGACAAGGCAACTGACCTTGCAATGGTTTGAGTCCTAATATTACTTTCTCTGCCATCTCCTTTTCATAGGTGTAGTGGCACAAACTACCTAGATAATGGCCAATTTAACAATGTCTGGCATGTTAAAGTCACAGCTCCTAACTGCAGACTGGAATCAATAATCAATAATCAACCTTCCTTTGGACAGACGACATGCTTATTGCTTTTGCTGTATGAACTTACTATAGAATGAGTAGCAATTTTGTTAGTATTAACAAGAACACATACTATGTGGTACCTTCAACATTTAAGATTTGCAGAGCTATAATTCAGAATCTGAAAATCATGAACCTGTGTTAAAAAGAATTTTTTTTTTTTTTTTGGCTTAGTTTTGATCTGCTACTGTTTCGGTTGGTATAGACCAATAAAAACAACAGCAACAAGAAGCAAACTGGGAATTCTTTTGTATGACTCTATAAGCTCTTATTTCATAATATGTCATATATCCCATATATCTTTCATAAGAATTGGCAGAAACGCATATGTTACCACAACACTGTTCAGGAAAAATAATGCTATGCATATGGATTAAATTTCACAAACTTATTGACTTGTTTTGTAACAGTTTTTTCTTTAAACACACCAAAATAATTTCTTTCACCCTCTCTCATCAGTTTGGATGAGCAATTCTTTCATGCTTCCAGCCGCCTTCTTGTGTTGTGTGAGCTTCTCCTCATATTTCTACTTCATCTATCAAGATGTATTTGGCATTTTTTTTGACAGATGACAGCACTTCATTTCACTGGAGGGGAGGAATATGAAAGACAGAAGACAAAAAACAGCTGAGAAACATTTTGTCTTAGGATAAATGAATAGACTTTTACAAACTATTCTACAAGCACACGCTCCAAATCTTTGGACTGACAATAAGCCTGGAAATTTCATCCAAATGGTATTTTTCATCTGATAGGACTAAGCTTCTGAAAATGGGGTTTTGCAACACTGCTGCTCAGTCATACTGCTTTCTTCTGAAAGATTTTGAATCTAAGTTGAAATTGTTTGATGGCTTTGCATCACATGCTGTCTGAAAAAAAAACATACTTGATTCATTGTGCACACTGGATGACCAGGTAAGCTGCACATTATCTATTTGGTCCCTTCAGAATTACTTTGATTTTACAGCTCAAAGTGAGTGACAGCAACACAAGGGCTAAGTGTTCCAGAAGAGCAGAGGCAGCATTTATAAATTGCTGACTACTGCATCAGTAGGAAAAGAAAAGCCTCCCAGTGAAGCAATAATTACTCTGAAGGAAGATAGTATTTCCAAGTCTTTGATATTGAAGACGAAAAATAGGCAATATGGAAAATGTTTCAGTAGGCTGAATGCCTCCACATATATTTTCACATTAATTCTTCTGTGTTTATGGGATGTATTTTATGAACAGTACCTTTTCTAGATTTGTTTTATTCTATCTTTTTAAACTACTTTCTTTCATGTTATTCTGTATCAGGAAATCCATTAAGAAAACAATAAGTAGACAAAGAACCAGCATACCTAATTCTTGCAAAAGTAGTTAAATGATACCACTTGCAAAAAATTGCTTTTTTTCTTGCTATTTGCTATGGAGACTCTAATCACCATTTCTGTGTTTAGGTTAAGAAACTAATTTTTTATAGTATAACTTTAGAAATAATGTTTTTACTCAAAAAGATAAATTTTAATAATTTTAAATTACTGACTTGGTTCTGGCATTCCATTATCTAGAATTCTTCCTTAGCAGCTCAGTCTAATGCCTTTAAGGTATTCTGTATCTGATCAAATTTTTGTGTATTTTACTATAGGTAAGAGTTTTCTGAAAAATCATATTTCTAATATAAAGACACCATTTAAATGGTAAACAAAATTAGAGTCCATTCATACCAAAAGATTTCCATCCGAACCAAAGATTCAGGTGGAAAACATCTCATCTGAAATCTCATCCAACTATAAAAAAGATGCTAAACTGAAACTAGCAACATTCACCTTTCCAGTGAGGGAGAGTTTTCCCGTGTACCTTCAAATCAAATGGAAGAAAACTTTTAACTCTCTTTTTCTTTTAAAAACAGTGAAAGCTAAGACCATCCATGAAGAAATAAAGAATGTGAGTTGCACTTATAGCTAATGGTCTCCTGGAGGAAGAGTTCTGTCCTGTCAAGATGAAATAAAAACCTATAGAATTTAGCTGGATTTAGGACTAGTCTGTAGAGTTTTCAAGATCATAATTAGGGCTGAGAAATTACTGTCTGCTTAGATCTTACTTTACCTTCCTAAGGGATTTTTTGGAAATGGTCTTAAAGTTTAAATACCTTTACATGATGCAATGTATCTGGAATCAATGTATGCAACTGGAATTCTAAATGAAATACATTTTCATCTCTGGAATTGCTGTTTTTGCTCTGCCTTACTGAATGGGAAGTTGTAGAGTAATCCTGAATGAATATATTTCATTCTTTTAAGAAGAACCAGACAAACCACGATCAATATTCATGAGCTTTTTTCTCTTGTAAGCCCATGTTATGGCAAGAGATTTGTTGTCTTTTGTCATGACTTAAGAGAAAAATCTCAGATACCTATGGTTTCTTTTTATTCATTAGTCTACTTAAATATAAGTTTTATTAGCTATTTTATTTTTCCTCTTACGTTGTGGTAACATCTAGAAAGCCAAAGTCAGATCACAGTTCTGACATAAGAAATATGATATGCAGATTTAGTGAGATGGTTAAACCACCCAAGAACTATACTCTTAAGTAGAAAATCCAAGAAGCAGAGGAAGAAAGCACAGGTATAGAGATGTGAATTAAATTGCTTGACTTTAGACTGAAATGGTAAAATGATTAGAATAGGTCCATTGTCTCCCAGTTCATAGTTCAGTGTCACTGGGACACCACTTGTCTTAACTGGCCATGTTTTTTCATGTATTTCTGTCAATTCAATTCAAGGTGTGTGTATAAGAGAAGAATATTATTTTTAATCCCTGGTGTAACCTCTGAAATGATGAAGTAACAAAAACAAGTACAGTAATTTTTTTTTTTATACACATATATTATACCAGAGTATATGTGCAGGTAAAATAGAGAGGACTTGGGGAATTCTATCTCATTTAATTATTTGCAAATTAGAGAAAAGGTTAAATACTGATTTGGGTACCAAGAAAAAAAGAAGAGAGTAAATTAAATGGTCACCTAGGGAAAAGTCTTTTCTTTCCTTTTCTTCAGGTTCACCTTCATTCCATGTGCGTCTCCTCTCCCATTCCTCATCTCCACTCCATTCATATTAATAGCAGGTTGCAGTCAGGCCCCTTGGTCAGGTGGCAGGCAGTGCAGGAGGCTGGGATCAGTGCCTGGTGGCTTCTTCCTGCTGCTCCTCACTTCTTACTCTCCTGCACTTCCTTTCTTTCTTGTTTTGTCTGCTCTGGTATGCTTGACTCCATGGGCTGGAGTCTCTCAGGGTATTCCTGTCCTCAGGTGGGTCATCCATAGCCAAAGTCCCTTGGGGTATCCCTGTCCTAACATGGCTTGCCTGCCGCCAGAGTCCTTTAGAGATGCACCTTCTCTACCATGGAGTTTCTCTTTCTAAGAGTGCCTCCAGCTGTATCCCCAACAATACCCCTTTCCACAGGCCCCTCCCGTATTTTCCTGTGTATGTTCTTGCATGATATTCACAATGTCTCCGTTTGTGTGTTCTCCTGTGCCTCCTGCCCCCAGCAACTACTGCCCTTTTGCTTCAGCAAGATTGAGCAGAGGTTTCATGTGCACTACTAATGCGTTGAAGTCTTGGCAGATGGTGGGCTGCATTATCAGTGACTGTGACCAGCACAGAGACATTCTAGTTGCCTCCCCAGGGACGCTTGTGGCCCCCACTATGGAAACCCTGTTGTGTATCCCCAGCATGAATAGGGTGCTCTACATCATGTGGCTAAGAAGCTATTTCTCAGAAGAAAAAATATGTGTCTGTGGCAACCATGGAGCATTTTAATAATGAAACTTTCAATGAGAACATGAACTTTGTGAATCACCACAATTGTAATGAGTTCTAAATAATCACAGTTCTGTGTGGCACTGAATTACAAATGGTGTTCATCAGTAATTATCAGTTTACTCCAGATTTTTTGATCAAAAATTCTGCTTCAAGAGTTTTCAATGCTGGCCAATTGGGCCAAAGTTTCTGATGCTTTCCAGGCTGCAGCAGAGGATTTCCGAGATGAATTGCACTGATCTGATGCACTCATTGACTTTCTACATTCTGCTCCTCAAGGACCATGGACCAGCCCATCAGGGACTAGTATGCTCCCTCTCATTCCCAATGTGCAAGTATGGTAGGTGTTCTGACTTGAAAATTTATCATGTTCCCCAAAATACTAAGGCTCTGTAACTTTTTTATTTTATTTTTTTTTAATGTTTGTTTTGGTTTAAATGCTCTGAGATGCTGGAAAGCAGTGCCATGGAAAGGAACCTGGGGGTCCTGGTTGAAGACAAGTTGAATACTAGTCAGCAGTGCCCTGGCAGCCAGGAGGGCCAACCCTGTCCTGGGGGGCATCAGGCAAAACATTGCCAGCCAGTTGACGGAGGGGATTGTCCCACTCTGCTCTGCACTGAGGTGGCCTCACCTTGAATATTGTGTGCAGTTTTGGGTGCCACAATATAAGAAAGATATTAAGCCATTAGAGAGTGTCCAAAAGAGGGCAATGGAAATGATGAAGGGCCTTAAGGGGAAGTCATATGAGGAGCAGCTGAGGTTGCTTGGTCTGTTCAGCCTGGAGAAGAGGAGACTGAGGGGAGACCTCATTGCAGTCTGCAGCTTCCTTGTGAGGGAAGAGAAGGGGCAAGCACTGATCTCTTCTCTGTGGTCGTCAGTGACAGGACCCAAGGAAATGGCCTCAAGTTTTGTCAGGGGAAGTTTAGGTTGGATATTAGAAAGAGGTTCTTCACCCAGAGAGTGGCTGGGTGTTGGCACAGGCACCCCAGGGAAGTGGTCACAGCACCAAGCCTGACAGAGCTCAAGAAGCATTTGGCTGACACTCTCAGGGACATGGTGTGACTCCTGGGGATGGTTCTGTGCAGCATTAAGGGTTGGACTTTGGTGATCC
>JAWWEW010000112.1:73750248-73779575 GCA_035583185.1 Anabacerthia variegaticeps | reverse complement strand
TCCCTTCCAACTCGGCATATTCTGTGATTCAGTGAGATACTGGAACACTACTTTTTATGAAATTTTGTGTAGCGTGAGGGACTTGTAGGATTTGCAAGAGAAAACTTTTATTTATAGCACTCTATCTTCTTGCTTTAAAAAGAACATATTTCCTATATTTCTGTCTTGGAGCTCAGTAGATTACAGCCAGACAAATAGGTACTTGGAAAAAAAATTGATTTTATTTCTATGTTGCATTGATTATTCCCACATATACCACCATTAGTCATACCCAGGAATTTCCTTGCTGGGAAATGGCAGGATAGACTGGTTTAGAACTGCTCTGCAGCTGTTCTAAATTACACTGGGATAAGACTGTGAACCCTTCCAGTTTTTAGATGTCTGAAAGTTTGTCTTTTAGAAGGAGACTATACCCAATCTAGCCTCAGTTCCCTGAAGAAATGGTTCACTCTTTTATTGGTGTAAGAATTAGTAACTTACAAAGAATATTACCATAAAAAACAAATCCTTGAAAACAGAAAGAGAAAACAAAACAGTTCAAAAAGAAGTAGGCTGGCAGGAAACTTCAAAATGTGCAAGATATGAAACGGTATCAAAACAAAAGATCAACAGATGGCTTCAGCATGAAGACTAGCAGTGTTTTCTAGCCTTTATTTATTTCAAGGGCTCAGTATCAAGAGGTGCAAGTTTCCATCTGTTAATAGAATTCCACAAATAATTTAAGATGAAAGGCATAATATGTATTTAATGATACCTTCACGTTGTTGATCAAAGCATTTTTTCTGAACAGTTTTTTTGTTGTTGTATTTTTCTTCCCCTACCCCACTTTTTCTAGTCCTTCTATCCCTTCTTGTCTACCATGTTGCATAACTTCACTAACTTGTTTCCTATACCATTACAAAGGCTGTATGTGGTTACTGAGGGCAGTGAATCTTCAGTGACTCTGTCCCTCAAGTTTTCTTTCTTTTTTCCTGTCCTCTCCTTCCCCTGTTCACCACAGATTTTAGAACTGGGAAGAAGCTGGATTTCACCTATTTTAGGTATATTCACAATGTTATTCTTGTCATAATAATGTTTCCCTAAATAAGTAACAGTATGCCACTTCTCAGCTTGTCAGCATGGCACAGTGAACAGCTGTGGCACAATGTTGTCTGAGGACACCTCTCACACCTGGGAGGAACACAGTATGCAAGAAGACATATGCTAGGCAAGAGATGAAGAATTACAATGTTTAGAGGACCGTGGTAAGATGCTTCACCGCTCTTAAATCTCCATTTTCCCTCTCAACCACTGCTTTGCTTATCTAAAGTTCCAAGCACAGTGATCTCATAGGGCTTTAAGCTCTGCTGTCATGCTAATATGCCAATTATTTTCATCTAACAGCAGTACTGAGAGATTTAATAGAAAATTTAACAGAATTTTGGAAAGCGTCTGTTTCATCATGGGCACTGTATGGAACATCATGTTTATCTCTGCCTGATAAGAAGTGGAAGACATAAAGAATTATCTTATGTCCATTGCAGAAAGTTAGAAATCTTCCACTGAATTTTACCAGGTGTATTAATCTGAGACAAGGCAGAATGTGCCCACTGCAATGCTTCCATTCCAGTGCTGGCTTGTCAGTAAGCACAACAAGAGGGGAAAAGTGGTTCTGTGTCTTGTTATGTGCACACTCAGTTTCTGTGTTTTTCTCCTTTATTAGCCTCCAATTCACAAGTTAATTCAGAATGGCTTAGCAATGCTGTTGTCAGGTGCTTTAACTTTGGTAGCTTTTACATTCAGTGTTGAAAATGTCCATTTCTGACATTTGTTGTACCAAAATGTGGTCTCTGGCACAAGCAAATATCCTGTGGTTGTACAGCTCACTTCTCTGATATTTTGATTGCTTCCCCTATTTTTATTCATATTTGGGATTCAATGTTAAAGAGGTCAAATACCATTCTCTTGCATGCTATTTGGAGTTGTTATGTCCTTTCCCTTGCCTATATGGGATTTGTGTGAATTAGTGGTGCTGCTTATTACTCTGCACAGATAACTGTAGCAGAAATAACTAAATTAATAATCTGTTGGAGTAGGCCCCTGCCATATACCATGGAGAGCCCACAGTACCGTGACAGGATAATGGGCTGCTCTTGCTGGATAATGGGCTCCGGTTGCTACGCAAATACAAAGTCAAAACAAATGTGAATGATGACATTTCATAAAGCAAACATAGAACTGAGCCTACCTCTGGTAAATATTTCATCAAAAAACATTTCTTTTTCCTAAGCAAGTGAAATGAACATTTTCTAAGGCAACATCATGTTTCAGATGAGAACAGAAATAGAGCTCTAACATTTAGCATGCCTAGTGAGATGTTGTTATCCTCCCTAGTACCTATTCCTCCTTACAGCTCAGCTGTTACCTCTTTCTTTAGTCTTGCTTTTGACATCTTGTCATGTTCCTATGCAACTCTCCCTCATTGTGCAACAAACAGCTTTCTAGTTACTTTCTGTTTTTTCATGTTATTCATCTTATTTACTTTTGAACTACATTATGCCTTTTTTAAGAATCCATTTATACTATTGAACTACAGCCTATTCGTCAGCTTTCTTACTCTGAGAATAGAAGGGAAGCAAAATAAAGAAAAATAAAAGAAGAAAAATAAAAGAGAGACTGTCAAGAAAACAGTTGTGGCTTCTTGATCTTGTCTGTTCCCAGCTTAAGGACGGATCAGAGCAGTCAACATTCTTGTTCACCTTGGCCTTGTTGTCAGTGGTTCTTCAGATGATCATGATCAATCTGAAGGTTGGTGGCCTCACCAGAGTAATTGATTTCTCTGAACTTTGCTGTGCCCTTGCTGAATCTTGATAAACTTCGTGCATAACAGCTGGAGGATATTTGTGCCTCATCTCAACCCTTCTTATGCCAATCTCAGCTGTCAAAGAGATACTTCAGCTTCAGATTTCATCGTGTTCCTTCAAGCTACAGTTATTAAGCTGATGCCTGATGGAGGCAGGGAGAGGGGAGGTGGACAAGGGTTTGTAGAAAAAGTGCTCCAAAACCTGTGGATTTTAGGCAATGTAGACAGAAGATGCCTGATTTTAAATTAAAGGAACTGCACATTTACAACATATCTTGCTGTATAAGAGAAGATGTACCATTTAAAGTGAAACAATTCCATATGGTCCCCAATTATAAAGAAATCAAAGAAAGGATTAAGACAGACTGTCCTTTCCGACCATTAATCATATATGCTCTTTTCTTTTGCTCAGTACAAAAATCTTTTGAAGATCAAGGCCAAAACAGTAAAGATCTCGGGATACTGAGAAAGTTAGGACTAACTAGATGACCAGGTTTGCAGTCTGAATGGGCTATCACAGCCCACACTTCGCCAAGATTTCTGTCTTTGGTAGAAGAAAATGAATACAGCATGCTTGCCACTTGCAGCTTGTTCAGGAATGACACAAGAGGAGGCTAGACTCTTGAGTACACAATTATTTAGATCTTAAAAGGTCAAAACACCCAAATGGCTACCAGTAGCCAATGGAGATCATATGGCAAAAGTGAACTGAACTTCACAAAGGCACAGTACTTTCTTAGAAGAGCAGCCAGGTTTGCGGCAGCCAGATTTTACACTAGCTTTATTTTCCAGATGGATTTAAATCATGCAGAGATTGTGAGTAACCTAACCTTGTGAAGGCAAAACCTGCAGTCAGAGAATGGGCACAATCACACGGGTGCATGAATTTTTAGAGGATGTGGGCAATATCAAAATGAATCAGAACAATTTTCACTGTACGGTTGCAACTTGGATATAAAAAAGAAAAGTCGTCATTTAAACTGTAACAGAAAAAAACAAACACACATCTGTTCCTTGAATCAAGAATAACTTACTTACCTAAATCAATGGTTAATTTCCCTTTCAGCCATCTTTGCATCCTTCCATTGTGAACTAATGCTCAGCGACAAGATTCTATCTATGCACTGATCTCTTCCAATCACTTGATTCTTATATTTTGAATGCAGGAGAGGAGAAAGAGAAGAAGGAAAAGTATATTGGTTACTTGACATAAAGACAGATAAGGAAGAATCCAGATAGGTAAATAACCTACAGCTCTGTGTTCCCAAATTCTACAGTCTCCACATAACATCCAGCTATGAAGATCAGTTTTACAGTATCTCTGCTTCTCCTGTTTCCTCTGCAGTTTCAGTAACAGTACACATTACTAAAGACATACAGAGCACCTAGGGAGGGTAAAAGAAAGATACACAAAAACAGTTGTCAAAAGGGTAAGTGGAGAGATGTGATGTGTTTGGGCATTCTTGATGGTGTATACTTGAAACTTATCTAGCAGAACTTCCTGATTTTTTCAGGTTTCTCCCTTTGTGGCAATCAAATTTTTCTTTGGCTACCACTACTTTGAACATATTTTTCTATTCCAGTAAAACCCTGGGCTCAGACATTATTTGGTGAGCATGAGAATTGCTGAAACTCATAACTATTGCAGGTAAACATAATTTCAGGGACAGGGTCAGTTGCTGAATTCAAGCACTCTTCTTTTTCTCAGGATCCCATCACACTCCACCCGAAATCAGAATACACTTTCTGTATCATTTATATTCTTTAAAAGTTTTTTTTTTTTTCCATTAAAGGTGAAGGAAAGACAACTTTCAATTCATAAAAACTTGTTCTGTACCCAAATATGTTCTGAAAGGTTATGCAGTTCTGTCAGCAGGATATATTTGGATGAGTCAGTAGCCTCTATCTTCTGAATGTCACAAACTAAAAGGAAAAAAAAATAGAATTTACTTAAAATAAAAAAGAAGTAATTGATACAGAAAATAGTAACTTAAATGCTCTCACTCTCTTGAAAGGCTCAGCGTGGGTATCAAATAACAGAAACAAAACAGCTGCAAACAAAATGAATTTTACAAAGACCATTAACTCTTAGTTCCCATCATTATTTTAAATACTAATCTAACCACAAAGATGGGAAAATGCAAACTTTTTTCTGTTGCTATTTATAATGTTTACCTGGGCTATTTCCCAAACAATAATTGTGAAATATAATCATATTAAGACATGAATTTGTATTACATTAATTTGTAAATCTGCGAATATACAATAAACTTTAATCTGTTTTTCTTGCTTGTTAATTGGAAGGTCAATAAAGACCTACTTTTTATAGCAAATATGTCACAGAAAAAAACCCAACAAAAACCCAGTATTGGAAAAATCTCTATAGGGAAGAACTGTACCTGTCACTCCTAATACACATGTTCAGTCTGTTCTTGTAGGCTTCCAAAGTCAGAAACAAAGACATGGATTCTGAATTGTCCAGTGGGTCAGTTATTATCCTTCCATTAGAAAGTTCTTCTAATGTATAGCTGAGTTTTCTTATTTTAAGCCAAATATTTCTGCCTTCTATACCCCTGTGTAACATGGATCAAGCTATTCTTTTCTTTTTCTCATATTTCCATCCAAGACTACTTTCGTATTTCCTCAAGCCCAGGGTGATTATCACTACTATATTGCAGAGTGTCTTGCTTGGTTCACATCCTATTTGAGGAGTACTGTCACAAAGTGGAGATAGTACTCCAGCTAAGCAGAGTGGAAAGATTGTCTCATATTTCTCAGCATTGTCCTTGTTTTTTGTCCCATTAACTGCTCTTAATTTTTATAAATCAAGACCCACTTTCATCTCACAATCCCCCATAATATCTCAATCATCTATATAACTGGTAACTCTTCTTTTCTCAGACTACTCTTGTGGTACTGATTATTTTTGTCTAACCATGGTATCTTCTACTTTTTCTCATTTAATTATATCCCATTTTTTTTCAGATTCCTCCAGGATTTTTCACTGACCTCCAACATACTTGCCATAATTTCTGCATCATCTCTAAATTGGTGTGAATTCTGATACCACCCTCCAGACTCAAAAATACAGTGAAGGCTATCAGGCTCAGGACAGGTCTTGTGTCTCTTACAAACTGCAGAACTGCATTCAGGATAGTCTTCCACTTTGATAATGAATAGGCATAGCTTTCTTCAGTGCGTCAATTCAACCAATTTTTCATTCAACCACTTAGAGTTAAAAAAATGCTCTATACTAACTGTACTAAGTTATTAACTTCTTTAAATAAGTTAATAAGGTCTTCTTTGAGGGAAATAAAAAAAATGGGTAATATGAGAGTAGAGCTGCTCAGTAATTGAGGAAAGATCAGAGAAAAACTGAAAAGCAGGATGCTCAGCAGTTCCCCAGCAGGACATGGGAAAGATCTTATGGTAGGAAATGGGGTAAAACTGATAAATTTTAGCATAAAGTTAAGGAAGTTCATAATTGTTATCAGTAAACTGATTTAAACACTGGGTCTTTTGTCACACAATAAAATTTCCTTATTGGAAGGGAAGAAAAATAATTTGCAACCACTTTCATACATATATACATTTATAATATATGTGTATTTATAATATTGACATACTATATATAACATGCATCAAAATATTTATAATGAATAAATTCAACAGAAGCAGACATCATGCAGACATCATGCTTAGAAACAAAAACACTCGATGTCTTAAATAGCTCTATTTTTGTGCTTAAATCTTTGTGCCAACTTCAGTCAATTGAAAAAATTGACTGTAGAGGGTTTCTTTTCCACCTTATGAAATGCCTAAGGAACAGAGAGCAGGGTGACAAAACCCCCTTTGCTACAGAGGCAATGGACTGATCTTCGTTACTCTGCAGCAGAGAAAAGAAGTCTAAAAGCTTCTTGGAAATGTGTAAATTGTTGGACCAAATAGAACTTCAGTACTCTTTAAGTAAACACAGTGGGATCCCAGGAAACAAAATGATTTTTTTTTAGTTTAAAAGCTGACTAATAAAATGCAGTATCTGTGACTGTAATTCTATTTCGCCGGCCTTGAGGTAAACTTCTTATAAACTCTGCAGTCCACCCCCTGCAAAGGTGATCAGTCTCATGGGGCAGTTAGCTAATATTGCATCTGTCTGATCCAGGATCTGGAAACAGTGGACACTAGAAACACATCTGCTGCTTAAAATAGAGTGTTATGTGTTAACATGGTCAACACAGGAGCAGAGTTTTGAACCTGACAGCAATCCCACTGAAATCAGTAGAAATACACATAGGTTACTGTTGAACACATGTTGGGGCTTTGTTGTACTGGTCACAAATGAGTAAATATCACAGAACCACAGGATAAATTGATGGAAATGAGGCTTAAATCTGAAAAATTAACTGTAAATAATTAAATGTCACTGCTCATTTTGCTTTGTTGTCACTACTGGTCCTAATAGCCTGCTGTGAATTAGATTGAAGAAACACATCTTAGGAGAGTGTAATGAGACAACAGCCCATTCTTATCCAAATTTTGTTCTGCACTGGGTTAGTTTTTAGCAAGGATTTATATATTCTTTTCATATGTCTCTGTGCAATATTATTGGTATTATGCACTGTAGTGATAGTGCATAGACAGAGCTAGCAAAAAAATGTGGCAAAAATATAATCTGTCTACAGTGCATGGAGCTGTGCACAATATTAGAGTGGGTTGTGGCAGCCATATAGCCATTAGTTAATTATGATAGGGCATCATGTTGATGTGGTGACTGAGCTGCTTCCAGTTTTGGAAGTAGTTCAGAGGCCTCTACATCTGTGTCTGCATCTGCAAGGCCATATAGCTTGCTGATGATATAGCTTTGATTTGCTAGAAAAAACAAAATAGGGAAACTTCGGGTCATTCATCTTTAAAATTAATTTTAAAGGCACTTCATTTTGTCCTTGTGTCTGGAGTCTGTGAAGAAAGCAAGATGGCGTAAGATGAAGGAAAATATTGCTTGCATATTGTAATTCTTTTGAGATGCAAGATGCATTTAAAATTTCTTCCTGGTTTTGTATCCACAAAATTCTACTCTCAGGCAGAAAAAATTAAGAGGATACAAGAGGAAGAACTAGAGCAGACTATGTACATGGATTGACTACACTTTTTTCAACCTTGAGAAAATAATCAGCAAACAGGACATGCTCTAAGGTCTTATTAATCTCTCTCATTTATCTAGCAATGCAGATATAATTAGAAATAAAAAGACATCCTTTTTTATTTACCACAGATGATAAATGCACTCAGTTTCTAGACCACTATAGACTATGTAAAGCCCCAGAGCAGTTCTTAAACCAGACACAAGGTTTCTCAAACTGCTGTTACTGAAAACAAATCCTACTTGAAAATTAAACTCACCGATTAAGCAAGTATTTTTTTTTTTCTTTCAGAAATACTAAATTTTGATCTCTGAAGGCTGCTAGCATTACAATCTAAGGACTTTGTTTTAAGGTTACAGTCTTATTTGCAAGAAGTATTGCTAGTTAATAGAACTCAGTTCCTTTCATGTTCTATTTAGCCACATATGAACCATACAAACTCTGTGAACAGTGGGGAAAAATTCCTCTACAAAGCCTTGAGAAATGCTGATGTTAGAAAATCTCTAAAAAGCAAGTAAATGAAATATCTCATTCAGAAATCTCTCATCATGATATTTTCTAACCCTATTTATTAACTAAAAATTAAAATAAAAACCTGCTGGTAAGACTCCGGTTATTAGATGACTAAATCAATACTTTGCCAAAGCTTTGAAATCCAGCAATCTCTTTCTTTTTTGACATATTTGTGCATTTTCCTCATTAGCCATGATAGCCGTCAGGCTAGGCTGTTCTTTACCAACATACACAGAATTGTATGAAGAATTTTTTCACTATATTCTGAAGGTCCCAAAACAATACGGGCAAATGTCCTCGTATCCTGCTGTTATCTGAGGAGGCAGAACATTTGGCATGCTCCTTCTGAACTGATACTCTTCTTTTTAAAAGGGAGGGCAGCAAGACACTTGCATTCACTATTTTCTTACATATTCTGTCATCTAATGGGATGACCACAGACATATAGTGGTAAACCTGTAGTCTTTCCCAGGAGGATGTTTACATGTGTTTAATTTCTTCTAGCGAGAAAACTAGAAGACTTCATCTACCCACCTGGTGCAAGAAGGGCAGTTCAGAGTCAAGCAAACTGTTGCAAACTATGTTATGTTTTCATTGTGAATGCTGTCTCAGCCTTCTGAATGTACATATCTTTATGAGAGATGCTCTGGAACATAAAAGCAGTTGCCATGGAAGTTTAAACTGTTTTTTTTTTTTTTTTCTCTATCAGCTTAGCTGTGAATTAAGATGTAAAGGACTACTTTCTATGAGGGTGCACTGGTAACTTGTGAGATTTGCTCATGTCTGGCCTCATTTGACCAGCCTGGTTCTGCCTCCAGGGAGTGGAGACTATGAGAGCAAAACCCAAGGAGCTGTGGACTTCCCCTCTTACAGAAAGGAAATTTTTCAGGTAAGATAAATTTTCCTATATTGCTCAATAAATCATAAGAAATGAAACTCAGTGGTTTTATTCCTGGAACGATTTGTAAATCAGTTATTTTAACTATGCAACCAGCTCTGCTGACTACTCAGTTTCCTGATACTGCCATACCCTTAGGAAATTACAGGATACTGACCCAGTTTACACAGATGAAGTTAATTAATTCAAATACAACTCGAACAGGATAGTTGTACATGTCTGCCAAATAAATCTTAACCAACTACCTTTCCAGCCCCTCCCTCACTAACCCCTACTCTCTATCCCACTCTACTTCAGCCTGGAAAATAAGTTTTCCTGTCCATTATTTATTTTCCGTGGCTCAGCAAGCCTACATTTGGTATCCCGCCCCAAACAAAAATCCATTCAAATGTTAACAATAGATCACACCAGTTCTCAGACTGCAGCAATGGCAGGGAAGCTGGGGATTACAATGTCCCCCAGACATTGTTTAAAAGAAAAGAAAGAAAGAAAAAAAAAAAGAAAAAGAAGAAAAGGAAAGTCATATTCCTCTTTGATTAAAATACACTGAAGCTTCCTTGGACCATGCTTCAAAAAATACTGGCTTGTCTTTCCCACTTTGCTAGGGCCCCCAAGATCTCCTGCCTGTCCATGTTAACTCACTGCAGTTCCCATCTTCAACAGACCATTTCTTGCTGAGCCAGAACAATGCCTGTAGGACCTGTAAACTCTTTCTTGGTTTTTTTTCTTTCCAAGGCTTTGTCCTTCCCTGTATGACCAGGGACCTTTCCTCTCACCCTCTTTACTCCACCTGGGTAGCTCCAGATCACTTGATCCATTCAAAAGGCGTGTCAGAAACACTGAATTACACTGTGTATGCCTAAGTTGTTTTGTTTAAGACCAGATTCAGGTGCATTCTCCAGTTCATTACAAGTGAGTTTCCATTGGTTTTGGCTGTGGTAAAGTTAATTTTCCTCATAGTGTTAACACATTCACAGGATAAGACTCTCCTGGCTGAAAACAGTAGTATTGCTTTATACTGAAAATTTTAAATAGTTGTCCTGTTGTAAAGTTGTAGTACAGATGCTTAGGTTTTATATCTACCCAGCTAAGCAAGAGAACCTCAAAGAGGGGGAATATAGCTTTAGATAGTTCTGCAGGATGAGAACCACCTGTGCATTATCCATAGTTGAGTTTTACATTAAAAGAAATAATGTCAGTCAGCTATCTTGAAAGAAAAACTCATTTATTTTTGGCACAAATAAGATCATAATTATAGTTTGGGGGTGGGCAAAACTGAGTTTCCTCATTAAAAAGGACAATGTGGTAAATCCCACAGCAGGACTAGAGAAATCTAAAGAATACTACTCAGGTATTTTAGTTAGGCTTTTATATGCTAAAATATAACACTGTTTTACTAAGTACGAAGCTGTTAACTCACTCACCTTAAGGTCTGTGCTCTAGAAATTCACTTGAATAAGGTGAGGCTATTGAGCTAATTAATGTGAACTGAGTATAATTTTCTGTTTGTCTTAGGGTAAATGAGCACAAAAAATAACTTACATGGATTTCACAGTGAAGGTTTATGAATAAGAAGCTTGTTTTGAAGACATTAATTTGTCTTTGTAAATAAATGTTTTAATTCACAGATGATCTTATTTATTAACAAACCTGCTAAACTGTAGTTCCTTGAAGTACACTTGAATGTACAATGGGATTCCCTGTTAAGGACGTTATTAATCCATTGAAGAATTTGTAGTTAACAGATTATAAACCAAAAATCTATTTGCAGCCTTCATTGGACTCCCAATGAATTACTTAATTAACTTGCTAGTTTCTGATCTTCTCTGTGACATCATGCAAACATACTCTTTGTACAACAATTTACATTTCTAAAGGATAGTTAGATTATAATCTTACTTTTAATGCAATATATCAGTGACAGTTGTTTATAGAGATTTCTCAACAGAGCAGTTTTATCTGTTATTACAGAAGATCAGATTTCTCAACCGGATGTCACATTCTCATACTCCCAAATTTGACCTCTATGGCAAATGCTAAAACTTTGAGATATCTGACAATGCTTTACAATGCATTCCGTATCTGAAACGGTTTCTCTTCTTTAAGATTTTTTTTTCTTTTTAAATGGTAACTGCCTCTACAGTAAACAATTTTCATTGAAATTCATCTACATGTGCATCAACTTTGTGTAAGCTGAAATATAAACTGATGACAGTAAATAATTCAATTCCCATAAAGTCTTTTTTGTATTTCACAGTCTGTCGGTACATTGTTACTTACACTGCTGATGGTGAACAAATAACAGTGTATGGCATTTTTAGCAATAGGAACAAGTCAGAAGAATGTAATTTTCCCCTGTTCCTCAAGACTCAGACCTGCTCACCTGTAAAATGCCAGTTGATGTCTTCTGTGTATAGGAATCTCTAGTGGAAAAATGTTTCTCAGTCTTAGTGTTAAGGGCATGGTCAGTGGAATGCTGTATGGATGGAGCATTATAGCTGTCACACTGCTGAAATGTCTCTGAAATGTTCTTGGCAGCTGGTGTGTAACACAGAGCAGACATTTAGCCCTTCACTACCTCAGCTGGTGCTGGTTTTGCCGACAAGTTCTCCACTGTTCTTTACTGGGTACAGAGGAACTTTGTTCAATTGACACAATGAATCTTGTATAGAGGAAGCAAAATATTAAGTCCGTTGTGGCTTCTTTGCTGACACTCAGTCCTTCAGCCAATAGTATAGGGAAACATGTAAATAATTTTTCAGCTAATGCAGTAACAGGGGATAATGAGTACAAAAGAAGAGTCCTGTGCTGAGCTCTGAGTAATGAATTGCAAGTGGGTGAAGCATTCAGAGCTGGGGAATACAACATTATTGCCCCCCTAAATTTCTGGCTGACCAATACCTTTGCTGCCAGCCACTGAAACCGCTCTATGGGGGGTAAACTGCTTTGGGAAAATTTCTCACAGCTGAGACAGTGACTCTGCTGTTAGGAATATTCAGCAGCCAGGCAGCAACCAGCTAAAGTCTCCTTTTGGCAACATACTGAACTAGAAACTCAAAGCATTATTGTATTAATAGTAATACAGCTGAGAGCAGGACTGCTTAAAAAGAACAGATTTTATCTGTGGATTTCAAGGAGCAAGATGCCTGCATATCCACCGTCAGAGAGGGGATAGAATGTAGGGCTAATATGACTGTGTTCCTTTGGTGATTTCAGAGCTCTTTTAAGCTTACAGTTAACAAGGGTAGAAAGTTCTCTGACTTAAGAAGACAGGCCAATCACCCATATGTTTGTGAGTCACTCTGCAATAGTCCAAAAATCCCATCTAATAACAGAAAAAGGGAGTTGAGAGCGAGACCTAAGTCTGAAGGAAATGCACTAAGAGAGGACAGAAGCAAGGGCACTTCAATATATCACTCTCAACAAGTGTGAGATAGCAGCAGGTGTGAATGTTTCAATATACAGCATAAACAAAAATATAATAATAAAGTATCAAGTGGAACAGAAGAGTATTCCACCTTTTCTTAGATAAAGACAGAAAAGAGACAGGTGGTCTGGATTATGAACTATGCCTTCATAAAATGAAATCAATTTAATTGAACTGAGAAAATGCACTAGACTTTACATGTCTAGTTGATTCTGTCTCTATTTGGACAGCCGAGGAAAAATGGAATTCAGAATTATATGGGAACTTTACTGGAAAGGCATAGCTCATCAGCAGAAGCTGAGGAAAGCCTGGCAGATAAACCAAAGACTTGTGTTTAATAAAAAAACAGACTCCAGAAACCTTTACTGCCATGGGCCCTGAAACAATTTTGCTGGAAATGCCTGTTTAAGAAGTGTAACTACTGTACTTTCAACACTTTCAAGCTTTAGTATTTTGGCCTAGCTAAAATGTGCTTGATGAGAACTGATATGATTAGATCGGCTGCATGATCTGAGCTGCAACTAAAATGACTTTAGTGGTTTTCTTCTGTTTCTGATACAACAATTACAAAACTTCTTCAGAAGTTTGACAGTTCAAGTCCCTGAGTAACTTTATTCTGTTCCACTGAAGTTCCTGGATGATTTTGTTAGTTGTGATGTCCACAACAAAAGTAATGGTTTTTAAAAGGGTTTAGATTTACATTTTATTATTTTTTAACCCTAGGCAAATGAAAATGTACCATTTTTAACAATACAACTTTTTTTTTACAAGTAAAAGCACTCCAAAGAATATAGACTGATGAAACCTTATATATCCATTTGCTCTCTGTGCCAAAAGAACAGGTAACTTGATGATTACCTTGACAGAGAAAACTGCTCAGGTTTGGCAAATTAATAATAAAATGCAGTGAGATCCAAAAGGCATGCATATGCAGGAATTGATGCTGGGACTTTTAAGTTTTGCAAGCGCAAGGTCCTGCATCTGGGTCAGAGCAATCCCCAATATCAATTTAGACTGGGAGATGAACAGATTGAGAACAGCCCTGCTGAGGAGGACTGGGATGGAAAGCTGCATATGAGCTGGTAATGTGCATTTGTAGCCCAGAAAGCAAATTGTATCCTGGGATTCTTCAAAGAGAAGTTGTCAGTCTGGAGTGCTGCATCCAGCTCTGGGGTCCTCAGCATAGGAAAGACGTGGACCTATTTGAACAAGTCCAGAGCCGGGCCACAAAGATGATCAGAGGGCTGGAGCAACTCTCCTATGAGGAAAGGCTGAGATAGTTGGGGTTGCTCCACCTGGAGAAGAAAAGGCTCTGGGAAGACCTTACAGCAGTCTTCCAGAACCTAAAGGGGCTCCTACAAGAAAGATGGAGACAACATTTTTAGTAGAGCTTGTGGCAATAGGAAAATAGTAATGGTTTTAAACTACAGAAGGGTAGATTCAGACTAGGTGTAAGTTAGGAAATTTTTACAATGTGGAGGGTGAAACACAAGAACAGGTTACCCAGAGAGACAGTAAATGCTGCATCCCTGAGTACTTTCAAAGCCAGGTTGGACAGGGTTCTGAGGAACCTTGTCTAGTGGAAGGTGTCCCACATTCTGCTCAAGCATTCTGGCAGAGCAATTGGACTAGATGACCTTTAAAGGTTCCTCCCAGTCCAACCTATTCTATGATTCTATGGAATTTTGTCTAGTGATCTGTATCACATGACATTAAAACCTGAGAAAAGTTATAAACATGTGTGCATTTCTATTTATGCATTTCTTCTCCTAAATTATCACTTATTTTTATTACAAGAGAATGTAAGTTCCAGATATTGATGTTATTTCCTTGTTCTTCAAATTCCATCCCAGACCTAGCCATTAAGCTTTCACAAAGGCAGCAACATTAGGTAGGAGGCTGCTCTGAGAACAGTCCTGTCTTGTAGTGCCCGTACCCAGCCATCTGTCTGGGTCCATCTGTTCCCTTTAAATTGCAAACTTGTTAGGATGGGAATGTGGCTCTTATTCTGTGGTTGTACATTTCTGTTCCTCAACCTTGACTGGGATGGCAAGCACAAGGGTAATATTCATGACAATAATAAAAAGTGAAATGTTGCTGCTGTGTGTCTGCAAGTATTCATGGATTTTTTTTCATCTTCCTAAGGGGAGAGAGACCACATATTTTAGCAAGTGAAGTCAACTAATCTTCTGTTTTCACAGAACAGTTATTCTTTTGATGCACCTGGAAACTAGCCCATGACTCCCCCTGATGAGGGGAACCACTTAGGCAATTCTCAAGCGAAATGGGTTGCTGGAGCACTTCATTTTTTATCAAAAACACAAATTTTGACTTACTGTGCTCCGATGTGCTGTCCATAACAAACCCAGGCTGTTTGCTCGGAGACGTGCTGCCCCCCTGAATGCTACTTCCTGCTCTGGTGGGCAGGTATCCTGTGCAGAGGTCCCTGGGGACCAGTCAGAGATCAGAAGAAATGGAGGAGAAAGGTGAGCTCCAGTGTGAGTGGTGGAGGTGACAGTGAATACAGAGGCTCTAAAAATGATAACTCTAAATTTATTTCACCCTAATAATTGCAGTAAAATGATGACAGTTGATATCCATGTAAATGTCTTTTTGGATGTGTTCTAGTCTAAATAAAGGATAATCAGAACAATAATGGAATTGTGCTGTGTGTAACTAGGGAAGATTTTTCTTTCCCTTCAGGATCTATGTAGTGTCAGAGACTTTGCACCATTTTACAGTTATGCTCTTAATGCCTCTAAGCTTTAGTATGAATTTATTTGTACTCTATATTTTATACTATATTTACATAAATATTATAACGTCTGTAAAAATACAAAAAGGAAGGAGTTGTTGCACATGCTTGGTAATTAGAACATCTTTATCTAAGTTTGTCTTTGCTTTTAATCACTGATCAATGTGTGTAGCAAGGGCAGGTCACTGAAGAAGGGAAGCACATCATATTGCAAACTAAGACACCCTTTTGTCCCTTCACTCTAGTTTCTTCAGTAGTGATAGTTTCAATCTCACAAAACCATATACAATTCTTGGCAGGTCTGTGCCTGTTTCCTACGGAGACTTGCAGCCCAGATGCAGTTGGGAGGAGACCTTACCAACTATGTGTACATTGTTAGGAAGAAATCAAGGGTTAAGTTTATCTTTGATTTGCAAGTGTGTTTTGCACCATGAGGAGCATCAATGCCTCTCCAATCTCTGCAGGCAGAAAGATGGCAAACGTATTTCCTTGCTTGAGAAAGTATCATGACAACCGATCTGGGGAAAAGAATTATACGTTCTCTATCTCTTAAAACTAACTGCCATGAATTCAATTTTTGATCATGGATATTTTCAAGGTATTCAGGAAACAGGATGAAAGTTAGTAAATAATGCTAGTAATGCTGGGTGAAAGGACCTGTCAGGCAGCAGCAGCAATGAGAAAAGTCTGAGATTAGTTTAATTCATTCTCTAGTGCAGATGATAGACCAGCCCAGGTACAGTTCTCAAACTGTAAAACCAGTCTGTTCGTACCTCTGCCAAGTACAAAAAGGTGAATGAAAATAAAATATACTATTGATACAGCAAATCTCATGCAGCACAAAGTGCAGACTTATTCTTGGGAGAACAGAAACGGCTATTCTTTCATAATTTGCATTTTTTGTTTGAAGGAACAGGCCGATTTTCTCACATTGACTTTAGTGTTCTCAAATGTACTGACATGCTCAACTTCAAGCTGAAATGAAGGAAAGGAGTAACAAAAAATAGCAGCCCACCTATTAACTCATCCCTGCTGGGCTGCTAGATTGCAAAAAAAATCACAGCAAGAACTGTCTCGTTAAATCCAACTGGCCACAGGAGAGACTGCTGAATCCCTTTCCCTCCACATAAATCCATCTTTGCCTTAAATGTTGATAGTTAACTGAAATCCATGCATTCCCTGTTGCAAGTCCAGGTTTGTCTGGCTCCCTGGGGAAGTTCCTAGATTGTTTCCAGCTCCCAAAGCCAAGTGATTTACCTACTGCAGAACAGGAGCTTCAGAGTCCTGAAGCTGTGTGAGACCAGGAGAGGGATTTCAGGTGGTGTGTGGTATGTGAGCCAGAGACTATGTGGAGAATACCCCTGGTAGCTGGCATTGCAGAGGGCTTCTTTGGCTCTGTGGAAATGAGTAGTGCTCTGTCACCTCAGTGACTCAGGAGCTGGAGGTGTGGAAGCCTTCTGTTATGCACATGTACAGTGCAGGTGCTCAGAGAAGTGAGGAGAAAAACTGTTCACAGAAGGAAAAAAAAAAAAAAAAGAAGAGTGGTACAATCCATAGAGTCCTCCAGTAATTTACCTGCTAAAAAGGATATGTTCTAATAAACTCCTATGTAATTTTAGTTAATATTTTTTTTAATCCTCACCAGCAGTGAAAACTAAATCACATTAGTAGATGAACATTCAGGCTGGGAGGTACACCCTCATTTCCAGCCTGGTTCACAGAACCTTGGAAAATAATGCTGACTTCCTCAATTCACTTCCCCCCCCCCCCCAAATATTTATGGAAATATGTATTTTCACTTTCTTAGGGAAGGATGAAGTAATGTTAAGTGACATTCTTCATCTTTAGTATGTCTATCTTTAGGCATAGTGGGGGTACATATCATTATAGAAAAGCTACCAGATACTCCTGGTTTCTAAATACACCAAACAGGCATAGGAAGCAGGAACGAAAGTACTGATACTATCAAATACTTATAGATGTAAAGTAGTTTTAAAAAGCATGTGCTAATTCTATTCTGATTTTAACTGCATTCACAATTCTAGGATAAATTCATTTTACTTATTTCAATGTTCCAAAAAAACCCCTTCTAATTAACATTCATACATTCTAAGAAAAGTATCTACTGTACAATGTCTGAAGGTGACAGGCTAAGTCTTTGCACCTCTACTCAGCATGTATTAATTAAAATTCATATCCTATTTTAAAATTTTATTAAAAATAAATCTATTTTCTACACCAAATGTGGTGTTAAATATGAAAGTAAAAATGCTGGAGAAATTTGCAACCACTGGATGTCATTGTTGTTCTTTTAAACTACCAGAAAAAATTAAAAATTAAAAAAAAAATCAAAACTAATTCAAAGATTGGGATGAATGTTTTCTGGCTGTGTCCACATTTTTCATTTTAAATAGCATTAAAACATATATTCACCTAAGATAGTATATTGTGCTAATACTAAAGCATTTCATGAGGCCAGATGAGCTACATGGACAATTCTGCAGCAGCCTAACTTCCATTCTCTTTAGTAGTTCATCAATCACTGCAAATTTCAATGTAGCTAGTTAACAGAAAGGGCTGATCTGGACTGTATAGTGAACGTGCATAATCAGCTCAATTAACTAGGTGTAGTCTTCAACATTTTTTACATGACTCATATTAAATCTCACTTGTGAAAGGTTATGTATTGACTGCCAACAACCAAATGCAGATTTCAGATAGCTCTTTTCATACCATTGTCTGAAAACTAAGCACTAATAAAAGTCAGTAACAGTTACCAGGAGACAAATCTAGCCCCTTGCTCCCTTCTGAGAGTCATTCTGCAAAGAAACGTCAGAGCTTGACTCAGAGGAAGAGACACAGTTGAAGCGTTAGTTTTGTTCATGAATGCAAAGGAGCAATGGAATCACTCCTGAATGGAGACCTGAATGGAATTTAGCATGAAAAGGCTGAATCCTCTGCTGAGCAAAATTCTCTTATCCTTTTCTGTTGTGGGCACCCAGGTAAGACACAGACCTCAATGAGACTTCTTTGTGGGAGCTCTGCAACTGCCTGGTGGTCTACAAGAGATTTCTTCTCAGTGCTTCCCTGCAATGTCTCCACCCCCTCACTTTACATCTGCCCAGCACCTGGCCCGGAACTTGGAAGGGTTCTCAATTTCATTCTATGTGCACACTTATTTCTCTCATAAGAAAGTAAGTCTGAACTAGACTCTGCATACAGTGGGTGGGTTGAACACAGCTGTGCAGCAGACCACTTGTTCTCTTTCTACTTTGTGAGAAAGATGGTGTTTAAAATATCCAGTCATCTTTTGCCATCAAGTGATTTGGGAATGAAATTATATCAAACGAAAAGGGAGGGCAAACAGATTTCACTTCACTCCTCCGGAAGTCACCCCATTCACCTGGAATATTAGCATTGCTCTGAACTATTGTCTCAGGCCAGCGCCCTCTGCTGTAGTGATATCTTGAGTATGATATGTTAGCAGAAATCTAGAGAAACGAAACAATGATATCACCGGAAAAGAAGCAGGAGGGATTTAGTCAGGCTTGCTATTAATGGATGGGCTGCCCTCCTCACCTCTGCACTGAAATGGATGGCTGAAATTGGAGGCTCTGATGCAGGGAGGACAGAGGAAGTGCAGCTAACCTCTCTTAATACAGCTCCACAGTAACATATGGATTTGAATACGAAGGTACCATAACTGGAAGATAAAGTCGTCAGCTTCACTGTGCATTTATAACAGTTCTTTTGCCAGTGGGTTTTGTTCTGCTTATGCTGTTTTCAAGCGTGCAGAGTTAGCAAAGGACCTGCATGTGCTTCTCTCTGCATTGTGATTTTTTAGGTTGCAGTAAAAGGTCAGAATTAGCCTTGGGTAGAAATAAATATGTTAGTTTAATTCTTTAGAAATATTAATAGGAGTACAGATGTGGCAGTGCAGGCAGACTTGGGCCAGTCATTGTCATCTGGTACAGTTGTATAGCACAGACAACCCTTCTAAAGCTGCAAGAAGCTCTGAAGTGCTTCTTCGGGACAGGGTGGTTCTCCATCATCTCTAGCATATGACTGTTCTCTGATGGCACAATCCACAAAGTCAGTCCAGTGTGTACCTATGCTTCAGGGACTAAGGAAGAAATAGTCCATCTGGATTATATTGCAGGCCCCAGATGTCTGCAAGCTTGCAGTGGCAATACCCAAATTGCAATTTTTTTTTTTTTTGGTCTGGTCTTTGTCTCTCTGTGGGAGTTAGGTGCCTAAGTGCCTTTGAGGATTTGGGATAAGACCTTATCTCTAGGTATGTGCAGCCACTAGAACTCTGATAGGAAATTTTGCATCCTCTGGGTTGGATGCTGAGAGTAAAAATTATTTCTGTAAGAATTGAAAAAGGGCAGTGATTTCCCAGAACTGAAAACCTTTTTGTTGAAAAGAGCAGTTTACCACTAAAATTTTAACAAAGGTGGGCAAAGAAAGTATCTGCAACAAAATAATTGACACTCTAGTAATTATACTCTCAGTCCAATATGCTGCTGACATGAGCTGGATACTCTGTCACCCTGGTGGAGGCTCAGGCTCAGCACACAGGCTGAAGTCAGAACAGGAGCCTAACCTTGGTGCTCCTTCTCCCTGGGAAGCGTCCTACCCAACCAGCTACTTGAATATGGATGAGGCGAGCTCACCCATTCAGCCTGCTGGGCTTTGTCATCTTTCTCCCTCTCTCATCTTTGGTGGGTCTTGAGTTCATTGTGAGGCATAATGGGAAAAACGAGATCTCGAAAACTTTCGCGGGACAGGAAAACCACTTCCTACCCGGTTCTATTTCTGCTTCTAAAATTCTGTTTGGCGGTAGTTCCAGTGAACTCATTCTTCCTTTGTGTGCCATATGATCCACAGTTGTTTTCTAAATCACCAAAAGCCATTGACAGGCTGTGTGGTTTTGATTTAGGACAAAGATGTTCCTTTTAAAAAATCATTAACTCAAGGAAAAAAAAAATCCATGTTTACCTCAGTCTTTGCTTACAAAAATTTTATGAGAGCAAAACCCACTTATATCCCCACTATTTATAGATGTAAGAGAAGGTTAAATGGAATTGTGTTTATCTCAAATTAGAGAGCCAGCATCGAACTGACATGCATAATATACCTATGTATTCACACACAAATAATATACACATAGAAACATTTCACAGCTTTAATAGATAAACAGACCTTCAGGTATCTGGGGAAACCAAATATAAATATATATGTATATATAACTTTTAAATTAAAAATATTTGCTGGTTTGAATGTTCCGTAAAAGCAACAGACAACTACACATTTGTGTTTTGTCCTAATTTTGAACTTTCCAAGTTTTTCCTACTCTTTCAATATTTTATCCAGCTATTCCCCCACTCCCTCCCCCCAGATGTTAGATTACATTTTTTTCGAAGGACACAGGATACTATATTGCTAAAATACCCACAACTTTGCAGGGCAAAATAAAAAGGCAAATGAAATGCTCTGAGCACTTATTGAAAGAATAGGCTTTCCCCCTGGGTCAAATGACATCACCCAAAATGATGAGGCAGGCAAAAATACAGATCAGATATTCAAAGTGATTTCTGTATTCTTCTGGGGGAAAAAAAAAGAAAAAAAGGCAGCAGCAATTTTGCAGTTGGCTCAAATGATGATTGGATTTTAGGAAACCTCAAGATGCTGTGTGTTCACTGACTTGAAAGCTCATTCATAAATATCACAGTGTGAATTTCTGGATAGTGAAATGCCACTAGCAGCTAATGGGGAATTGCCCGTCCATCACTGTCTCTTTGGACAATAACTTGGGGACAGGTAGCAAAGATTGCTGTCTCAATGAACTTCATCAGGAAGACAAGAGAAAATAGGAAACTGCAGCAGATGGCCTAAGAGAGCCTGCTGTGCTCTGGTCACCTGATGGCAACTGTTTTTATGGCATTAGTGGAAGTTGCTGGCCATGTGCACTTGGAGGAGTGTTTGGTTGCTAGTACACTAACCACTGTACCTTACTACAGCTTGTACCCTCCCAGTCTAGAAAATTTTGATTGCTGCTGCATTTTATAATAAAATAGGAAAATAGATTAGGTAGAGATGCTGTGCCTCAAATGCAAAGACAGCTATATATCCTGACAGACAGTTCAATTTGTTCTTCAAAACACCAGTGAAGTAAGTGCCTCAACAAGTTCAGGGCTTTAACTGTCATGTGGTTCACACAGGCATTGCACAACACACAGCGCACAGGGAACAGCTGAGCTCTTTCCTAGTATTTATGTTTCTATGTATTTATCTTCTGTATCTGAAGACTTTCAGTAAATTTCTTAGTGTTTTTTTCCTAAACTACATTATTATGCCTCCCCCATGAGCAGTTTCTCATAGGCAGTAGTTTTCTTATCTCTGACTTTGCCTGTCCCTCTTGACATTTTCAGCAACCGGTCTACATATACAGAGAAGACTCCTAGGGTGGATGAGATATTAGGTAGAGATGAGACCCGTAGTGTAGATGAGATATAGGTAGCCAAAGAAGACAAAACAGTAGTACTTAAAAGTGTGCATCTGTACAAACCAATACAATGCTTATCTTTTTCTCAATAATACAGCTCTGGTAACTTGGGTTTGCCTGTTTATCTGCTATAACCACAAGGTGCTTTTCAGCAGAACTCTCACATAGCTTGTCATTCCTCGGTTAGCTTATGCAGTTGATTATTATTCCTGCATATATGAATGTTTGCATTCACGTTGAGTCTGGATTTTTTCCTCAGTTTGCTAATTTTGGGGTTTAATCCTGTCTTTCTGTGTAACTCACCCTGTATAAAACTCTATTAAATAAATTTTTATTTTATTTTATTGGCTTTGGCCAATATACCTCTAAAGTATCTTTCCAGTCTGATAGTAAAACACTAATAAATGATCTTGATACCATTTTCACATCCACTCAGTGAATCTATAGTAATGTCCATGTTTCCAAAGCATGCTCACATGGAATCACTGAGGTGAAACAAGTTGTTAGGAGAGTGAAAGTGTGGTGAGGATGCTGGTGGTGGTGAGTTTATCCATGTATTCCTATTTTAACTAAATCAAAATGGTATGATGATGAGCTTGTCTTTTGAACTCTCATTTTGCTGTAAATCTGGAGTGTGTTCCCAAGCCCTTTATTGATAGATCCATGAAATTTTAATGGATTCTTCTCTTCCTTCCCTTACATCCTCTGGCAGAAGAAGGTTATGTCAGAACTGTCAGTCTGAAATTCAGTCAGTTTTCAGTACAGGCCTCTATTTTCTGCCAGATGGTAGCCCTTTCAAACCACTTAAACTATTACATGAACATATTATTAACTGAATGCTCAAAGCACTGAGTTCAAATTTTGTGTCTCCAACTTTAAGAACAAAAAATAAGAAACTACCTGCCAGGTATTTATGTAGAGCTACTAAAATGAAGTTCTTCCTGCTTATGGGGATTCGGGCAGGCAGATCTTTGATTCTGCGAAATGTGTGTGATTTCATGAGAGATCTTTTCATAACTCATTCAATCCATCAGTTCTGCTCATTCTTCAACTCTGGCCAAGTGACCACATTATATACAGGTGATGGAATCAGCTTAAAACAGACTCAGCTTAAAATAAGTATGGAAAATATCTGTGCACATACAAACAGACTGGTTGTTTTCCCCGTAGAGACTCAAATACAAAATGTTGCAATATAATTCTGCATTCCTCACCACACAATAGCTGGTTATTTTGAAATGAGAAATGGATAGAAATATCAACGATTTCCCTCCATACATGTGGAAAAGAATCCAGACTGTCCAGGAAGACATTATTTCCTGGTGAAATACTCTATGTGGTTTGGTAACGTATTGGAAAAAAAAACTTCAAAAAGCCAGATGGTTGTCCCTGTTATTTTAATGTTATTTTTTAATGAGTGGCCCAAGAAATGCATTTAAGTAAGTGAATAAAATCCAGTTGTTTCATCCTTGTGTTATCTTAAGCAAAAACAAACAAATAAAAGCATGTCAGTAATGAAATATTTTCCCTTAAGAACTTGGTGGAGTAGTAATGCCAAATTCTGCAGTGATGTAAAATGGATGGATGCAAAGCAGATGTAACTTCATCTGCTGATTGCAAATGAAAGCTTTTAAAATTTGCTTGGAACATATTTCTGCCTTGAGATGCATGGAGAAGTGAAGTTCAAGTGGAGTTTAAGGAGTATTATCATTTCCCTCCACAAAATCTTCTGTGTCACTGATCTCCACAGAGAAAGGTAGGCGTTTGGTGCCAGGTTTCTTTAAAGCTGTATTCTCTTTTGCAGACATAAAGTCCTCTATATGCAGTATAAGCCCATATATATCTTTGCCTATTAGTAAATCAAAAGGACTCATAATCAGGCAGAGGTGTGTTTATCTGCTCACTTCCCTATTAGCAAAGATCCACACCTGACAAACATCCTGTAGATCTGTCACTGTAGGTTAATGATGAATTATTCTTTAAGCCAAGTTAAAATAAATTTAAGTTAATTGTAGTGCCTATTAATGAAATATCTGTGTTGGGTGATGAACTTCACTGTCCATGACAATATGAAATATAAATTGAGTTAAGCCTATTAAGAGATTTAGACACTGAAGTGGGACTTGATGGGAATTCGAGTACTGAAGTTAATGACTCTGTTGCTCCAGCTTCACTCTCTCCAACTTCAGGGAGACTGTGGTGACTAACTTTCTGTCACTCAAGTTTCCACATCTCTTGAAATTTTCTTCTGCAAGCATTCCAAACTACTGCCACTGGGGGCTAGAGCAGCTCGCAGTGGAGCTGAGACAGCTTACTCCAGACCTAAAGCTTCCCTTCAGAAAGGGAAGCTTTCTTCTTCCCTCATCTTCTTCTCAGTCTGGCTTTATTGATATTCTTAAACCATGCCAGCTCCAAATATTGAAATTATTGCAAAATATGGCAGCTATTCAATTTCACTCATCACTAAAACAGGTATTCTTACAAAAGAGCATTCCCTTTGAAATAAGACACCTCAGTTTTATTCTTTATTCAAGTTAAAATTTTTGCCTTAAAATTATGAATAATATCACAGGGCAGGAAGGTCCACTCTTCATCTTTCCTGTTGAAACTATCAGGTAAGAGTTCTCATTTCACCAGAAAAAAATAGAGGCACGGGAGGAACCATTCTCTAGCATTCGCTCAGAGAAAAGTCCCAGTAGCAAAGTGCAAGGTGGCTGGGAAGTAGGAAACATTGCATTGTACCTGCTTAAGATGAGGAGGGACTAAAGCTCTTACTTTCTGCTTTCTAAGTGAATGCTGTAGATACTGGGCAACTCTATGAAGTGGGTAGTGCCAGCATCATCTCCTTCTGTATCCAGAAAGACCAGATAAATCTTCTCCAAATGGAAGATGCAGATACCTCACACAAAGATTGGTTCCAGACTGCGAAGTTAAGTCTCCCTGAGTAGACTCAGCTCTTAAGAACGACAGTGTTCCTGATGTCCTCCTTTTGTTTGTAATAACATGTATTTTCTCACCCATCAGTACTTTTTGTTATGGATTCCATTCCAAACTTTCTTTTTTCCATAGCACTTAACATCAGCCTATGGATTTTTACTGCTACAGAGTGATAAATACTGGATATGGTGAAAATTAGAATTGTAGTGACCAAGTTCAGGGAAAAGGTATCCTAAATCCTGCAGGTGGATGTACTCCAATAAATCCCCCTCAAAGTGGATCTGTAGCAGTGACTAATGTTGTTTTCTGATACAGGGCTACAGTTTGAGAGATCCCTTTGCAGGGATCAACTAGGCACAACTCAACTAGGCACAAACAAAAAATATCTAAGACTGAATATCCTAAATCACAGACTTTCCATAATTACAGTCAATTCCCTAAAGTCCCATGTCACGTAAATGAGCTTGGTCTTGTAACCATGCCAAGTCGCCTCTGACCTTTTAAGTCCATCTGTATTTCACATAAGGGTCTGTTGCTTCTATGAATGATCAGTGGTACCTAGCATTTTCAGGAAAATGATCCCGTCTTGATGGGTTGATAATGAGAAATGAAATTATTTTAAAATCTGTCTATAAAACAGCTCGTCTCCGAATTTTCTTAGGTTATGTTTATAGATGTTTATCACAGCGTTATTATCTTTGGTGAATTTTCTATGGAAATGCACAACTAAATATCACTTCTTCTGAGGGACACGCTTGAAGAAAATCCTCAAGGTGGCAGCACTGTCTCAGCGTTTAAGCTCACTCCCCACACTCGGTCTACCAAAAAAAAAAAAATTACTGAAAACAGTGCGTTGCTAAGGTCGACCTTTTTTTTTTTTTTTAATCCAGTGGTGCACAAATGCCTTATTAATCAACCCATTAGCTTTTCCTTTGTGTCTGAAAAACGTAAGCTTGAAAGTGTAGGTGTATTTACGCATCCTTAAAAAATATGATGTGTAACTAAAACACTACTGGTGCTTGCTCTTCTACTATACGTGAGAGACATGGGGTTTGTGGAGTTTATATAGTAGCTGAGAACACGCATATAGGCTTATCTTTCAAACCTCCTTAAATATGACTCTTTACTTAATTTTGCAATCTTGCAGTTGTGTTTGTAGTTGCTGCTACTTCTCAGATCTCAGACAAATGGTCTGGTTAGCTGAGTGCAACAGAAACACCACTGCATTAGACAAAAAACTTCACCACACTCCATGTTATTTTATAAACCCATTTTATCCACTAGCTCTTCTCTAATCTAAATTTTCTGCCACAGTTAATGTTGTTTAAATATAATCTTAGCTAATTCAGTTTTAGTCATAATGAACACAGGGATTGGAAGTGTGCACTATCCTGCACTCTTTTGTATAGAACTAATCCTACAAATTGCTTTGAGTGTTGCAAGAAAGCTTTTTTTTTTCATGAATGGTTTTTATTATCACTAACATAACATAATTTGTAAATAAGAAAAGATTCCTACAGTGACTTCAGACACCAACAATGATGAAAAAAGCTGGAAGCTTTCATTGTTTTGCTTTTTACAATATATCCCTTTATAGACAAATCATCCGAAGTTCTAACTAAATAGTTTTCAAGTTAACCTACCAAACTACTAATGTAGAAGTGATGCATATTCTAAAAGAAATGGTGTTATTTATATGCTTCTGGATGCTCTACTTTCACTAAAAAGAACCTATTAGCACATTTGGTTACCTTTATGCTAATGTCAAAAATAGTTATTAAATTATGGGGTTTTTTAAAACACTGAACAGGTATAAAATTTAATAGATACTTAGTTTTTCAGTACTTCATGTGAATTTGGCAGTCTGAAAACTTGCTTGGACCAACTGCTTTTAGGAAAACGTCATCCATATTTCTTATTTTCATATGCCTTTAAGAAAATGAGGAGAAAAATTAATGCATTGACTTTTAAATTCATCTTTTTATCAGAGGATTCAATTTCAAAGGGGTTTTAAAGTAGCAGATAACATTTATTAGTAAAAGATTCAGTTGGAAAACCATCAGTTTGGTATGAAAGTAGTCAAATTTTTATATTTTCTAGTCTTGGCATTCATAAAGGTTCTCTTGGGCAAAGCAGCTACAAATGCAAATTTAGAGTCAGCCTCTTTCCCTACCTTAGAATCGTGAGTATTTCAGCAGAACTCATCTCTAGAAAGTATCTTAAAGATGGACAGCAGCTGGGAAGACACAGCTTGGTTAAAGATGGGAAGCATAAAATCAGGCAAGGGATCTTATGTTTGAAGACATTACTAACATGGTAGATAAGGAGAAATCAGTAGATGTTAATATACAGTTTGGTTTCTGAGACACATTTGGCAACCTCACACATGACTAAAATAAAGGCCAGTTTAAAAAAAAAAAGAGTGCTAAATGAAAAAAAAAGTTTTAAAAAATGGAAAAATATGAAAGACTCACTTGGACAACTTGCTTAAACAGCAACTTGTTTTTTTTAATTTATGTTTATTCCCTTTGAAGCTGTTAACAGATTGGAATATATAGAAAATTAAATGTTAAAACATGATGAGCAACCTGTTCTACTATCACATATCACATAATGATAAAAAAAAGAGGGAATATAATCTGCGGCAATCCTCAGGTACCAACAACCTCTCAACAAATATAATTCCTTATTTCTCTGGTCTGTAAGTTTCGTCACTATATTTTTAACTTTATAGAAAGATGAATGACATAGGAGGCACCAAACTCTCCAAAATCTTATCTATATTTCATAGATTGAGTCCAAAGGTTCTCAAATGATAGAGGAAGAACAAGCATAGAAATACATACCTGGACATCAGAATACTTCAGTATTTACTTTTCTTTGAGAAGACAGGCACATTACGCTGTCTAATACTGCATGGCTGTATTCCATTCCTTCTTGTTCTGCTGAAGAAGAACAGCATTAAGCCAAGCAGTCAGTCTGGAAAGGTACAAGTGGTAGCTACCCCACTGCTCTAGCAGGTCATTAAGACATAGGTTCTCTTTTACAGAGGTCTGTGTGACTTAGTTACCTAAATCTCCAGCAGATCGGGCCAAACTCTGAATTGCTTTTGAAAAAAAGTTTGTAACACACTGAGATTTTTGAAAACAGACTCATGATTTGCTTTGCACTAAGAAAAAGACATGAAATGTTCCTCTTCCCCTTTTTACTCTTAGAATAATATGATAGTCTTTTGGGGAAGTTCCAAGTTTATGCAAAAATTTACTGTCCAATGGCCATTTATTTTGTGCAAACAAGGGCAAAGGTACTGCAAACTCTGTTTTATGTGTCTCTCACAATTGTTTATGCTAGAGAAAATTGTTATTTTCTAATTCATTATGGGTATAATTTTTAAATTTCTCTTTCTTGCTCCCAGCTCCCTGAGGGGTGTTCTGAAAATCACACTAAATGACTTCTGTATTTCCTATTACCTGAGGTCATAATTTTGTTTATAAGAAAAGGATGCATAATTTTTTTACACTAATGTAGGGCATAGGTAATGCTAATATAATATTAAGATTTTCTTAATATTAATTATTTCACTTTGAAGAGATGTGGAGCAAAGCCTATTAGTTTTAGCACTACACAGTATTATTACAACTTTTGGGGTGTAAGAGAGGCTTGTACCTGGGGGATAGAACCAGTGAAAGACTAGCAAAGAATTAAGACTGCTAGGCAGCTACTGAAGTTTCAACACAAATACAAACAGAGAAAGTTAACAAACCGGAATGTCAATCCATTTTAACCTAGTATTGCAATGCAATGAGCCTGTAACCAGTTCTCAATTTTGATGTAAGCAGGTTTAGATGAGCCAGGAGTACAAGATCTCTCACCATAAGAAGAGGAAGAATATCTATAAGTGCTGAACATCAGATCAAGGTAAGGCAAGGACCAAAGTGGAAGCAGATGTAGCTTCGTGCCACCTTGGTTCTGAGCACTCAGATAGGCCCAAAGCAGATTTGCCTCAGAGCTGTTGCAATTTTTTATTGACTATTTTAGCTGCTGAGGATGACAATGACATGGACATATCTCAGAAAAACATTTTTGCCTGGAAATTTCATTCATACAACTTACCCTGCTCATCTTTCTTAGCATAGTCATGACTGATCAAAAAATGTTTAGAAAATATTTACCTGTCTGGAAACGCTAATTAATTCAAACTATAAAATTAATGGACTCATATCTCAGAAAAAGTGTCACCCAATAAGACGCATGAATATAGGTTTCTCATAGCTCAGACAAGTGACCTACCACTGAAGCCATAAAC
>JAWWEW010000112.1:73731588-73750148 GCA_035583185.1 Anabacerthia variegaticeps | reverse complement strand
AAAGTGTCACCCAATAAGACGCATGAATATAGGTTTCTCATAGCTCAGACAAGTGACCTACCACTGAAGCCATAAACAGTTTCATTATGATAAAGAATAAATTAAAATTCCAACATCTAGAAATTTTCATTAAATTTTTTTTATTTAATAGAAAATGGCAACACTCTTTAATTTCACACTGTTTGGCTGAAAATTCCCTAGTCCTACTGTGTTGTTCATTAGAATGGTACTCCAAGTCTTGCTTTTCCCACAAGTGACTGAGGCTGTTTGTCCCTTTGTCAACCCTGCTCTTCTGTCCTGATGAGTTTCTCCTGGGCACGGCTTCTGTGTTTGTCCTCAGACATGCCAACATACCAGAAGAGATGAAATAATCCGTGTATAGCAGCCACAGGGGGTTTTCAGAATCATGTAAATAATGTTTAGTGTATCAATGTACAATATTGTTTTAAATACACGATATATAGTATCAAACACGGATAACTTATATTCAGAAAAATAAGGGACATGTGCAACTTCTGATGAAGTTTCATACTGCTTATTACCTCAGCACGATTTTCTTGTAACAATTCTTAAAATAGAAATAATTATGGATCTCTTCTACTTGTTCTGCAGTGACATTTTATTTTTCATTTCTCAGTTTTGTCTCCTGTGCAACAGGGGCTTCACCTTCAACTCCAAAGGACTGCCTAAAGGCTTTTTCATTTAACTGCTTCTACATGCCAGTGCACAAATTACCTGGCAGGGATGATATGAAGTGTTAAGGCCTACATCCTATGGCAAGAGATTTACTGGCTACCCAGCTTCTTAGAGCACAGAGAACCTGGCTCTGCACTGGATGAGAATCCAGTTTTTTTTGCAGCACGATGTGCTGCTTCAGAAAAGTGGAATTAGCTCAAGGTGTTAACAGCTACCAATAAGTGATAGCAAAAATAAAATTGAGTGACACTGCCTGCTATTTCTATTTCCATGATCTGGACTCTTCAAAATAATTTATAAAAATGAACCACGGTTCAGATGCTGCGCAGTTTTACAGAAAGTTTTCAAATATCACTGTGGCAGCTCAAACACCAGGAGAATGTAAACACATGAAATCAGAGAATGCAGTGCCACAAATCCTAGCTGGAATCTTGATGCCCTACATCTCCCCCAAATATTTTGCTGGCTGCTAAAGCTGTGCTACCATGAATGCCCAGAAAATATTTCAGTTGTCTTCCCTGTAAAGTTGTTGACAAACAAAACAGCTTCACTGCCCAATACCCTGAAGCTCTTGGTTCAGCCCAGAACATACCCAGATGTGCATTGTGTGGTGCTGCACTTGACATAGCTTTGGCTATAGTATACATTCAAGAAAGTGTCCAGGCTTCAAGGGTAGGAAAGATTTTACGGTGCCATAGTTTGCCCCATATTAAGAAAGCAATTTCTGGAAGCACTGCCACTGTGTCTGAACTTGCATGGTTTCAGACTCACTCACTGCTTTTTGTTACGCTCTTTTCCCCTGACCTAAGTAAAGCTTGAGCATTTAGGCTTTTTTTCCATTTCCTGAAATAGTATTTCATTGCCATCTAGTGGGTCTTCAACTTTTTTTTAGCATTAATAATTTACATGGAGTAGAAACTATGGATTTTCCTTCACCATAGAATATATTTTCGTCATTCTTCTATGTACCAGAATTTTATATCAGCTTTCTAGAAGATGACAAACATGGTACTGGCATGTGACCATTTTAATCAACTTCGTTTCTAGCTTTGCTTTTTTAAGAGATGACCAGAAAGGTGGTCTATGCCAGTCCCTTATCCAAGTAGTGTCCTTAAACACTCACCTGCAACATTAACTCCTTAGAAAGTGGAGAAGACCTGTCTGGTGTCTGGTGGACAGTGCCTAACTGCTTAATTTTAAATAAAAATAAAGAAAACCCAACAACAGCAGAGTATAATCTAAGGATCAGTGTTAGTAATCCTTTTTTGACCTTATCTAGTAGGCATCCAGTGAAGAGAAAAAGGCATAAAATACTTATTCATCTCCAAATCTGGCATTCATTTTAGTGTGTTAATGTACTCCAGTGGAGGAGAGTCTTTTCTCCTGCACTGCGTGGTTATGGCAACGTCCTATAAAAAGTAGTTTTCTGAGCCCATTAATAGAGGAAACTTGCCTACATCAAGTCATCTCCTTGCTAGACAAGTGTCCCAAGTTACATCTGTTAGACTCTGGAGAAACAACCTCCTCTTTACTGTTTATCTTAAGACTTTGTGTTCATTTTGGACGGGATGGACATGTTTAATAAGTAAAAAAATCAGTTCTAGGAATTCCGGGAAAAAAATGGGAGTTTCAAGCATTCCTCCTGCCCTCAGGTATTCCCCACCATCCTGACAGAGGCAGCTGTCTGCATAGCATAAAAACTTTCCAGACTTTTGTTTAATGATACCTAATTCTTCCCCACTGATAGGCTGGGAACCTACGTCTTTAAGACAATGTCTTTTCTTTGAGGCACCTTCCAATGGAAAGGTTTCTTTTGTATATCGTGAAATGACATTTCATGCCTTTTTGTATCTTACTCTTAGTTTCTATAAGGTAATTTTTTTTTGTCTCTTAGTATAATGATTTCAAGATCACTGGTCCTTCAAGCAACCACAAATATCTAGTAAATGGATCTTAAACATCTATGTAATGAAATCCAGAGGAGAGTTACTTTACATGTAGTTATCTATCTTGCTGCATTAGGAAAATATCAGCTCAAACTGACATCTCCCTGACAGATATTTCTAGATAGTATAGGGAGGTGCTGAAGGAATAAATGATCTTTCTCTCTGACTTGTTTCAGTGCCCTCCTGAATGATGGTAGTTAATACATGAAGCCACCTGCATGCATGAAATAGGTGTTAGCATTCCCACAATAAAATGCCAGCTGAGCTCCACTTTTTATGCAAGATAAACAGATTATGACCAGGACTTTTAACTGTCCAGGTATGTGAATTGTCCAGTTAGCTTTCAAAAAATGCCACTTATATCAAATTTCTTCTCATCTGTCAAGACTTCCCCCCGCTACACCCCCCCATTTCTCAAATGTCTAGGGGTAATACCAGTCATTACAAAGCTTCTTCATTTTACACCCTTTTCCATCTTGTGCTCAATTTATTCACCACATGCTGAGTTAGACTCATGACTGCATTAGCCCTTTTTTTTTTTTTTTTCTAATCTGATGCTCTCATGTTTTCTTCTGATCATTTTCCAGTGTCACTAACTATCATTGTTATCTGGTATAATCCATAATGCTTGCTACATACCAATCCTATGGACTGTGGTTCAGTAGACCTTAACTGCCACCAGATTCAATGTTCATGATTGCCTGCTTATCTCCTATCTTGGTACTCATGCATATCATTAGTACCTCTATTACTTTCTCAAAACTTTTCCAAAATTCCCACAGTCATCCTTTAACCTTGCAGTTCTTAGTGATGCATTTCCTTTGGTATCGGTGTGTGTTGCCATCCATACTGATTGGCAGCATAACTCCTTCCAGTCTTGCAGTTACTGCTGATATTTACATTCCAATAGATAATGTTATCTGGTTACCCTGATTTGCACTGCTGATTTTGTGGCTCACTCATCTTGCTGTGCTGATAACTGGAGCCAAAGAAAACAACTCTGGGAAAAAGTCAGTATGTTAAAGTATTTCGTATTATCTCAAAGTTGTCTACAAATTACATTCAAATTTATTGAATAATTTAGTGAAAATGAAGAATAAAAATTAAGTCAAAATATGAGTACTAAAAGTGAAGTAAGGGAGAGTCTTCATCTCATTGAATTCTGCCCAAATTGTAAACACTGTAAGCATTTCATTTCCCTTTTATCTGAAGGGATTAGAATTCACATCATGACGTCCTGCCTCATCGTGCTGTTTAGCATTTTGTATAAGGGATCCTACATGAGAGCTACCTCAGAATATTGTGTAGCCTGTAGTGGTTATAGACCTCAGCTGGGTGGAGAAAACAACAGTCCAGATCTCTCTCACAGGCATTTGAATGACAGTGTCTGACCTCACAGCCGTGTACTCTAACTGCAAAGACTTGCAAGGTGCATTCCTGTCATGCATCCTTGTGTGAACTGTTAATTTCTCATTACAAAGCATTTTTAGACACATTGAAATTCTGAACTGTTTCAGTTAGACTGCTTTCATATCTTCTGTATTGGTGCTTTAGTTCTTTTCCATTTTGTATATTTTGTTTGCTTGAAGTTGTCCCTTCCAAAGATATAAATGATAACACTTTTCCCCTTATTTCCAAAAATTTCACACAGATAATACACATGCTTTAGAGCATGCAATTTGTAGTATTTTGCTCTTTTCAGATATGTTCTGGCTGTGCATTGATAATAGATACACAATCAACTTCAGAGATGTTGCTATGTCTTACCTTGCCATATGCAGTGAAGTTTGAATTTTGATCTTTTCTTGACACAATGAATCTGCAATCATTAGACTCTTACTTGTTCTCTACAGGCATCTAAAATATTTTTACAGGTCTGTTTCTGAAGTCTTTGGACTACTTTTCAAAGACTGATCCATTGATTGTCATCTCAGGCTTAGTCAGGGCAATACAGAGTTCCTACTTCAAGAATACAAGCTTCCACTCCTCCATTTTTATTTTTTTAACAATACAGAGAGAGAAGAAGGATGTCTGTATCTTACTCATGTAATAAAATCCGTTACTAGATGTTGATTTACATACTTTCATTTCTTCCTGTTTCTTTCTACAAGACTTGGTTGGCTTCATTCCAGCAGAGCAAAGTGCAAGAAAAGAAAAATTGCTTTACCCTGACAAACACACACTGCTAACAGGTACACAGCAGCTGTTCAATCTTAGCATCAAGATTATGGACACACAGATGAAGCTGAAGCAGGCATACTTATTTCAATGCTGGTCACAATGCTCTCACAACAGTTTGTTATAAATCCTTTCACTGGCAGCTCAGATAAGGTGAAGGCACTTTTGCTGCGGATTTCAACAAATAATTCATTTTTCCTCTGAAAAAAGAGGGGTAACATGAAGATATCCAGGTTATTAAACTACTTAGGCTTAAGTACTTATAAAAATTCCCAAACCAAACCAAACCCAATATCATCAAATTTTGCCTGTCATTAGAATATTCAATAACTCATGATTATTATGGCAATGTATGCAAACTTCATGTATAACTTTTACTTTTCAATGTATTAGGTAAACACAAAGTAATTCAGCAATATCACTGACAAATAGCATGATGACCACCAGAATTAGTGAAGCCTGCTTTCCTGTGCCTTTCAGTCTTGTCACTGACTTCAGTATCTAAGCCATGCAAACACCAAGTTAAACATTTCCCTGCCTGGGCTAGTTAGAAGAACTTTCACCCATGTGAGCTGTCCTGGCCTTCAATATCACTGAAATTCACCCACCAGTCCATCCCTCCATGCTCACTTTTTTTTCGACCCTAATCTAGAAGCCATATTTCCATCAGCAAAACGGAAATATTTTGATATTATTTGCCCATTAATATATTTAAAAATGTAAAAGTATGCTTATTATTTCCTTGCTCATAGTTAACACTGTGATCGATCAGTTGTTAACTTTAGATCAAACCAAAATCAAAGTGGCCATGGCAGTTGGGAGCTACAGACGAAGATATCATAGCTCCTGCCAAGGCACCTTTTTTTAAGAACACTTCTGGTCTATCTGTGCAGCCAGTTCTATGAACTCTTAACTGATCATCACTCAGAGCATCCTCAGCCAAATTCCCCACTCAAGGGTTGGAGAAAATCTGCCACCCATGGAATCTAGGGGACAAAAAATCTATGAAGGGACGTGCCTAAGAATATATCCAAATAGAAATTCTGATTAAAAAAATAGTATACAAAAGCAGTGGCAAGGAGTAGATCCTTGCCCTTCAAACACTTTCACATGCTTTCCTCTAGACCTGATATATTGGAATTTGCAGCAAAAGTTGAGCTTCTCTGTCCCGAAGTCTGTTTTGGCACCAAAAATCAGGTCACCCTTTTACAGAACACTGCTCACAAACCCCAATAAATGAACAAAAAAGACCTAAGGCATGAAATACCCTTAGAGAATGCCCAGTAATTTGGTAATAAGAGCACTCAGCTCAAGGACTGATGGTCTGTCTATGTACACATGCCTGCCTTATTTGAACGAAGACCACTCATGTCTCAGAAAGGTACCTGTACTGCCAGGTTATTAGTTATACAGGGGTACACCTGAAAGGTGCACCCCAGTGATGCAAATTAAATTATTATTTATAGATAAACACACACTGCTCAGAGCTCAGAGCCTGTGTCTCTTAGCACATTAGCAGATTTGAGTATTAAACTTTTATTTTTTCATTTTTGAAGAAGACAATTTAATAAATGGTCAGCATTTAGAACACGGAATTTGCCACCAGCTTCTCCCAAGGATCTACTCTTCAACGTGTGGTGTTTAGTATTTCGTACATGGGCCAAAAATAAGGGCGAGTTCTACAGTAACAACCTCAGTATGAGAGGTAAGTGAATTAATGGAAACTACTGAATGAGCAGGTAATGATATGTTAGATGAAATTCAATGTCAATGTATGCAAAATAATGCACTAATGGAGAACTAGCTGTAAGCATTCAGCCAGAGACCAGAAAAGGGACTAAAAATTAGATGTTTTCACTCATGAAAGGGGCCTTGAATTGACTATAGATTTCTGACTTTATCATCTCAGTGTTCCTCAGCAGTCAAAAAGCAAGTAGGGTGCTAAGACTTACTAATATGAAGAAGGAATTGTCAATTAAGCAAAAAAAACCTTTAACACTTCTTAGAGTTGTGGTTGCAACATATCAAACAGGATACTGTAAAAACAGTACAGAGAAGGATGAAAGGGATGACAAAGAGATAAGAAGAAATTAAATAGACCAGAACAGATCAGTCTGGAAATGACTCAACTAAGCAGGCAATGGATACAAAAGAAGAATATAATATCCTGAATGCCAGAGAGAAGATGAACGGGAAACAATTATTTGATGTTTCACATAGCTCAGGATGTGGAATACACCAAATGAAATGGTAAGATAGCACGTATAAAGGAAACCAAAGGAAGTTCTTGTTCCTAAGTAAAAATCACAGGCAAAAAGTACAAATGAGATCAAAGAAATGGACAAAACCAAAGAATCAAATTCTGTCAAGGGCTATTAAATGGCATGAGCCTGATACCACTTGTGGCTCCAGATATCTTGCAGGTTGGGAATGAAGAAAGACTATCAGGGAAAGGTCATTTTATACTTCCATTGGTCTCTGGTGTGTCCCTTGCTGGGAATTGAGGAAGGAATATCTCCTAGCCAAGACATGTATATTTTGGATATTATAGTGTCTTCTATGGATTGCTTTAAGAAAAAAAACAGGTTATAGGCATATCAGCCACTTAATAAAAGAAAATTTTAAAAAGTTTTGTTACACAGTTTGCTGGAAACAACAACAACAACAAAAAAGTTTGACTCAAAATGCAATATTTAACATTTTAAACTTCGTTTGAAAAATTACAACATTTTATGCTATTTTATAGGTCTCTTAAAAACAAATAAAAATGAGGAAAAATACAAAAACCAGCTGCTATTTGTATTCATTCAAAATTAAAATCTCAGTAACTTTTAAGTTATTTCTTTTTCTCAGGCTCAAAAATTTTAAAATTTTTTGAGTTAAAATAGGAAATTACAGAAAGAAGAATCTCATTTACCTGATAAGCTTCTTCTAAAAGTTTAGTTGTGATTATGAACTACAGGAAAAAGTTATTAGTACGTTTCTGATCAGAATTAATTGGATTATGGTAATTTCTTTGCAGTTGAGTTAATGGTGTGTGGTTCCTTTGTGTCTCTTCATTGCTGGGCTAAAATGCTGCCAATCATCAAGGTAATTTTTTAAAATAAGTATATTGCTCCATGAAACTCATGTTAGAAATAGATTGCAAAGCTTGATATTTTTAAAAGTCCCTAAATAAACAGATATTAGGAGAAAATACAGTTAAAATTCTATGTCAGAAACAATTTTATATATTGTAAATGATCAGTCACGTAAGACATGTAAGGAATTAAGCACTGTGGAAAAAAAATTGAAAAAAATTTTCAAAATTATTGGCAGAAATTAGTTTGGCAACTACTTAAGAGGGAAATTGTTTCCAGAGAGCATGGCTGGTGTGGAAATTATTTGCCAGCCAAATGTTGCTAAGTAAATAATTTAACCAGCATTGCTTCTTCAGCTAATGACATCCATTGAAAATTTTGACCATGTTTGCAAAGTGTATATTGAATTAAAAGTCCAAAAGATATTTTTCCACAAGAAAAAATATTAGTAAAAAATTGATCATGCATCAAATTATTTTCATCCTAGCATAGACCTACTACCCATATTTCTTACATTTTCTCTTTTTATAACTGTGAAAATGATCCATCCACACTGAAACATGATAAAAGAATGTGTCATGTTGTTTCTTAATGTGGGTGAAAAACTCTTTCTAAAGCATAGTGGAAAATGTGTGTGTTTTATTGTTAATTTAGTTAGTGCCAATACTACTTCCCAATGACGGACAAAGATTTATAAAAAAGAGTCTCACTTAATTACACTTAAGTAACCAGGGCGCCTCTAAAAGATAAGCAAATACTCCTCTGTGGCGTTGCTTTTACCACAGTATTTCCTAAATTGAGAATGAATGTGTACCACAGGGCTCTATTTATATCAAGTCATGGTAAATGTTTACTTTTTAATATCCTATGTTCACAACGTCTTTATAAAAAAGAACAGAAAGTAGAATTGAGTATAGCTAAATATATGGGGAGAAACTGAACATGAAAAAAAAAATCAAGCTACACATAGAGAAAAAAAATGCAATGTGAATTTAGCTGCAAAAACAGCACAAGAGCTACATGAACAAATTGCTCCAGGCTGGAAGGTAGCATAAAGACTCGTTCTGTGAAGCAAGGTAAATTCCTGCAGCAATGATTCAGATTATCAAGGGGCTCAAGCAAGGCAGAAGGTTCCCAGAAAAGAAACCAAAGCAACTTTACCCTATATTGAGCACGTACATTTAGCAGGTGTCAAAATGACTCCATTGAGTTCTGCAGTCTTGAATACTAGAAGCAAGATCTCAGATGGTGAAAAATGTATCACAACATTGAAACTCTACCAGAAAGTCTAATTTAAACTTTAAGGAGTGGAAAAAGAACAATTTTTCATCCTCAAGACCACGCTTCAGATGGTAGCAATCATGTCAACAGCATGTATTTCTTCTCTCCCAGGATATAAGCTTTGGAACTAGCTCTTACAGAGCCCGGTCAGAAACCAGAAATCATATTAAGTAGAAGATTCTAGGAAAAAAGAAATGCCTTTCCACCTAATGTGGATATAAAAACTCCCTGGAAGTTTTCCATGTGGAGGAAAATCCAAACATGACTAATATTTACATAATCAAAATACTTTGTTCTGAAAATTCAATCCCAGTTACAGTTACCGTCATGCCTAGAACGAAGACGAAGTGGCTTCACAGGGTGTGAACCAGGATGCTTAGGTATCCAAAGCTCAGCTGTGTGAAAGGGAGACAGAAATCCCAGATGTCTCAGCTAACACACCAGGTAAAATGGCTGCCCTTCAGGCTCGTGTTGTGTATCCTGCTGCTCATGTTGTGCAAAACATCCCTGTGATCCTGAGAAACCGAGGACATAATGTACGACACTCTGGAGTCGTACTCCCCTGCTTCCATAAGAAATAATTATGAAAGACATTGAACTGAGTAAGAAACAACCTGTGTAGGTCTAAATGTTATATCAGGACCTGAAGAGCCCATCAAAGACTTTATTTCATGACTGCATGGTATACCATGGAAACAAAGTGCTCAGAGGGCAAAAATTGATGGAGTCCCACTGAAGTTCTGGAAGCTGCTCTCTGTCACATGGGCAGACCACCTTGCCTGCTCTTGCATTCTCCTTTTTAGGAGGAAGATATTAAAATGACGCTTCCTGAGGCTGCAACTGGGAGAAGAAAGTTGTCTGGCAGGTACATAGCTGTGCCTAGAGAGAACAGCTGAGCAACCCAGGGCATGTGTTTGGCTTCATGTGGCCCTACTGCCACTGTCTTGAATGATAGCCTACCATGGCCTCAGCTGGCCAAGGCAGCAGGTGCCACAGCGTTGCTTTTGTTGCCTGTTGTGGCAGCAGTTTATTTTTGTTGGCTGTGAGAATGGCATCTGCTCAGCTTTCTGGAGCAGAGGTAGGGGCATAGCTTTGTAGCTTGTCTAGGACAGTTGACATAGCACACAAATCACTTTTGTTAGTAATAGAGTACTGCCTCTTTCCTTCATACTACCATACTGGGTTAAAGGACTCAAATGCAAAAGTCAAGACAGATATTTGCATAGTATTGATCATATCAAATACAAAACTAAGCTGAATGCTCAAATGCCCCTGGCTATCATTTTTGTTCATTTATTCTTCTATTTACATGGACTAATGGCCTAATGTTCTCTCTTAGTTAGCAAATGGTGTAAATTATATAATATTTGATCTTGATTTATTTTCTCAATCTGGAGTCCTTCTTTTATACACAGAATTTCCCAAGAGGCCATTTACCACCATGATTCTATGGGCTATAATCACAGCTCTAGGAATGCTAACATGAACTCTTCTCTATTTTACACTGAATATTCACCAGCATCTGCTATGGGATTAAAATATAAAGATTTTGCCACACATGGCAGCCAATTAACAAACAATATGTTGATGTAGTTTGGGACTGTCCTTTCATCTTCCATGCAGAATCTGTTGTGGAGATATCTCCAAGGGTTTAAATTGCAGTCCTCAGCTTCTTGATTTACATTTGGCCTTTCATTGACTTTTTCTATCTTAATAGTATGTTTTTCCATTTTTATAAAAATATTATATGCACCTTAACCAGGATTTCCTCTTGTGCCCTTTGACTATCTAAGTCCACAAGGATGAGCTTTTGTTTTTTCCATCTAGATGTCTTTAAATTGAAATTGTTCTCTTAGTAAGGTAGGATAACAGGGGAATAAGCACTGTTTTTATGGTTTTGAGTTGATTTTTCTTTCTTCCCTACTCATTCAAGTAGAAATACTTTTATACTTTATGTAAACATTGGGGGTTCAAAGCTCAGTAACGTTACTGCTTATTTAAATTTCATTTCATTCAAATGAAATACCGTTTTTCTGCACTTCTGATTTGTTTGCCTGAAATGTATTTTTTAATATGCCAGTTTCAAGGTTTATTTTCAAGTTCCCTTTTCTGTGCTGCCTATAAAAGTAGATTGCTACACTGATGTATTTTTAAACATTGAGGTTGGTATAATTTTCCATTGCCTCCCACAACAACATTGAGTATATCAAGTATTCCAGTTTTCACGGCTTTTGATTCCCTATTGGCTTGACCCCACTCTCCCTCTTACATAAGTGGCCTTTTGACTTGTGAAAAACTACAAACATGCCAGAAGGTAGGCATTTATTTTTGCACAGCCAAGATTTAATTTCTCTCACTGGTTTTATCAGAAGTTGAAAGTGGCAAGAATTAGAAGTATCAGTTGATTATTTTAAAAAAGAAGCTAGCTTGCATCATCTAAGTGTAAACTGTACTCATTGTAGTGATAAAAATATACTTGCTCCCTTTTCAGGGACTGCAAGATTGGGAATTATTTCCTTGGTCTTTAACTACTTACAGTTTAGGCACTGAGTGGAATATATTAGTGTCATCTCTGCTGCCTTTACAGTTAGTAGAGAAAAAGAGGCATGTGGAGATGTCATTTCACTGCACCTTGATATAGGTGTCTGTAATAGATGAGATTAATTGTTTTCCATGTTGCTGTACTGCTTCTTATGGTCTCTGGGTTTGGCATGCCTGATGATTTACTCTAACCTACTATTTTACTGTAAGTTGTTTTTTGTTTGTTTGTTTTTTTTAAACTCTTTCCTTCTTTTTCCTACAAGGTAAATGGAATTTGTTTATTTTTAGAGTTTAAACCCATCCTACTGTGACTAAAATAAAATTAAGCTGGCACTGCATAGGCATATTTTGGTTCAATGTTGATTTGATATACAATTCTATGCCCCTGATTAACAATAAAATTAAACTTGGATGAAGGTTTTCCACCGTAAATGAATAGTTGTATTTGAAAATTAATCTGGACTTTTTAAAATTTGGTATTCAGAAAGAATTCAGCTATGAAATTCAAATACATATGCAAAGCAGAAAATTGAGAGGCTTTCCTGAAAGAATTTGTAAAAGTTTATTACCTGAATGGCTCTACCAATCTGTGTTCTTTTCCCATTGAAAATGGTAGGCAGGAGTAAAAGGAGAGGAAGAAAACATGAAACAAATGAAAGTAGATTAAAACCAAAAGCTAACGTAAGTAAAAAAGTAAGAGGTCACTAAAGGGAAAGACTTAGAGTGCCTGTGATCTGGATCCAGTTATCAACATCCAAAGAAAATAACGAGGTGTTATTATTTTTATTATACTGGAATGAGTAAAATGAACATCTTTAACACTGTTTATTTATCTCAACGCTAGGTCTAAGGGGAAATTCTCTGGGAAAATGGAGAGCTGGAGTAATGTGAAAGCAAAATGTAAAGGCACTTGTTGTTGTATTCATCTCTGTTTATGTTTATATGGACATGGGCTTGGTTATATCAGTCTCTAAACTAAGCAGAATTCAGGAAGACACATGAAATGGAAATCTAGACACTAAATATTAACTTTTACAGAGTTCAGGGGGCTTTCATTTTGACATAAAATGAAAGTAAAAGTAGAGCTTTGTGGCCCTTGAATAGTTTCATTCTCTTCTTAGCTATTCAGTGTTCCTCATTAACCTTTTTTCTTGCAAGTAATGAAAATGAGCAACAACAACAACAACTGGTTCCAACACAGCCTGAGCATTTACTCAGGAGTCACCTGAAGCCTTTGCATTCACAACATTTTTAGAGAGTACAGTGAACTTTGAACCATCGTGCTCAGACCTGTCTTTGACCATGGTCTACTCTCACATTGGAAGGCCAACACACAATATTAAGCCTTTCCACTGAACTAGGGCCAAAGTCAAGTGAAATCATATGTGTGTTCCATCTGACATTAAATGTAAAAGATCATGCAGAACTATAGTTTTCCTGTCCCTTGAAACAACACAGAAGATACACCACGATACCTTCTAATAAAATACAACCCATAAATGTAATAGCAGATAATGGGTGAAATTGTACTTAAGTCTTAGAGGAGAAGTCAGTTAAGAAGGTGGGGAAAAAAACCCCTCATACATTTTGTTCAAGACTCTTAAGGAAAAACTACATATAGAATTATCAGCATTGTCTGGCAACAGAGAAGAAGAAAGAGATTAGTCTAGCTGAGACAGAAGAACTGAGTAGAAGCCAAGAGACCATTTTGATATGTCTTCAAGTTTAAAAACTGAGAAATATCAGGGAAGTTTGTATGTATCTGTTGCCTACCAGTTTTTTTCTGCTCAGAAATACTGAGCAGTTAATCCCTATGATGGGATTTCTTTCTGACCATGTGCAGGGAATTTAACTGTAACTTATGTTTTGATTCAACATGTCAGATCAATGATAATGAATGCTGACTTGCTCTAAATAGCATTTGTTACTGTTACTGCAATAATGAAGGCAGGTAGAATCATTTGGTGATGTCTGTGAGGAAGGAGACTCTTTGCCAAAGGCACCAAAAGCATGGTGCACTCAGTTACTTTTCTGGTAGTGACACAGAAGTTTTCAAAACACTGAATAGATATTTTAATCATTTTTTAAATACATTAAGGTTATGGGCCAGAGACTGTGAATGTTGAGAAGACAACCTTATTTATACTAGGAGCAGAGATATCACCTGGAGTGTAAAAACTTAAAAAAAGTATTATTTTGTTTTACCATTGTCAATATAAGTCTGTATTTGGCACTAATTCTTCTGTTATGTGACTATATTTTGCTCAATGAAAGTATTTGAGTCAAGTCTCATTTCAGTAAACATCACATCACCTCTCTTCTCAGTTGTCTTTGAATAAGTCTAATATTTAATTAATTTTTCTGACGTCCCTTGTTCAAAGGTTCAGTATACCTGCACAAAAATTAGAAAAAAGTGGAAATCTAACATATACTAGTTTAAAATAGCACATAATCATAGACTAAATAAAATGTTCTAGTTTAAATTGTGATCCGTCATTGTTTTTAATGCCTTCCTATCCCAACCTTTGTAAGCATTTGAAAAACAGTTTACAAGTAAGGAAACAATTTATTCAGTACATACAGAATATAAAACTTTACTTTGTGAAACTATACACTGTCATATTTGAAGGTAAAATCTTATCTTTTACATTTTATCATACTGCATGATATCTAACTTAACTTTAATGTTTAAAAAGTCTATCCTCTAGTAAAAAGGAAAGCTGATGTACTCTTTTCTCATCCTGTTTCTTTTTACTTTATTTTTTTTTTTAAATATCTTTCCTTCCCTTGGTGTCTCCATGATACCTTTTCACAGAGCACAGGCCCCAAAGGATTTAAAAGATTTTCTGAAACTTAAGGATTCAGCAGCATGGGAAAATGAGAGTTTTCATAGGAAAAACCTTGAGGGGTTTAAGTAATTTCAAAGAAAAGGAATATAACCAAAGTTATAGGATCGCTAAATACATAGTGAAGGATGTGATTGTATAGTCCTAGACCTCCAGAATGAATGAAAAAGCAAACATGTATTTGGAGCTAAACACTACAGCAAGGCTGATGACTTGAATCTGTCAGAGGGTTTTTCACATCTGTTTTATCTCAGCGCTTATCAGCTGCTTTGGAGGGTGCTTCTTCCTTCGCATCTTACCTTTCCCGTGACAATTTGATGATGAAAGAATCCAAGCTTTTAAAGAACAGATGAGTTATTTCCTCAGCCACAGAATAAAATTTAAAGACCACTTGTGTCTTACATTATAAATTGTAGGCTTGCTTAGGGAAATTTACACTACTGGGTTCTTTCTATGTCCATACATTTGCATGCAAGTGTTCAAAATATAAGTGCTCTGTTAGTTAGAATAGTACAGATTTTTTCCCACTGTTTGGATGAGCCCCCTAGAGTTTCCAGCAAAAACTACTTCCGTATGTGAATTTAAAGGATTGTTTCTGTCTGGAATTATGCACATCGTCCTGAAATTGGTTTTCTATTTGTGACACTCAAATTCAATTTATCCAGTGTTTGCAGAAAATCAGCACGCACACAAAGCACAATCATAGCTGAATAAAATAATGTAAATTTTTAACCAAATATTAATGGAAAAGTTTTGTCTTGTTCATCAAGCTCTCCTTGTTTTTATTGTTGTAGAAATGGCTTTTCATTTAATTCAGGTTTCTGTGTGCTGGAAATTAAAGTCTTGAGTATGTAGATCATAACTAGTCCTTTACAAAGTCAACATTACCTTTCAGCTTTTCACCCTTTGAGATAAAGCGTACCTGAGTATGAAGGCTGAACTAATTACAAATTAAGGATCTTCTACAGGAAAAAACTATGGTTGAAATAAAAGAGAAAAGGGTTAAAAACTTACCCTGGACTTACTAATCAAATTGCCGTATTTGCAAATTTCATGTATTTAACTCCAAAACGAAGATTGTCAGCCAAGAAGCTATAGGCAATTTTGGAGAGTTACTGCTCCATAAATTAAACATTGGCTGCAATACCCCAAACTGCCTACAGCTTTATGAGCTAAACTGTTGAAAGTATTGATGCAAATCTATAGATAGCAAAGGTGTATAGACATTGAAGATGAGGTCAAGTAGCTTCAAATCAAATGGATATTTTATTAAGACTTTAAATTAAGACAGTTCTTGTTCTAACAGCAGTTCCTTCTACATAGTCAGCATCAACTGTTTGATCTCAGAGTTAATACTGTACATTCATATTAACAGCCCTGTCAAGCATTGGATAGTGTCTAGGTCTTACAGCTGTCCTAACCATGAGTTCCAGTTACAGTCGAGGGCTGAATGGTGCATAAGATCACTTCAATAAGTTCTTGACATTCCATATGCTGAATTGATTTTAGCAGAATTGGTTGGATCAAACTGAGGTGGGAGCTGTGGCTTTAAAACACAAGTTCTCATATTAGTTGGGAGCAGCTGTAATTTGCTCCACCCTTAGCAGTCTATATGTGGTCTTCCTGCTTGCAGCAAAAAAACAGCATAGTCCCCAGCTGGAAAAAATATGTGGATACCTCTACCCAAGGCAATTGTGAAAGTGCTGCTTCCTAGGTGAAGTTGTAGACACAGTTAATTTCTAAAAGAAAAGCAGAAAATGAAGTTCTAGGACACCTCATGTTCAGCTACATGTATATATGGTTACATACTTCAATGCAATTTTGCCTGGATGAGATGATTTGTGTTGGAGCAGCACAATAGGCTGCCAGTGTGTAAATAGTCTCTTAACATTTTGCAGCCCATTATATTTTGCTGCCTGAGGCAACCTCCTGCTCTGTGTGGTTATACAGCCCTGTTTTTATTTTCTGTTGTTGTCAGATATGAGCCTATATATCACTCCCTTTGGGAGAGGCTGGACTCAGCATCTCCGTATGTAATTTAACATTGGCAGCTGGGATGGCAGGCAGCTACTCAAGGATTTTGCTGGCCAGTATGAAGTTACTGTGTGAAAAACAAAAGGAAAATAGCACTAATAAATAGACAAAACAAGTGAATAATATGCTTTACTAATTACTTTCATTTCTATAAATAGGATGTGTGGGTCATAAAAGTCTATTTCCCATGCCCTGTGCCTGAAGTGCCATTTGCAAAGGACAAGCCCAGAGCTGGCAATGATTCCAAATATGTTGTTTTCATGTCAGCAAGTCCATCTTGGGGATTAAAATGACCTTCCCAGATGGGGAAGCATTTGGTACTTCCCAAACCTGCAGTCAAAAGGATTCTGAATGCAAACATGAAATTCAAAGAATGGGCAAGCATTGGTTTGGACAGTAAAATAAGCAGATTAGTCAAATGACACAGTCCTTGTGCTGAGAAATATTGAAGTCTTTACAGGGAAGCTGCTACTAAAATGAATCATCTGCTAATTGTTAACACATGCTGTGACACCAGTGCTATCTACTGTTCCAAATGTGACAAAACCATGGTATTTTAAGATATACGAGCTGATAGTTTATCCTTTTTCATCTTGAACCATGCACCAGCAGTATCAAAGCGTCCTCTGTGGAGTTTATTGACACATAAGAAAAAGCAACAGAAAACTGAGAAATAAATATTTTAATGGAGAAATTGCACATTGTAGGAGCAATCTAATATATGTAAATAAGAAGTGGAATGGGATATATTATTATCATACAATGTGAATATTAATTACTTTTAATAGTTTTAGCTAGGCATTTAGCCAACACTCAGGATCCTGTAGGCTGTTTATTGGGAGGACAAAATGAATCAGCAGTCCCTTGGAAGTCATCTTGTTTATTTCCAAAGGAAGCCAGACCTATTTCCCTCAACACATCAAGAATCAAGCAGCAGAAAGGAGTTTTCATATTTGCAGTTGTGTGCTTGTTTCAAGCCATCACTTAGCACTCAGTGACACACAGGCTCTGCTTTGGTAACTGTCTCCACTGCTCTTCCTACTGCCACTTCATTTCCCCTGCTTCTTTCTCACAAGCATAGAAACATCTGTTTCAGTGCAATCAGTTCACAGCCTATGGATCAAATGACACAGGGCTGCATCACTGGAGGAGATGCTGTGGGTACTAGGACATGCTTTTAAGCTCTGTATTCAATAACAGAACTCAGTGGCTTCTTCCACCTAATTTAAGTTGTTTAGAGCTACAGTTACCAATGATTCTGTTAACTTTGCCTCAAAACCCTCTTCAACCAATTTTTTTCTGATGAACATATGACTTTTGACTGCATCTGTTTTCCTGCGCCCAAATGGTTATACTTTGAGGTCTCCTGCATGGTTTGTGTATATTGTTCCATAAAAATCATGTCCTCATCAGACACTAAAAAGTTTCATGTTGGCTACAGAGGAACTTCAGCACCAAAAATCAGTTTTTGGGTTTGAAAATATTAAGTATTGTTTTCAAAACTGCTGGAATTACACCAAGGGCAAGCACAAATATTTCTTCTAAAGCTGGAAGTGTTTTTGAGTTACCAGTCTCTACAGAACCATTTAATTTGAGGCTTTCAGCTTTTCTCTAATATTTCTAGGTCAATAACTACATGTTAGTCACCTCAAGTCTTTCAGATGGTAACATGTCATTGAAGATTTTTTATTTGAGTAAAGGATTTCTAAATAACTTTTTTAATAATTGCATTCCTACAGATACTTTCAAATCAACTTCTGATTTTGCTAGCATCAAAATGCTTTTTTTTTGCAACTGACATCAGTATGAATGGAACGTGACTGTCTCCTCTAAACTAATTGTAGCTCTGTGGAAAAAAAGGACATACAGAAGGAAGGAGGGGAGGGAGGGAGGGAGAGAGGAAGGATGGAAGGAAGGAAGGAAGGAAGGAAAGAAGGAAAGAAGGAAAGAAGGAAAGA
>JAWWEW010000112.1:73696766-73731488 GCA_035583185.1 Anabacerthia variegaticeps | reverse complement strand
GGGGTGGGTGGTGGGTAGAGAGGAAGGATGGAAGGAAGGAAGGAAGGAAGGAAAGAAGGAAAGAAGGAAAGAAGGAAAGAAGGAAAGAAGGAAGGAAGGAAAGAAGGAAAGAAGGAAAAGAACAAGACAGAAAAAGGTAGAAAAGAGGAGGTAAGGAGGGAGGGAGGGAATGAGGACCTCATTATTGTCAATGCATTTGGTCTCTCACAGAAATCATACAAAAAAAGTGGTGTTAGAATACATATTTTTGAAGTAATTTTTTTGGTAATACCCCCCTCTAGAACCTTCCAGTTTATTGTAATATACCACAGAACAGTTGGAAGCACTTCAACTAAAATACCAAAAGTATTCAGACACACAACTCTTTTGGAAATATATTATTTAAAATGCCTAAAGACACTTAAGGCCAATTTTCAGCTTTGCACTGGATAAGTTCATGCCAGTGGTGTGCAATTCAGGACAGAAATGTACATTCCCTGAATTTTCTGAGGTTGTATCCTTAAAATGTATACCTTGAATAAAATCTTCAAACCTCCAACAGAGCGTGTGTGTGTGTGTGTGCATCTGAGCTTGCATGTCTGTTTTATTTCTTTTCTGCTACTCTTGGCCTGAAGACTCAAGGGAACTTGGGTAAATTTACAATGCTACTTGCAATAGCTGCTCAGGAACAGACACTGCCCTGCAGTCTTCTGACTGGAGCGCTGGTTTGGGCTTTAATTACTATAGCAACAAGAGTCTACCTATTCAGAGCTAGCAGTGCCTTGGAAAGAACACTAAAAATCTTTTGAACAAATAAAAGATATAAAGGACAGTTTTCTCTAAGGAATAGCAGCAGCCTTTGTAGAGACTGCTACAGGTCTCTGAAAATTTTGATCAAATCTGGTTGGAAGGGAAACCGGACTTTGATGGATCTTTACTTTTTCTGAATTCTCCATGGTAGCTATTTTTAAGACACATGGTGCTCAACAAGTTGATATAGTATAACATGCACAAGGCAGCTGCAGTGCAATTTTCATGGAACTGTTCAATATTTCTGAATCTAAATATTTTTAGGATTAAACTAAAGGACTGTGAAAAACATTCTCAAATATGCAACAACAGAAATCTACTTTTGGTGTTATACTAAAAAATCACAATTTCTTTTGTAAAGTGCTAGCCAAGAGAGAATAACTCATTCTCTGTTGACTTATATGGATTCCCATTTTAATAACACTCATTTTGCATACTGATTGCAATTGTCCAACCACTGCTCTTAAAGCTTTGGAGAAAATTTCATTTGGGTTTTCACCTCTGAATAAACCTGAGATGTGATAAATGCACCAAAAGTCAGTTTAAAAGTTAACTCTTCATAAATAACACCTTTGTAGTTGTAACTAAGGATGTAGTTACATTTGTTTCACCTTTTTTATCAGAAGAACCAGAAGGAACTCTACTAGAGCTGGTAGAAGAAAACCTGCTTTCTACTCTTCATTGTTCATCCTAATCCCTGTGCTGTCACTTCTTAACTCTCATCTGTTCCTCTGTAATTGTCCTAGTGGGTGTGCAGAAAAAGAGTTAAAAATCAAGTCTATCAGCCTGGTTGGTGGCAACCTTCAACACAGGCATGGAAACAAGCAACCACAGTGAGTGAGAAGTTACACTTTCAGACACTGTTGCTGCCAAGGTATTGTGAAACTTACAGGTGAAGCTGCTTAGCCTTGGCCTGAGTCTCCTTTCCATGGAGAAGACAAAGTCGTGGCCAATGTTATCTGAAACAAGACATATCTGAAACCACTGTATCTTCCTTTTTTCTGGTTCCAGTCATGGTATAATTCAGACACTTGAAGTCTTCTGTCCTTTTTTCATACATTTTCATGATAATTCTCTTGCTAACCACATACATTTTCTGCACCCCTTGGAAGTGAACCACAGGGAGATGTTGTGGGTCAAGGCATGGCTGAGACCTAAGGCTGATATATCAGTGACCTGTTGGGGAGATGCTGCAGAACACTTGTGCTTGTGTACAAGTGATTGAGTTCTTCCAAAAGAACACAGTGAAAAGTAGTTTCTCCACATTCATCTTTTTCATTGTAAGCAAGTTTCAAGCCTCAGGATATGACACAGAGAAGACATACATAGATTATGGAGGGGGTGGGGGGAAGCTTGATTTATTATTTTATTATTAATAGTAAATTGAACTATTGGTATTTTGTAATGCTGAAGCTGAAGTTAAAGCATAGTGCTTCATTAACAGACACATGAGGCTAGGATTTATTACAAAATTAAGAGCTCCAGGCACAATCATCTGATCTAAACTTTTAGGCAACGCTAAGAATGATCTCCACAAGTCCTGAAACATGCAGTTGCTACAGACATCCAAAATTAATGCCTTCCTAAACTGTTCACAGTATTTTGTGGCAATACGGTCATTTGCAAAATGAACAGAGGAGAACAAAAGTGTCCCTCAGAATAATCCGAAAGCTTTTGCTCCATGCATACTTTGCTCTTCTGCAGAGCTACCTATGCCTTAAATAGGGGATCAGTGGCACCTTTGTACTTTGCTGCTGGAGGTGAATACACTCTGGGAAATTTAAAACACATAAGAAGAAAGTGCTTTTTTATTCTTTGGTCAGTTTCCTCTTTAAAGATGTGTCTAACATGAATTTTATTATCCTCATATCTCTTCTTTTTATTATGCTTGGAAATAGGCCACAGAGCAAGAGAATGGTTCTCTGATGTGCTTTTCTATCACTTCCTCGCTGCCCTTTGTTTATGTAACATTCCTTTCCTATGACAGTGCTCCATATCTCTATCATTTCCACACTCACAATTTCACTTCTTCTCTGCACTACAATTTTTAATTCTCATTTGCCTTAGAGGAAAATTATGCTAGGGTTTTATTACTTATTAACACTATAGGCAATTATTCATTTCCACGGTTATAGGATTTGAACATAAGTCTTAAACAGGGTATTTAGGAAACAAAAAGAGAAATGTTAGACAGGGCAGCATAGTTACCAAAAAATAATTAACTGGTGCACAGACTACTTGCATAGAGGTAACAGGAAAACACTGAAGTGTGCAGTGCTATCTTCAACATCAAACTCCTTCTCTTTAGAGAATAGCATTCAGCATTAACTTGTGCTGAATTTCCTCTATCTCTGCTTGCCTTCCTTACCACACTGCACAACTGCCTCCTGAGCCTCCTCACCACTGTATCCAGCCTGAATAGACAATGTGTAATAACTTTAGTGATAATCTCTGAGGCATTTAGAACTATATTTCATCCTTCCCTATGAAGGAAAAACAGCCAAAGTTTTTTTTCATCTACCAGAGTAAGGAGCAAGCCAGTCTACATCTGAGTATATCATACCTGGATCCACTTTGAAGGAGATTTACAGATTGATACTCTATGGGTATTTTTTTCCATTTATTCTATTCCCTTCTTGGGAATAAACACTAAGATTAAGGCTTTGATTTTTAGGGCTATCCTCTATCAGAGTGGGAAAGGAATCTTAAAAAACAGTACAGCTTGCCTAAGATCTGATCTGCCCTTGGTGGTTCACTTGCTGCTCATAAACCAGACTGCTAATCATGCAAATGTCCAAAGAGACATGGGATGAAGCTGGTTTCCAGATTTGGAAGAGTCTAAAAGAGAAAACCAAAAATGCTATTAATAATGTTTTCAATTTTGACTAATAATTTTTTTGAAATTGTTTTATTGTGAGTACTCTCAAAATTTTGTCTTTCACCTTGTTTTTCTTGTCTCAGAGATTTGCTAGGTAAGAACTTTTTTGCTTGTTTGTTTGTTGTTTTGTTTTGTTTTGCTTTGTTTAAAGCCTATACAACCCTTAGTTTTCAGTACTTCTTTTCAACAGTATGAAAAATACATTTTATTTTGGTCGTTTTACTAACCAATGTTAGGCAAGGTATCTCACTCTTAAGGAAGGTATGTCATGCAGGTCCATGAAGTCCACTACTGCATGTGTAAATATTATTAGCAGTTCACCTTGTGCATCAGACATTTTCACAGATTGCACAGAGTACTCTGAATTGGAAGGGACTCACAAGGTTCATCAAGTCCAGCTCTTAAGTGGATGGCCTATAAAAAGATCAAACTCACAACCTTGGTGTTACTAGCACCATGCTCATGCCACAAAAGTCAATTCAACTTGATGTCTAAGCAAATGGATTAGAAGAAAGGAGAGGAATGTCTACAAAGTAACACGGCTTCGGCACAGCCACAAGAGCAAGGACTGTTGGCTTGTATAGACTGGCCACAGTAGAGCATCTGTCATGCTGTCTGACTATGGATGGAGATGGAGGAAGCACTTTTTCCTGAATACTCTCCAGGATGCCATGCAGACAACAGCTCCTTACACATTAAGTTCCTGTATGTTTCAGATTAGTGGGTTAGGGGAAAAATTAGTTTTGTGGTAAAAGACGTTTTCCACACTGACTCACTCCTCTGCCTGACTTGAATACTGAGCAACCACTTCCAAAGTAGGACATGCTTTTTACCACCAGTCCATCTTATTATTTAGCAGGGATTGACATAAATGATGTTAAATCTGTGGCAGACATAGATCCACTGAAAATAGTCAGGAGAACACAAAGCCCTCTAGACAGCCGCCTTATATTACTATATTATTCTATATAGCTGTATCAGCCCATAATTCTGTGAAATACCTGAGAAATCTTGTGCCATTGATTGAATGAATAGGTTCTGATGTAACTTTTTCAAATATTCATGATAACAATCAAGACTCTTAATAAAATAAAACTAAACGGATATTAAGGCATCATATTGAAAAATATAAACATGCTGGTTTATAAGATAGAATACAAACAGCATTGTTGGAATACTTTTTCAGTATTTGAAAACATATTTAAAGTTACTCTGTTGAATGTATCTGTATTTGTTTTAGTTCAGTGGAGAAACACCAAGAATTATCCACATACAGTGCAAATGCATGCTTACTTAGGGATCTAGAAATAAAGCTGAACTAGTTCACATCAGGAAACAAGTTCCAATCATACAGGTCAATGATTTCCTGATTTAAAGTGAAAGTTTAAAATGTCTAGAAAGCAGCGTGGTCACTAGAGAAATGAAAAGCTCGTGGTCCCCATGGGACTAACTGAATTCAAACCCTGAAGAAAATAAATAGATTTTTATGACAACAGTCAAATTCAACAAGTCATCACTGCTACGAAAGAGCTTTTTCTTTATTAAAAAAATGCATTGGGTACCATGGAAAAATATGCCAATTATCATATTATGGTGACAACAGTTTAAACAGAAATGTAGATAATCTCTGATATTAAAAAAAAAAAAAAAATCCAAGAAAGCTGCTACAATCAAAATTAGTTCCCAAGAAAATTCTCTGTAGTAACTGCACTCGAGAAACTTTTAAGCAAAGTACTACTAATCAGGAAAAAATAAATCAAGTGGTACATTATATGCACTAATAAACAGTCATCACAACAGCTCACACTCCCTAAAATAGCATGAAAGGATAGTTTAGTGACAAATCATGAGCTACTTCAGAATTGAAGTATGAAATGGATTTCTCTAATCCTCCTAACTTTCTGATGCACTGTAAGGCTAAGGAATATAGGCCTTTTTGTGAACTTTAGCTAGCCATTGCTCATTAATAAACAAATTGTCTTGTGTTACTTGTGCATACTGACAGAAATATACAAATATATATAGCAAGATAAAAAATAATCAAAGTACACCTGGTTATTATTTGTAAAGACTTAACTGTAAGTTTTTAATGATTAATTTATCTGGCATCTAATACCTTAATAGATCATGAGAAACATCAAGGGAGGAATGTGGTACTGCATTTTTAAAGTCTCTTTCACTCTCACTGAATGATAATAGGCATGGAAGCTATCATTAGTCTTGTTAGATGATGGTTCCTTTAGGAATCTCTTATATGTTACCTTTTAGAAGGAAGGTCAGAGAAAATCCCCCTGGGAGTCCCCTTGCAGGATACAGCTAACACAAGCGTAAACTGTATGGAAATGGCTAAATTATCTTTAGAGAGACCTTGGTCTTTCACATCAATCAGACCTTTCTGAACTAGTAAAACAGATAAGCGTCCTGCTTGTAAGACTGTTATTATCCATATGTTTGTCATGACTGTCACAACAAATTTGGAATAGAAAGACCGTTGTCTTACTTTTCTAGTCTGTTGGTAAATACTAAAGGTAGGTGCAATTTATTTTAGTAAGAGCTACATGAACTGTTAGTATAAAAATGTAATATTTCAGGTTGTAGTTAAAATCCAGTCAGCAAACATAAAAGTTAATGCTGCAAGAGCAACCTTGATGCTACCACTGCGCATATCTTGTATATTTTATGGTATAGGTTTTACAGCATAATCAATAATCTATTAAGCTTCACATTTAACAAGGAAACAGGATTAGGAATGGAGTATTTATGATCGGTAATTGTTGAAAACTTTGTGGATTTCTTGACTTTTCTTGACTTTGGTTATATAAACTTGATGTTCTGCATTTAAATTCATTTTAGTTTTGAAGATTTTTGGAGAATAGGCTACTTGCAGTGTTTGTTTTAGGGGGGTTTGCCTTGTCAAATAAAATTTTTAACTTCCTATGCCATTAGAAAAAAAAGACATGGGAAAGAGGAAAAGCAAGCTTTATGCTTATCCACTCTTTATCCTACTAGGGTAGCTTATACGGGCTAGAAAAAAAAAAAGAACTAGGAATAGTTCATTTATATTTTGCCCACAGTGACTGCAAGCCTGCTTTGGTAAAGGAATTTTAAATGATTATTTAGAATTTCATTGTCAAAAAATCCAGATGAAACTTCAGAGAGACTCTAGAAAATATGGCAAATGTAATGATAGGTCATGTTTTCAAAGCCAGACACCAAATCTAATAGAACAAAAAACACTTTTCCTTTAAAAATCACCACTTGGCAAAGAGCAAATTTTCTGTAGTGGAATTCTGACTTTGTCTTAAACTTTTGGTTTTAAGTTTTAAATTTCTGCATAATAGGGATTTTCAAACAGTAATTTCAAATTTCACTCTTCTTCATCCAATCCTCACAATTTGGGCATTTAGGCATTGGAGAAGAAATCATAATTAATTCCTTTACCAGATATCTTAGGGCCATACTTGAATCCTATTATGGCACCCAAGGGGAACATAGTCATGTACAATCAAGGTGATGAATAATTTGAGCCAATAAATAACCAGGGCTCCCTATTGCCTTCTGGGAAATAATGAGGAATCCTGGACAGGCTGCACAGGCTTGTAACAGGAACTCTGCCTACAAGGCATAAAGGGCTGTTCTTATGAAACCTTGGCTATTAGCCCATCTCTTACTTGTAAGAGTAACTTTGATTTACTCTGTAAATCAACTTTGAAAAGAAGCTATCCTTTCTGCAGTTAATTGTGAAATTATTTTATGGTGCACCCTTCCTTCTCTCTGACAAGTCTTGTCCTGTGACTCTATTGAGTACCCTCATATTTATTGGGCATAAAGGTTATGTTGTCAAGATTGCCTAAATAAGTGTATGGCCGATGCTACTCCAAAGGTGTTATGTGAGTAAGGTACTTGTTAGTATCACACCCAGGCTATGTTTGGTTACATCAGAGAACTCTTAGTCCTAGAATTCTACCAGCATTTAAACATAAAATGTCTCTGACATCTCTTACTCTTATAGCTCAGCAGGTCTTTGTCTGTCTCAAGACATCCTTTCCTTTTACTTTTCCTTTGTCCATACTTATTGGCAATAAATGAGGTAATTGTAAAAAATGTTGGTGTTTCCCAGGAAAGATGAAGTTTGTGGGATGTGATTTATTTCTTACCTAAAGTAGGAATAAAATTCTAAAAATACATTTTCTGAGATTCTGTGTCTACAATAGTATAATCTGTGCATGAGTGGCAGTAATAAGCTTATCCAAATCCACTGAACTCAATCCATCTTGCATAATTCTTCATGTCTTTGATTCATTTTAGATTCCCTAATTCAATTCTCACCATGTCTGGATATATTCTCTTTCCCCTTTTCTCACTGAACATTTTTAAAAGGCATCTTTTCTCTACCACTCCATGGCTCTTACAAGGCTTTTTTCAGCGGATTAGCAAGGCTCACAACAATGTCTAAAAATATATCTCTCACAGAAGTTTTCTGAGAAATGCTATAAGCAAGCTAAAAAACTATTGAAGTCCAAAAGTAAACATAAGTCCTGCTCAGTGTTAAACTAAAACTAACTTACTGATCAATATCTCATTCACATCAGTTCTCTGTGATGGAAATATATCCTGGTGTTGATGTGGATATGAGGATGATAACCTCTCTTTTCCTAAAATGTCAGTTCCATTCCATAGATCTTCAGGAAAGCTTGAGTAACACAGATTACCTCACTCCGAGGGAAGAATACATCCATAGAAGTTTGCCCAAAAAAGATCTCACAGAACTCTGGCTTTGATGATTTCTATCCTATTTGTATGGTTATTGAGGCACAAATATGTTGCTCTCAGCAAATCTTCCCAGTTGCAGTCTTTCCACTGTTTTTCCAAATTTGCACTCACAGGATGGATATACGTGCGCTTCTATGTTCAAAACACAGACCGTTTTGTCTCAGAAAGGCTGCACTGGGAGGATCCTTTTTACTTGTCTTCCACATTTTTTTGTCCCTTTACCTGTTTTGCTACTCCATTTATGCTTTGTGACTATATTTATATGTTGTTAAGCCTTCCTTCAAATTAATTTCTCCTGAGCTCTAGCTGGACTCTTGTGTATTTTGTAGTCCCTTGGTTCTTTGTTACAGTCCCATAATGTTTGGTAAAGTTTTCATTTAGAAAATAATTTTATTTTTTAATTTTTCAATTTTTATAATTACTTTTTTAAATTAACAGCTTTTTTCTTTCTCTTAAGCCTTCCATCTTCAAGCTGTATGTGATGTGAGAGACAATTATTATTTATTCTCAGGATCTTGGCCATTGGCTATTCTTCGTGTTTCTCAGGCCAAATAATGTATTTGCTATAGCTTAAAAATTAGGAACAGAAGAACAAGAAAAAAAAAATCTTTCTTCCCATTTTCATGATACTATTATAATCACCTTAGCCAAATGTGAATTGAGGCAGTCCCCTCCAGTTAAAAGGAAAATAAGGCTCCTTTGAATTAGGAATCTACTTTTAGGTCACAAGAGTGAACTTAGCCCTGATTCCTAAGTCTTGCATTAACTTAGCACAAACCTGGATGAACTGTCCAGGAGCCAGCAGTAGCATCAGACAACTTTAGTGTCACGAGGGATTTCCTAGCACCAAGTCTGTCCCAAGTCTAGCTCACCCTGAGTTTATAACTCTGGAATCAACTCTGCTACTCTGGTTTCCTTTTCCTTTTCCTTTTCCTTTTCCTTTTCCTTTTCCTTTTCCTTTTCCTTTTCCTTTTTTCCTTTTCCTTTTCCTTATTTTTTTCTTCTTCTTCTTCTTCTTTTTCTTTTCTTTTTTCTTTTTTTTTTTTCCCTTTTCTCTTTGAATGAACCTACTGTTTCTCTGCTACCTCTACTTCTCTTTTTTTTTTTTAGGCATTTCTGTGACACATTGGACATGCTCTGCCTGCAGAGGACAGTTTTCCAATTCTAACAAGTGTTTTTCAGTCTCAGAGTGGAATTCTTTATATGGCATCAAAAGAACTGTTCTGTCAGAGAAGGTTGCTGATGATGTGGCAAAGTAAAGAAGAAAAAAGAAGAAAAGAGAAGGGTACAAGCAGGGAAAAAAATGAAAAAACAAATGTGGAGCAAGAAAGAAAAAAATAAAAATGGTATAAAAGAAAAAAGACAGAGAGAGAAGGGAAAAGGAAAGGTGAAAAGAAGGGGAAAAGAGGAGGGGGAACAAAAGAGAAAAGAAGGGGTGGAAAGAAAAGAGAAAAATAATTTTCAATTAAGATTCTAAAAAAAAAAAAAAAAGGTTTTCTTAAAAGAACTCATATACAAAAGTCCTCATTTTCCTGTAACTTTGCTTACTAGTCAGTGAACCCAAAGTAAAAATATTTCCATATCTTTCACTTCACCTGAAGAGAACATAAATCTGAGATCAAAGTAGGATCTCAGATAATAATTTGGTATCCTTAGCTTTCAATACTACTATTCAGGAGATATCCCCCAAATTCAATTTCTTTCTCATGGACATCAACAAAAAGTGCCATTTATGTGTTGGGCTCAAGAATCAGCGTGCTTCTGACAATGGTGGCTTTTCTCATGAAGCTTTTTCATGAAAGTTCCATATGGAAACTGAAACAAAAATAATTGTTCTCCAGCAAGACTTGGTGAGATTATTTTGGTTCCAGCACAGACGCCTAGACTGCCTCGAGTCAAAATTTGCTACCATCAAGACTTCATTTGTTCAAAGAGGGTTCAGGATCAATAACATCTGAAAATTATTATTAAATAAGGTATGCTAGCATTTCTTAATGCAGAAAGAGGGTAGTCAAGAAATAAGAAAAAGATCTAAAGTAAATACTGCTCCATGAGAAGAAAAGAGGAAGACTCAGTTTTCCTGGTAATGTCATATTCTTGCACAACTGTAGCTGTTTTATTGATAATAACAGAGATTATTTTTCTGAAATTAAAAGTTAAAAAAATTATTTAAAATATTATCATCTGCTTTGCCATCTTAGAATGGAGCTGTGTCTTAATATAAGAAAAAAACCTGAAAAACCTTTCTATTTTAGTGATGGAGACCTCTACATCACTACATTGTTTTCACTAAGATTTTTTGTTAAAATATTCTTGTTTTTTAAATGACAAAATTAAATATTAAACAATAGCTTTTGCACCCATCACGTAGAAGGCCAGGTATGTTTTACTTCTGATTGTTACAGAATTAATCGAATTAGAATTGTATCAGCATATAACTTAATCTGGAATACTGTTAAGTAATCAAATAACCTTACCTCCATCAAAGCCCTATTTTCAGTAAACAAAATTATATCATGCAAACCTTTTTCTATATTTGCAAATAAAACATAAAAGCTCATCTTCCTCTAATATTTATAGCATTTCTTACCTGTCCTGCTATTGTTTCCCTGAAATTATGTTTAAACGAATGTGTGAATTGCAACTAGAATCTGCAATCTAATTTCAAGTAAATCAGAATATTCAGTGTAAAGATTTAAGGTGCAGCTGTTTCTGCCATTCATTTGGGTAATCACTGTACATAAATTTATACACCATGAAAAGCTTTATTCATGTTCATATGGTGTGAAAATTGAAAGAAAAACGCTAAATTAATTACCTTTTTAAACAAAGCAATTTAGATTTATCACATGCAGCAGGGGAATTTGGTCACATATTATAAAGCTGCTGTAAAATACTGAAATGAAATATGAGTCAGGAAAAAGGGTTTACACTCTGTAGAGACTTTAAGATGTGGAAAGCAAATTAGCTGCCCCTGACTTCAATCAGCATGCTCTTATGAGTTTGGGTAAAATCTACCTGCTGCAGTAGCCTGGTGCCCTCCAGAGAAACACGAGGCAGCACAAGAGCTTGTCTAGAACCACCTGACACTTTTCTATCCTTAGCAGCAACTTTTAGAGGTAACACACTATTATTTTTCCTTCACACCTTACTAATAAATGTCAGTCTAAAGCCATTATATAGGAATACATCTGCCTGAATACAATACAAAGAACTTACTCTTTTCTGCTAGGAAGTGTCATTTCCTTCCACACAAAATAAGTCAGTAGGTATGTAGAAAAGCATTGTTGCTTTGATTTGTGTGAATGCCTCCATTATTTCTCATTATGAACCTCAAGTTCCTCACTGCATATCCTTGATTATATCCTAGTATACTACCAGCTATTTATTCAGGTAGTGTTTGCCAGAATGCATCCACCTTTAATTTACATTTGAAAAAGGAAACATCAGTTGATGAAATAATTTGCAGCCTGAAATCGATCTTCATGAAAAGGAAATACACTCAGCGTGTTTTGCCGTAAGAAAACTATGGCATAAGAAAACAGTCACCCAAATATAGAGGGTGAAAAGATTCTTTTTTTTTATTTCTTTCAAACACAGCCATACTTCACAGAGAATATAAAATTACCAGAGAATATCATTCAGGGAAGGAAAATTTTTTAAGACTTAATTCTTCAACACTGTTGTTTCAGCATGCTAACAAAATCAATGCTAACAAAAATCACCTCCTTTTAATCTGTTATTCTTTTTTTCCATTGAAGTAACTCAAGATCAATGTGTATTGATTTGCTCCCTAATTATATTAATTTTACTTTAGAAATTAGGGCGGCCATAATGAGAGTGTGAAGTTACTTGAAGACAGTACATTATAGGTAGTCTAATTTAGCAGAAGTCTGTGCATGAGATTAATTCATTAAAAGCAGCCAATTACCATACAAACAGGGGAGATAAATAAGATTTACTCCTTTAATTTGCATTTTATATATTTCTTTGTAATTTTTAAAAACTTAAGTGAATTTACAACCTAACTATACTTTTAATATATATCCATTTTATTTCTGGGGAACATAATTGCATTTAATTTTAACCTTTAGCTTTGTCTTTTAGGTGTAGCATTTTAGAAAACGAGATTGTGGCATCTAGGTATGAGATATTTTATGTGACATTTTTATTAAGAAAAATAATGAAATGCTAATACTTTTAACTTTCCAACTTTTCTTTCCACTAAACTTTTCTCCACTTACAGATAGTAAGATATTCAGTTGACAAATAATGATACAGGAAATGAAGGTAGTTTGACCTGTCTTGGGTCATTTGGATCATTAATGTATCTTGGCCATAAATGACTATCTGTAAACATAATAGAAATCATTATTTCAGTTGGATAGCCACAAATTTTATCAATGGAAATGATTGCTTGATCATATGACTTCTTTGAAGAACTTTATTTGTTGTTTGGTGAGGTTAAAATGAACTGGCTTATTGTGAGAATGATTCTCCAGTCTTGCTGAGTTTGCTTTATACACCAGCATAATCCAGAGAATTGAGATACTTCATTCTTTGCTGCTTTTCAACTGAAAGACTGTTTCTCCAATGAAATACCACAAAAGTAATCACACTTGTATAATTTAGTGTCTGTAAAGAGAGAATCAGACCCAAGGGATCTTTAAAAGAAACTTAGTGTGATTTTAAAGCATTTGCAATTCTCTTTAAAACTTAACAAAAAGTTCTTTAGTTAACAGAAGACTGCCTTTTCCCAGAAAAGATAAGTGGTGTCATTCTTTTTTTGGGAAGTTAGAAAGCTGAAAAACACTAAAAATAAAATAAAATAAAATAAAATAAAATAAAATAAAATAAAATAAAATAAAGTGTTATTAAACTAGAAAAAGAATTGAAAATGTGTACATCTTGAGAATCATATGTTATTGTGTATACAATACTGCGTGTTAATAATGGCTCTTGACATAGATAATCCACTCATGCAAAAGGTTCAGTCCACTTGATTTTCTTCCTTATCTCTCTTACTTTATGATAACCTATAATCACTCACTTCCTTTACGATAACCTATAATAAAATTATGTTTGATGGTGTTTCTGTTCAAGAGCATTCAAGGAAGTAATTGCAGCTACATGATATGGACCGTAGGATAAATCACTGGAAAATACAAGTCTTGGGAAAGTGGGGGAAGTCTCAAGTCTCTTCAGTGGGAAACTCTGAAGCTGTTGTCTGGTTTCAAACATGTATATTCTCAAAGAGATGATACTGAAACCAGCACTCTGCGCACACCCTGGCCCTAGGCTGCTAAAATCTGGTGCAAAATAATTTTCTTAAAGGAAAGATTTGGTTTTCAAATTTGGCAGTTCTTTACCTCAGGCTGAGCTATTCTTTGTTGTTGGTCCCCCTCACGGTTGTTCTCAACAAGGTAGATACTAGCTGTCATGAATATCTTTAATTGACACCAGTTGGCCACAGTGAAGATCTGGATGAGATTTACTGGTTTCCTTGGGTGTCCACAACACAGACATTGGTACTGAAGCATAACAGAAACAGCTGAAGAGATTAGGCTACCAATTTGCTGCAATTTCTGTGTATGCTGCAAGCTAAAGGAAGCAACAAAGAGGAGTTTAAAAGCAGTTTTGCCAACATCTGGTGCCTTCTTAAATCCAAGCTGCCTTTCTCTGCCAGCAGTAATTAGATGCTTCATGGAAAAACATGACCAATATGAAGAATTGTCATTCATATTGCAAGCAGATTGCCAGACAGATAACACATCATGATAATGATGATGATGATAATGATATATAAATGTTATATATACTGCATTCCTATTACATTCCTGCACTGAATGCTGCACTGCAGAGCATAAAGGAGCCTCCTTACAGAAGTGTTCAGCAAAAAGAAAGGCTGAGATTTTCAAAAGTAATCAACATCTATTTGTGATGGGCTTTTCTACTGTTGCCCATGACTATAACCACTGAACATGTGCTTCATCAGAAGAATGTTTCTACTATAACTGAGTGCAGTTTGAGAACAATGAGAACTGTCATCCCATTAAGCTTTTCTTCCTTTTTTCCCCCTACAATCTCACTGAGAAACTGAGGGTATATAAAGATATACCCTCGGTGTCAAGCACAGGCTTGATAGGCCTCAGTAGTAATGTCAGGATAATGATCCAAGCAGCATCGGGCTAGCTAATGTAAAATTTTGGCATTATTTCATGTTTGCTGTCAGGACTCATCTCTATCATAGCCATTTTGTACAAAATTCTGCTGTACCCATGTGCTTACTCCTAGGGTACTCACAATGCAGGTGCCAGCAGCAGTGTGTTTGCTACTAACTTTAATCTATTCACTCAGATTTGCAATCAGAACATAGACTTTTTCAAACACTGACTGACTTCAGGTTCCTTATACCTAGTGCTGCCCTTATAAAGACTGATAAGACCTCCCTCGACTCAGAAGGAAGGAGTAGACCCTGCTACGGTCCTTCAGATTAACTTCCAGGGGTAGCTTCTCCTAAAAGTGAATACAGTTCCAGTAATATGTCTGAGACTTGCACACACTCAAAGACAACTTGAATGAAATGTACCATAACTTTGTGGTTACTTACAAAGCACTGAAGAAAGCAGATATAGAAAGCCTATTATTCTGTTTCTGTATCTTCTGTGTTTACTTATTAGCTTCCAAACCACAAACTGTTCCAAGTGGGAAGGGACTCCCAAGATTTCATCTAGTCCAACATTCTACACAAATGCACCTTGTTATGTTTTCTGTAACTCACATGTCAAATGTCAAACAGTGGAAAAAATTTGGGTCAGTCTGGGTGGCAGTTCTGAGCAGGCTTTGGATCTGTGTTTCTTTTGGTCATCTACATGATTTGGAACTTCTATTTAAAAAGAAAAGGCAAGAAACTGATTAAAATCCCCTGAATACTTATTTTTCTGACAAAACCAAACTAGTTTCCAATAAGGTCAGTAAAAAATTATAAGGATCTGTTCATCATATCTAATTTGTGGTGTTTAGTTAGTCAGTTGGGGTTGATTAATCAAAATTATCTGCCAGTATTCACTAGTCATATGACACAAGCTATGAGTTTAGTAATTTTTCAAAGGATATTTGACTTATATGTAGGTATAATGTAACTGTAAATGAGTTAGACGCTGGCTTACCATCAGCTTCAGAAGTCTAGCTACATTTTTACTACACAATTCATAAACTTTTGCCCGAGAAGGAACCATCAACAGAAATTTCAGTCCACAAATGTTTTCAAGTCATCTATTTACAAGATGAGGTATAGAAGTGAAGTTTGACATGTTTCCCAATATTGTATCTCCCCAAAAAACATACTGAAGCAGGAATGTTTGGAAGAGCCACCTACAGTTGAGCGTGAACAAGTCAAGTAAACACTGGCACAATACAGACACAGCTGAAGACACTTCATTAGTTTGTAGCAATTAGAGCACTCCTGAGCAGCCTTAGCTTCTTTCCCTTTCCAGCAGGACTAGGTCTTGCTCAAACACACTCTCAAAAAGAATACATAAGCCCTTTTCCTTGAGATAGGAATTTAAGAACTCTGTGTCTTCCCCAATAATCAAGTTTTTTAACAGCAGAACATTGCAAATCTGGAACGTCAGAAGGTCGTGGATGGCTAGCTCTCTGAATGAGTCACATTTTCAGGACTTAATGCAGCTGGTTTCATTTGCTGGTTTCATCCCTGAAGTCCATATATCCTAACAAATCAGAGCAGTCTTTTTGCAGTATGAAAAACAAAGCCATCTGGTATTTCAGCATCTAGCTGACTGTAACATATATGCACTGGATTGTGAGGTTCAGCCCTCAGACTCTGTTTTAAGACTACTATGGAGAGGTAGCTCAATAGTCATTAGTGACATTGGTGAGGTTAATGAGTTGTAAACCTAGGTGTCTATGGAAGTAGCAGTTTTTAAGCTATCAGCTAATCTCATGTATGAAGCTGAACAGCTACCTGTCCAAAATGCCTTTGCCTACCCACTTCTTGTCTGCTTGGGTGCCAGACTGGAGACCTATTGGACTCTTAAGCAAGGGTCTGATTCTATACTGCCTGTCAATTTACTTAATCCGTACCCATTCAGCATAAACAATTTCTGAAACAAAGAGGTTTCTGAAATAAAAATCAGACTTTCATAGACTGACAACTCTTAGAAAGGCTGCTTTTCATTTTTAATGTGTGGATTCTATGCACATTTCTTGCATGTGGATCTATTGAGATACTTCCTGCTCCTTCACCTCCAGACTAATATGTCATTCTCTTTACATTTATCCAGAACCATCAGAGCACATTTGGCTCTTGGTATAAAAAAAAAGTCTTCACTTTTTGCAAATTCATATCTTCCAAAATTCTGGCACTGAGTTCCCATGCCTCCATGTACTGCCATGACTGAGATAACATTGAGGTATTTTGGTTGATCTCTCTGTCCCTCTCCATAGAGACTACTGTGACTCATGGAACCTGAACAGGTGAACACTAAAACAAAATTCAGTTTTACTCTCACTTTCTCAGCTCCTGGGGCAACAACATATAAGAGTACCTAAGATAAAATACACAAGTGGAAATAAGAAAATAAACACAATCTGACACCTCATAGCTCTAACAAATAGGCCACAGACACATACAAGTCCCTTGTTTCCTTCTCTTCTTCTGACCCAAAGGCCTTTACACTCTTGGCTGTCCCAAAGTTTAGCCTGAAGTGTAATAGTGAAGCATCTGCCTGTGCAGACTGTGCTTTACCCTGGCAGATAAAGCAGCCTCATGTGAGTTGTGGCTTTAAAGCCATTTGAACTGAGGCTGGAGTGGTTAACATAGATGTCCCTCCTCCTGCAGAAATCCTGTCAGTATGCTGTCACACAAGCTAACTTCATTTTCCACTGCCTTACAAATAACACAGCAATCAGGTTATACATAGGGCAGTAGTGCTTGTGCTTCTCTTCAGGGTGTACCCTTGAGCTGTTGCCAAACCTTCATGGTTTTGTATGTAATCTCCATCCCCACTGCAGTCACAGGGAGCTTACTAAATCTGTGCCTCACATGAGATCTGTGTGATCATGGATAGCTATCTCTGCGTTAAGAGCAAGCAACTAAAAGTGGAGAGTTTTTTAAGGATGCATGGCTTCCTCCATCACTAGACTTTGTGAGTGGTCTTAGACAATCCTGTCACAAAAAAAATGAAGCGAGAGCAGTCCAAACCTCTGCTAAGGGCAGTTTGAAATAACCAAAATAACTTGCTTGACTTTGCTATGACACACGCTGGAAAAGTTCCTCAGGCAGCTACAGCTGACAGGCAATTAGGAAATTGTTCCTTGCCATTTCACAAGCTGTCAGTTAATGGCTCCCAGCTGAAGCACAGACACCACGGAGGGGAGTGCTAACCCTGTTTCCACAGAAGGAGCAGAGCTGAAGACAGGAACTCACTTGGAGATAGGCAGGAAAGCAGTAAAGTTACTGTTAAGAAACACTGGCTCCTGGCCCTGATACCTAAGACTAGGCTTGTGTCCATCACCAGGAGCGGCTTGCAGGGGGACAGGCTGGGGGAGAAGCATGAATGTAGCTAGTTCAGCTGGAAGCCATTAGTGTATAGCTGAGAGGCAACAAGGAGCAGCTTCCTAAACTGCTTCCCACCAATACCTCGATGAGCATTTCCTCTTCAAGGCAGAGTCAAGATGACAACATAAGACTAAAACTAAAGTTGATTTTGCTCATGCCAAAGTCAGACAAGCAGGTTGGAAGTTCTCATATGTTTAGGAATAAGTGAGAAGTAGTTTATGGACCTGTTCTTTATCATCTCTCAGCTGTTTGAACCTGGTTCCCAGCTCAGACCTCATAACTCACTGTGAGGGTGCATGGAGTTCCTTTGAAAGCAAAAATCAAACAGGTGAAGACTAAATTTCATGACTTTCAATGATTTAAACTTGCATCTTTAACTTTGCTCTGAAAGAGGGTGAAATAGCTTTCTCAGAAACCAGTAATGTAAACCTGAGAAGTAATAAATAATGACCTGTTATATGTTAGTCTCAAAAACAGCACAGAAGTCCCCCCATCTGCACTTTACCGTAAAAATGGATAAGCCCAGTTTCAGAACTTGAGTACTTGTATTTTTCCTCCAGACTGTTCTCTGCACTCCATCCCTGAAGAATTTTGTTTTGGCTGGTGAAGATGGTGGGCTCATAGAAGAAGATTAGGGATTTACTGATGTGGTCAGTTAGATAGAGCAGACTCTCAGATGCCTTTCCTTCAAGATTTTTTCTAGGGATTCTTGGTGTAGGTGGTTTTGTTTCTGAGCATGCTTCTCGTTGTGGCAGCCATCTTTCAGCTCTAGCTTTTTTAATTTGCTATATAAGAAGGGAAGGCACTTAACTATAGCCCTGTGCAGCCTAACCCTGATAGCAAAAGCTGCCCTAGTGACAATTGATTGGCTTTTGAAAGCTGGGCAGAAATCACTCAGCTGGCTTTTCAAAACATTTATTTTGTCTGAGTGATATTTGACACATCTGATACCATGTCATAGAGCCTTGCAACTCTTTCAAGAGTGCTATAAATCAGACCATGTGAGTTTGAGACTTGCAACATATTTGTGAATATGAGTAAGGATTTTTAGGCTCTATATTGATCTTCTTAACAGATACATGTTTAGGACAATTTTAATGTTATATTCTCTTTTCAAATCAACCATATTATAAATCTGCTTCTTCTATTTTCTCAGTCCGTATTGTTTCAGTGGTGTTCAGTTTTGCTAAACGAATGTGTATAGCACTTTGTTCAAACATTCTCAAATCATGAGAAAAAAGCTCCTACTTATTTTAGAGAAGATTTTAGGACAGTTCATCCGTCACAGATCATTTCAGTTATAGCACAGGTATACTTTTGAGCAAATTGTAGTATAATAAATTTGTTGTTTCTTGCTTTTATGGCAGCAGCTGCATGCATAGAACACTACAGACAAGTAACAGGACTGTATATTATTGTTTAATTAATAGGCTAACCCAGTCAACAACAAGATTTTCAGTCCTTTTTCTGATTTCTGTAATGACAGTATAAGTACAAGCTTTCTCTACTTCTCTAGCAAATTTAAGGCTTGCTATGTGAATCTTAACACTGAATTAACATGAATTCTAACACATGAGGCTTTCTTCAAACATAATTATTTTCCTCAGAGGGTTTTTTTCCCCTGAAGTGTTATGTGAAATACTAAAAAGATTTATACAATAAGACTTATTCCAAACTGGCCTTTGATCTTAAATGTCAGCTTCAAGATATAAGTTTAAGTTCTTCTCTAATAAGCAAGTAGATGTTCAGTATTCCTGTTATGAATAAGAAAAGACAGATATAGTTTTTTGCTTACTATGATTCCTTAGGAGCTAGGTGCATGATTCTATTTATTTACCCTTTTCTTATGAACCTAAATTGCTTTTGTTTCAAACAGCTGTTGTGTTGTTGTTATGTTTCAACAAACTTTTTGTCTTTCTAGTATATTGAAATGTCTCCCAGTGGCTGGTTCTAGAGAATTCTTCCTTCAACCAGACTCATGTATGGCATTAAACATTTTGGCAATGGTTAAAATTAGAAAGGTAGTTATGCATAACAGCTGCTATAAACAGCATAAATATTAATTAAAGACACCATTCATTCTCAGTGTATCTCTCTGGTTATATTCTAATACAAAAAATTATGCTACAGTGTAATAATAATTATAAATATTAATCTAATCTTGCCAAATACTACATCTGTGGAAATACATTGAGTTTCAGTGTGAATTAATTGATATTCATTGGGCATTTTTCACATTCAAATGAAAAAGTACTTTTAGCAAATCCAAACTTCTCTGGTAATTTAAGGCATGTCTTACAAATAGTTTTAATCAAAAGGAACAATTAAAAGTGTCAAATAATCTTTAACTCTTTTTGAATTAAGTCTTCTTGGTTTTGGGGCTCAAAATTGACAATTTAAAGAATGACAGAGGAAGAGGTAGTTCTCCCACACATGCAGATGAGATAGCCCAGTAATGGGTATGCTAATGAAGAAGACTGAAGATCAATCCCTCCCTTCCTCTTTTAGATTGTGAATTTCAGCCCAGGACATTCAGGATGAAAAGATTTTTTGTGATAAATTTATATTTGAATTCTTCTTTTTATTTGTTATTTGGATTTTAAAATAAAATTTAGTACTGAAAAAGACCCCTTGTTTCAGAATTCCCTTTAAAAATATTTGTACAAATTTATCAGTCTTCAAAGATGCAGAGTAAAAATTGAGTTTTTCTTTCTCATTCCTATGCAATGATAAATTCAGAAGAAGCAGTAAACTTATTGCAACTTCTTTGTCTATATCTGGAATGTTTCTAGGTCATAAGAAATCAGCTCATAACCTCTGGCTTCCATTTTGTGAAAACAAATAACAGGATTGGAAATAACCTCAGAGCCCTATGAATCTTCCAAGGTAGAATATCAATAGCAGTACTCAATCGATATTTCAATTATCACTAGAATTTTCTCAGTATTTTTAAGCCATTTTTCAATCAAGTATTGTGAAAATAAATAAAGTAGCTCAGGGATTATGGCATATTGTGAGAGGCAGGTGGAAACGAACACTCCGGTCCTGCAGCTTTGCTGTGTGAAATCACACACACCTCCATCACCAGTTAAATCAGTGCCTGAGATGAAGCCTGAGCAGTGCAATCCCCAGCTCTGGGTTGTAATCCAGTGATGTCAAAGAGGGTACCAGCCAGTATTGCTCAATGGCTTGGGCTTTCTTTGTTGAGCCATAACAACACCAAGCCATACAGACACCTGGCTGGAAAGTGGAGGTTAAAATCTGAAAGAAAGCTTTGCTGTGGTTTTGTTTTTTTTTTTAGTTTCCTGACCAGCTTCATTGATTTGGGGGAAAATGGGAGCCCTGGATCAAATGGGGAGCCCTCAGGACAGATGTGGTAAAGCTGAAATAAAGAATGCTTTGTTGTTTCCAGCAGGTAGTTTCTGTCCTCCTTTGCACTTCATGAGATGAACTGCTAGAGCAGAACTGCAGAAAGACACCAAAAACCTAGACACACAGTCTAACCTAAAATGCTACCTTGATTAGCCAGGCAGTTATCAGTCAGGTGTTGGCAAATGGCACGGACCTGTATTTCTTGCATGCAAAGCTTTAGTTATTCTGAAGAGGGGCATAAAAACCCATGCAAAGTTTGGATTAGATCACAGTGTAATTCTTACTCATTGCATCAAAGGCAGACATCTCTCATTGATGCAATGGCAGGACATTGTGATCCTGTTTGAGGTAGACGGCAGAAAGATCGAGAATTAAACATTTTCAAATTTTGCCAAATGTTAATTAAAACAAGGAGGTAAAGGTCTTGTTTTCAAAACTATACACAACTAAGAAATTAGCAAACTGAAAAGTATGAAAACAATGCACCCCTGCATGATACAGCATTGTTAACTCAAACTCCACAGAGGGAAAGGGATTGTCTAAGTACTGTCTAGGTACTAGGCAGAAATGGGAACACAAAAGATATATTTTATTTAATAGTACTGATAAATGAAACCAAATGCAGCTTCTTATTTGCACTGGAATGAGTCACTCTGAAACACAATTTCTTAACAACTTCAAGTCAAACCTTAAGGAATCCAACAATGCTATTAAACAATGGCCTGTTTATATCCCCATTCAGTCATTCTATTCTGACTTACTCATTGACAATGTGGTACATGAAGTCTGGATAGAGTCCTATGAAAATGTTATATTTTTATAAGTAGAAAAATGTACAGATTTGCAAGGTTATCGCTGTCAATACCATGACACTCTCAAGTGGTTCTATGCTAGCACCTATCAGCTCTGAAGGCTAGAATACTGTTACTGAATTCAAGTGTTTGTGTTTGAATATGCTGAAGAAAAAATATAATTTTGCACTGAAGTCATGCACAATGGCCAACATGTTACATAATCCCCCTCTTCTCCACTTTTATTCTTCAAAAAAAATAATTTAAAAAATAAAATAAGACAATGTGGAATTTTTTTCCTCTAATAAAATGGGCATAACATGATTCTCTCAAATGAAAACAAGATGATTTCACAAAAAATAAAGAGGCTATTTGTTGCTCATAGATTGTTCCAAATTAATGTCTTCCCCATCCTCTATAGTTTTGAGTTTTTCTATTGTGTGAACACTACTGATCACATCAGCTGGATTATTCCTTCCAGAGAAATGTTGAAATTTTGCTACAATTGCCTCCATATTCTTATGAAGCTGACAAGATTTGGTTTCTGTTTATTCATGCAAAGTCTATTCAACAAAGTTCAATCCATTAATGATACTAGTTCTTCTTCAAGGAATAAAAAAAATTACCTCAGAGAATATATACCTTCCTTTCTGGAGTGTCATCAAAATTTCTTATAGTCCATAACCAGTTGTTAGGAAAACAAAATGCAAAAGTAAAACTAATCATTCTCATTGGATAAAGGATTTAGATGTTTGTAATAAAACCACCATATAGCTCTTTGAAAGTACAAAACAATACAGCTTTGTCAATCCTTCACTGGGTAATTTTAACGGGAATGAAGAGAAGAGAGTGACAAACCCACAGTTTTCAAGGATTTTGCTGATTCTACCTGACAAATATGTTTTCCTGAGTTGCAACTAGAGTTTATTAATAAAGCAGATTAATGATATGATCTTAGGAAAAAGTAGTAGTTTTTGGTGTCAAAAATCTCATTAATAAAAGGAAAAATGTTAAGTTTCCTCTATGAACTATTAAATTAAGTGCTAATTATAGAGAAGTAGCACATATTTGTCCTGGGTTTGGTCAATTATTAATTTAAAATGTGGAACTTGTAGATGGCAGAAATTATTTCAAAAGTTATTTTTATTACAGAGGGACAGCAAAGGATTGCAGTTGCTGATGTCATAAGAGGAAAAAAGAGCACATTGCATGTTGGATTTCATTTTATTTAAAGAAAGAATAGATCTTGGAAATCTCCCTCTGTTCTTACTCTAGTCTCCTTAGTCTATTTAATATATTTCCTTTTATGGCACATTTAAAAGCATATTTTTTTATCCAAAGGAAAAAATAATTTCTGCATGTCCTGGGTTGCATGCATTTACTGTAGTTCATTGTCACATTCACACCCCACAATATTGTAGACAATCAATCACCAAATATCACCAACTCTTCAAGCAGTAGAATCTCAGATACATATGAGGGATATCTTCTCATAAAGGCACTGGTCTTAATAATGAAAACATGACATGACAGGGAAAGGAGTGGAAATTAAAAGACAGATGCTGATGGGGAGATTTTGCCACACAGTCATATTGTAATTCTAACTATTCAGTACAAAACAGACAACAGGGATGATTGCTATTGTTTTACTGATTAGCCATTCTCCCCCTTTTTTCCCAAAAGGCACCCTGCCCAACTCTACTTAGTAAATATTGACACCTGTAAACCAAGCTGTCTGATGCCTTTGGCTCTTCTGCTCTCTTCCCATCTGTTGCCTGGGAATTTTAAGTGAAGTATTTTGGGACACTTGCTCTCCTTTCATTGAAAACTGTAAAAAAAACCCCAAAAAAACAACAACAAAAAAAAATCACTACCCAAAAGCTAATCCTAGAGCCACATGGCTCTAGAAAAGCCTGTAGTAAGTAAAGGGAAAACATAGCATATGTAAAATGCATATCCCACTGGCCTCTTCTGACTACTCTTCTTTAGTTAACAGCATGCCAGGGTAATCTGCTTAGTTACCAAGTGGAGCTTTCTTCCCTTTTCCCCATGAGATCACCCTGACCATGATCAAAGTCCAAACACATTCTCGGCTAACTCTATTGTTCCCAAGAGTGGGATTAATGACTAATTATGTCAGGTCACTCATCCAGATGGCCTCTCAGATGTTCCTTTGTCATTGCCTGACCTTCCATATGCCCCTTTGACCTTGAGGTTTATTTCCATGGCAACATGAAGCCTCAGTTTCCTTGCTAAGATTGCCAAGAAGTGGCCAAAAGGGGGAATATGGGATAATCTACCCACACTTTGTATTCTGCTTCCATCTCATGCCTTGTTAAATCCAATGAATAGATAAAAAATGCTATCTGATCCCAGCTGAGTGATGACCATGGTCATGATTCTATGTTACATGCTATGTTTTTTAAATTAGCAGACAGCTTTGTACATGGAAATGTGCATTTAATTTGAAGAACATCAATCGCCATAATGTGATCTTTTTATCTCATTAATGTTAAGCAAGGGTAATAGAATGGAATTACAAAATATCACTGTGAAAGGAATACAATTCAGAGAATTATAGATATCCCCCATTAAAGCCCTAGAGATGTTTAGATAAGTCTACTTGTTCAGTTTCATAAATTAAAGATTCTTTTACCTTTCCTGAGGTTTAAAATTTAGCCTTGGATGTTGATCTTATTCTGAAGAAGGATTTTAATGTGGTTAATGCAGTGAAGAATTTTTCTAAAACAACCAAATAAGTAAGTAAAAATATAAAAGGCCAGTGGCTGATGAACTCAAATAAAAAGGTTGAATGGTAGTTCCATGAGTAGACATGTATTTGCTTTTAGCATTTAAAAGTTAATATTCAACAAGATATTTGTTTACTACTCTGTCCTGTCTAATGTAGCAAAACTGGTTAACCCTCCTACTCACCAGCCATAAAATGAAATTATAATCTGCTCCTTTACTCTAATCTCCTTAAATGTTATTTATTAATTGGTTGAAAACAATTGTATGTGGAAGAGTGAACATGAGGTTTCCTGTTCACTGTCCTAAAACAGCATCTTAATGGAACAGTGTCAGTCACACCCCTAATTTTCATCACATATTCTGTGTGATTTTTTGGCTTTTCTTCAAAGAGCCACTTATGTGAAATAAATGGGACCGGGAATACAGCAGTCCATTTGGAGGGTCATACCAGCCATATTTTTTCCTAGTTTTGAAGGGTATCAGTGCATAGTATTTTATAAATTGCTGTGCAAATGCATTCCAAAGACATTGATTCATCCTAGTACAAGCTTTCTTAAGACTCAGAAACATCTACAGAGCTAAACAGAACATAATATAGTGCCCTCAAACTGCTCATTCTCTCTTCTAGTCTTCTGCAATGTGCACTGAAAGTATCTCAGGGAAAGTTATCTCCATGTATGTGTGGCCACACAAAAATCTGTAAAAACTGGACTGAAATAATAGTGTGGCTTTTAAAGATAAATGGAGGGAGATTCAAAAACAAAGGTGACATTTTAATGGTTCTAGCTCTGCCCTCTGTATATATGTGTTATCAGCCAGCCTGCATCCGGGTTATAATTTCAGTTTTATGGAGGTATAACTCCAGTGTAGGGCCACAGTGTTTAACTGAAAAAGACAGAGATTATTTACATAAAACAATGTGCATGATTTCTCTAATGCCCTCCCATTCTGGGAGGAGAAGAAGGACGAAGCATCACTAAATTTTTCATTTCTCTATAAAAGAAATCTCTCGTATTTTGTCTCCTGCACATGATCAGCCACTGAAGGAAGGAATAAAAGATCCCTGAGATACAATATGTTTTCATAATTTCCCCTGAACCTGTGAGCTGGACAAAGCCAGGGACCTGAAGAGAGCCTGATACATCATCATATCTTTGAAGTATTTATGACAATATTTCTGTACAGAGGATAATGTTAAGATTGTGTTCAATATTTCCAGTTTGGTCCTTCGAAATTTTAATTTCTCCACATTTCAACCTTAGCATTCTGTTTTTAACTGACTTTCTAAATGTTTCTAAGGAGAAATAAGAAAAAAATTTCCCTGAAGGAAATTCCATTATATGATACAATTCTCTAAGTATAAGTAACATTTCCTGTTCAGAAAAAAAACAATGTTAGTGAAGCACAGATGTACGGTTCATTCAGTAGGCAAGAATCCCATTCTCAAAATTCATAATACTGTGAGTAATCTTTTACCTCAGGGTAACGTTCCAAAAATACAGATTAGAAGTTAAATACTACTTGATTCTTGTATTTACAAATACACAGACCCTCTACAATCACTCAAGTTTATTCATTGACATGCTTATGCATAAATAAGGCAGGTAGCACAATGGTAGTACATTGTATAATACAAAGTTTTTAGAAAAAAATAAAAGAACATTTTAAAATACTACAAACCCTAGCAAATCAATGCACATATTTGCATCTATTGAAAGGCATTGGATAAGCAAACAAGTAAATGCAGGCACACACTGTAAAAAGACAGTAGCATTGGATTATTTTGAAGGCACTTCATAGTCCTGTCTAGGTCTTCTCAGAAGACAACTTTGACTTGAAATGAGAAAAAAAAATCTTATCTTTTCTAAAATGGCCTCTCATCATGGGTATGAAAACTATTTTCAAATCCAAGTGAGTTTTGATTTGTGCACATTCTATTGATTTTGCACGAAAGTGACAGGGTGTTAAAAGACCCGTAAAAATGATTAGTGTATAAAACTTTTGTTCTTACAAATGCAGGCCCCACGAAAGACTGCTGGAAAGTTTGCAGGATGACTAATATGCTCAGAACAAATTATTTAATCAATTCATCTATTGGGAATAATGGGAACAGTTTCAATGATTTACTGTAAGCATTCAGCCAATATATAATGGTCTTCAATACTTTGAAACAAAGCGTTAGCATGAATGAAATGCCTGAAAGACAGCAACTAGTTGAATATTATGCAGAGTATCAAATTCTTTAGAAGTGACATATACACAGAAATGCCTTAGCACAGAAATGCAGTCATGATACATAGAGAAATCCATACAGCAGACGGGAGGGACAAGTCCATCTTTATAACATAATTAGTTACTTACGAAGTAATGGTAGTGGCCAATCATTAATACTTTGAAAGTGTCTGTTTCATCAAAGTTTAATGGTGAGTGTTTTATCATGCTCCAAGAAGTGATTAAGTAGAATTCAATATGTCTTTTTTAGGTCTGGCAGGATTGTCATGTCGTTAAGGATAGATCTGGATGTTCTTCATTGCTTTTCCATTTAGCTGAGGTAAGTCTTTGAACAAATTGCACAGATGTTCAATGTCTGTTTTCCTGCATAAGAAATTGAGCTAATAATAATTGCTGATGTTATAGATGTGCAGTGAGACTACATTAAGCAGTGACTCTAGGGTAAAGTGAAAAAATAATATTTTATTGTAATTGTAATATTGTCATTTTCCTTTTACATTCTAATATTCATATGAAGTAAGGACAGTTTGGAATGTGCAAAGACTGTAGGACTTTGTTTTATTGAACAACTACTTCTTTCACAATCAAAATTAGTTTTTGTAGGATAAACTATGCCATGTAGAAAAGAAATAGAGGTCTGAATGAAACGCCTATATATGCAGCTGTACATTTACGTTCATGAAGAAAAGCTTGATGTAATGCCGATCAAAATGGAGAGTAACCATACCACCAGAAAAATAATTTCTGAATGTTAAGTGGGAAAACATTTTCTATAAATTTGCAAAGAAACCAAAGTTTTGCCTTAGTACAATATAATGCCAACAGAAAGAAACAGAGGAAAGTTGTTTTATCTCAAAAATCTGTATGTGATTTTGAACATTAACTATGCATTAGAATGACCAAAGCATGATTATTCCAGACTGTCAATGCATTAAGGCATATTTTCCAGGTATTTGATCAAAGGGATGCAGGAGTTTAAGTGAGCTGTTTTGAAGTGTATAGAGCTGGTAAATCTCTGTAATGTTTTTTCTGCAGTTAACAGCATTGGAAAGCTGTTTGGTATGTTGATATATGTACAAGGATATTCTGCGCGCTTTGATGTTTACTAATTCCATTAAATCTACTTTTTAATGAAGTACTAATAAGAGTAAGAAATACCACTGACTCTCAGAAATACCCATGCTATAGTACTTATACTTTTGCAGATGTGTACCCCTTAGATCCCTTTAGAAAAGGCTTCTAAGATCATCAAATCTAACTGTTAACCCAGCACTGCCAAGTCCACCACTAAATCATATCCCTAAGTGCCACACCTACACATCTTCTGAACACTTCAAGGAATGGCAATTTCTCCACTTCCCTGGGCAGCCTGTTCCAATGCCTGACTGCATCTTCACTGAAGAAATGTTTCCTCATATCTAATCTAAACCTCCCCTTGAGGCCATTTCCTCTCATCCTATTGCTTGCTAACTGGAAGAAGAGACTGACCTCCACCACACTACAACCTCCTTTCAGGTAGTTGTAGAGAGTCGAGCCTTCTCTTCTCCAGGCTAAACAACCCCTGTTCCCTCAGCTGCTTCTCATAAGACTTGTGCTCCACACCTTTCACTAACTCCATTTGCCCTTCTCTGGACATGTTCCTATGCCTCAATGTCTTTCCTGCAGTGAGGAGTCCAAAACTGAACAGATTATTTGAGGTGCAGTCTCACCACTGCTGAGTACAAAGAGACAATCACTGCTCTAGTTCTTCTGTCCATGTTATTTCTATTACAAATAGGATACCACTGGCCTTCTTGACCATCTGGGCATGCTGCTGCTCATGTTCAGCTGGCTGTCAACCAGCACCCCTGGGTTCTTTTCCTCTGGACAGCTTTCCAAACACTTTCTCAAGCCTGTAGTGCTGCATGGGGTTGTTGGTTCCCAAGGGCAGGACTCAACACTTCATCTTGTTGATCCTTGAACAACTGACATCAGCCCATTGACCCATCCTGTCCAGATCTCTCTGGAGAGCCTTCCTACTCTGCAGTAGATCAACACTCCCACCCAGCCTGGTGTCATCTGCAAACTGACTGATGGAGCACTCAATCTCCTTTCCCTGATCATGGACAAAGACATTAGACAGAACTGGCCTCAGTACTGAGTCCTGGGGAACATCACTTGTGATCAGCTGACAACTGTTTCATTTCTTTGGGCTCAGCCATCCAGCCAGTTTTCTACCAAGCATACAGTGCACCAATCCAAGCCATGAGCAGCCAGTTTCTCTGGAAGATTTTTGTAGGAAACAATATCAGAGACTCGACTAGAGTCTAGATAGACAATACACAAAGCCTGTCCCTCATCCACTCAGGGGGTCACGTTGTCATGAAAGGAGATAAGGTTAGCCAGGCAGGACCTGCCTTTCCTAAACTCATGCTGGCTGGGCACAGATACCTTCATCGAAGTGTTTTGTGATGAGCAAGTTAGAAAAGAGAGACTGTTCTCTTCAACATCTTCATAAAGGACTTGGAGGCAGGACTGGAAGGGATATTAAACAACAAGTATGTGGATGACACAAAACTGGAAGGAGCTGTTGACACCCTTGAGGGCAGGAAGACCCTGCAGAGAGACCTCGACAAATCAGAGGGCGGGGCAATCACCAACCATATGAAGTTCAACAAGGGAAAGTGCCAGATTCTGCACCTGGGATGGGACAACCCTGGATGTACATACAGAGTGGGGAATGAGATGCTGGAAAGCAGTACCACAAAAAGGGACCTGGGGGTCCTGGTTGATGGCAAGTTGAACATGAGTCAGCAGTGCCCTGGCAGCCAGGAGGATCAATTATGTCCTGAGGGCATCAAGCAAAGCATCACCAGCTGGTCGAGGGAGGGGGACTGTTCTGCTCTGCTCTGCACTGAGGCAGCCTCACCTTGAATATTCTGTGCAGTTTGGGGCACCACAATATAAAAAAAATATTCAGCTATTAGAGAGTGTCCAAAGGACGGCAACAAAGATGGTGAGGGGCCTTGAAGGGAAGCCGTATGAGGAGCGGCTGAGATCACTTGGTCTGTTCAGCCTGGAGAAGGGAAGACTGCGGGGAGACCTCACTGCAGTTACAACTTCCTTGTGAGGGGAAGAGGAAGGACAGGCACCAATCTCTTCTCTCTCGTGACCACTGACAGGACCTGAGGGAATGGCCTGAAGGTGCCCTGTCAGGGGAAGTTTAGGATAGATATTAGAAAAGATAGTAGATATTACAAAAAGGTTCTTCACCCAGAGGGCAGCTGGGCACTGGAACAGGCACCTCATTGAAGTGGGCAGAGCACAAAGCTTGACAGAGTACAAGAAGCATTTGGACAATACTCTCAGGCACATGGTGTGACTCTTAGGAATGGTCCTGTGCAGGGCCAGGAGTTGGACTCAATGATCCTTGTGGGTCCCTTCCAATTCAGCTTATTCTGTGAGTCTGTGAGAAATGCCACACACAGAGTATCCATTTCTCTAACTTTGGGTATTTGTATAGTCAGTTTTACAAATATTTTTGGAAGTTGCACACATGTTACAAACCGTAAAGAAAAATAATAAAGCATGTTCTCTGCTAACAGCTATTTATTTTTCCCCTTTTCCTACCCACAACATATGTAAAATAATTTTATAGAAGTATTTGTAATATTGTATAGCTACAATTAATTATTTGGACAATATAGCAACAATGCAATTATTATCTTTACAACTCAAGGTCCTGATCCAAACAAATGCTGTAGTGTATAGGAAAAGATTGGAAATGATTTCAATTGAAGACACTAAAAAAAAAAAATCAGGAGGGCCTATGCTGTGAGCTGGGACTGAGAAGAAGTGTGTTCCAGATCCTGCAGTGGTGAAATAATGTTTTTATTTAGAATGAAAGGAAATAGAATGTATCTTGACAACAATAGCACCCAGAGTACTCATCTGGGCTGTGGGAGTCTTGGGTTGTTCTTTCCTGTGAACTGGATCACTGGCAAGAGCTGCAGGAAAGGCAATACAATAAAAGATTGTCTTAATAACTCAAAGGATTCAAAAACGGGTCAATCACGTGAGAAAGGTATTTGGGTTTGTTGCCAAAAAACATTTGAATTTGTTGTTTAAAAAAAAAAAAACAACAAACACCACCAACAAAAAAACATACAGAAAAGTCCATTCCCAGTTGTCCATGCAAATCGCTTAGCCTGGTTAACTTTATCCTCTTCTCTTGGAGAGTTGAAGTCCCAGGCAGAGCACACCTCTCAAAGCAGCAGTTACCATCTGCCAGATCATCAATCCACTCTGTCTGCAAAGAAGCCTGTACTGCTTTTTTGTGGGGAGTGGAAATGTTGACCCTGTCATGTTCTTTTTTCAGGAAGTAAATATGCCAACCACACAACTACTAATGTTTAACTGAACTATCCATTCTTCTTCAGTCTCAGCATTATAGATTCTCAGCACCAACAGTTAACTTTTCTAAGTGTAAATCAACGCTTAATGTGAATGAAACAATGAAATGGTCTCATCAAAGAACCAGGATAAAATGGTCATAAAACTAGGCTTAGGGATAGGCCTGATTAAAGCATAGGTGCTTTATGCCTAGCCTACAGACTGAATTCCTGACTTCATATGGTTATACTTCAATCTCAGTTTTCATTTCAAAAGAAATTTCATCTTTTCACTCCATGCATTTTTTTAAGGAAGGGTTGAAATCTGAGCCATCTATTACCAACTCAGGGATGACTGTCTGGGTTTTGAAGCAATCTTAGAAAGAAATTCTATGAAAAGCAAGCTATCTCCGGCAGCTCAGTGGGACTTTACTCTCAAGAATGCTTTCTTCTGTAGCCCAGAAAATAATACCATTGCAGTGAGGAATGACATGGTGTCAGGTGGAGAAAAGAGGAAGGTTCTGAACCTTGTCATCTAAGGTGTTGATATAAACATGAATCTTTTCCATCAGAAGAGGATGCTTCCATGCTTTCCAAGGGCACAATGGCTCTTTTTGCTCTTAGAAGAAAGAAGATATGCCCGTCTTGAGACATACAGACCAAGGCCATGATACTAGAGTGGAGTTATGGGCTTGAAAAGTATGTGCCTGGAACTCTACTGTTTTATCTGTCCAATTGCCTGAGGCATAATAGATCGTGCTTCAAAGGCTGTTACTGTGAAAGTAAATGTATGAACAGTCACAAGGTTTCAATTCAATTTCTCTTTTAACTTATCCATATAGTGGCATTGCTGAAATGGTCTAGCAGTACATTACTAATCTTCCCAGCCTCTCATAAACTGCAGCCTGGCCTACAGTTAAGAAATTGTCAAACTACTTTTTTTTCTCTCTCTCCTGCTCTCCTCACATGACAGGAAACACTTTTTCATGAAAGATTTTATTTGATGACTCTCACTAGAGAAGTCAGGGTTCGAATAGGAAGAAACATCTCTAGCAATTGTTCCTAGAAGTATTAACTTACAGCTTCACAAGAGGAAGCTTTATGGAACTTTGCTAAGACATAGGATTTTCTTTAACAGCTCAATTTAAGCATTTGATAAACCCATGGATGAGTTACGGAAGCTTAAGAATTAAATGGGATTTTACTGTTTAGTAAAGAAGCATTATTCTCCACTGAAGACATAATGATTAACTCCACTTTATGGCTTTGTTTTATATTGCAGTTTGTGACATAACTGTATTGGTTGGCAATGATTTTTAAGTTGTTGTTAAAAATGTTCTCAATCCACTCTTGGCAAACCTCATCTCAATCATGATCTACAATTTTCCTTTTCCTTATTATTGTTGGAAGAGAACCTGTTGCCTATGAAGACTCAGAGAGAATTTTCTGGAGAGAGAATTTTCTAGAGAGAAAAAGGGTTACTGTTTCTTTTTAGACGGTAGGATATGTTGCATAAAATGAACAGCATTACCAACTATCAGACTTCTTAGTCTATAATAATCTGTGGAAAACTCAAAATCTGAGATGTAATCGATTTTATCAAGTGTAGTAATCAGAATGACTGTGAGAAAACACACACACACAAAATAAAAAGTAATTTAAAAGGCATATAGTTCTTTCCTAACAAACAAAAAAAAAAACGACAAAACTTGAAGGAGTTTTAGACTCTAAATTTAGGTTAGAGGATAGATAGGGATTAGCTAAACTACAAGCTTAGATGCAACCACTTTCCTTTCCTCATACTGCAGGTGTTAGGAATATGTATATCTTTTTTTACCTAAGGAACAATAACCAATTAATGCTAAAATGACAGATGGTCCAAAGTCTCAACACTGTTTTGAAATTATGGCCATACTTAAACTTCTTTGCTACCCTTAGCTTCAAAATGAGGTTCAAAATTGCAAAGCAAAATTTTGGATGTACTTGGTTAGGGACATGGATGAAAAAATATTCCTTTGAGTACTTTCCTCATGGCGACATAACATAACACATGTGCTGAAATTATGCTAAGTGACCTGATAACTCAAAGACCCATTAACTGAGTTGTTGTGTCACAGGCAATTTTATTGTGTTGTCTTGGGCCTATACCTTCTCAAGCTAAATAAGTAAGACCGGCAGTTGAAATAAGAAGATATATCTAATTTTTAATTTCTCCAAGCCTGCTTTAAAATAATGACTGAAGATATGTTTTCAAGTCCTAACGTGTTTTTGAAACAGAAATGAACTACTTTGAAGCTGTTTGTAAAGTTGTTGGTTGCTGTGAAAACATTCACTTTCAGATGGTCACTTTGGAATTCTAGAATGGGAGAGCAAAGAAAGAATTGAAATGAATTGCACATGGTTCAAACCCATTATTTTTAGAGACCTGTTTTATTATCTGACATCTACGGGAAGCTCCTTCTGTAAAATAAAAATAATAAAAACAAAAGACACGGAGTGAGGTAAAATAGACAAACACCCCCCTTTTATCTGCATTTGCAGAACCACAGAGAACCAGCCCACGCTGATGCTGCAGGTAGCTGGCCCGGCCCCGTCCACCAGCCTGAGAAGGCAAAAAGAACTGACAAGGACCCATCAAAACTCTAAGCTGCTCCATCGGCGATCATGTTTCCCACTGTACGTGTGTGTGCAGTGATTGACAGCGCTTCCTCGTCGTTCCAGCAGGACCCCGAGGGCAGCAGCCTGGCAGCTTGTTTTGTCAGCTGTGGCTGGCTGCTGTCAGCCCGGGCAGGGACCCTGCACCCCGCGGGGAGCCCGGGACAGGGCTTGCCCCTCGCTGGCGGCTGTGGATGGTGTGCCCCTCAGACCCTGAGCCCTGGCAGAGCCCTCTGACACCCCACAATAACATCTCACCACCATCCCTCGGAAGGGGGGAATCTCAGAGGGAAGGGCAAAAGCAAAGCCTTGGAAATATGAATTTGCAGTTAAAATGCCTGTTCAGATAAAGATGAAGTCTAGGACTTCAAAACTCCTTATTTCTTCTAACGCTTGTGTGCTTACCTAGCTTACCCCTGCTCTAAAACAGGAATAATGCCTATAGAGCAGATATTAAACCAGTTGGTGTTTTGCACTATAAAATGCAAAGACAAGAATTAACTAGAACATCAAAAGAATTGTTGGGGGGGG